>BSBK01004673.1:0-387650 GCA_027943335.1 Chamaecyparis obtusa
TTAATATATATATATATATATATATATCTATATATATATATGTATATATATATATATATTTATTTATTTATGTAATGCCTAAACCACCATAACATTTGACTTCATCTACCAAAACATATTAACTTCCGAGGAAACTTCCTTGCCGCTGTTTTGAAATAAATGAAATATTAGAAGTTTGTTAGGCCGAGAATCAAAATATGATACTATAGTAAAACTTGCTAAGTGATTTATGTTTGTTTTTAAAGCTATCCCCTAGGAAACCCTAATGCGGGTACCACCACACGCCCTAGGATCACATTGTTGATTGGCGGTAGTGTTACAAGTAGTAGTTGTTGTTGCACCAAAAGATCGACCTGTTAATGCCCGATACAACCACTAGACTTATAGAAGACATAGGAGGTGGTTAAGCCATGTCATGAATCCTGAGGGGAGCGCTGGCCATTTTTCCAACAATCTCCCCCTCAGCGTTACCTGAGGGGATTCAAACCTGTGACCAAGCTCTGATAACACTGTTTAAAAGTAGTAGTTGATGTTGCACCAAAAGATCGACCTATTAATGCCCGATATAACCACTAGACTTATAGAAGAAATAGGAGGCAGTTAAGCCATGTCATGAATCCCGAGGGGAGCACTGGCCATTTTGCCAACAGGTAGTGACCACCATGCACCAGTGGCAACACCACTGGCTGCAGTGGCTTAAGTCACTAAAATAGTGGTGGTGCAACTATTGCATGCGGCCAAGGCTGAAGCAACACCGCCTTCCGTAGCCACTGATTCACGGTGCCACTGCTACCTCCTTCGATGGATGGACTAGTGCCATTTCCCTTGAGGAAAGTTAGGGCCAAGTCTTAGTTTCATGCTCTCATACCAACAGAGCGGTTTCCGACAGACCCACGTTAGAGTTACCCTTTTTGCATATTGTTTCGTTAAATTCATAATACCTAATATTGTTAAACTAATATCATTTTAACAATAAGTAAAGAGTATTCTTGTTTTTGATGCGCGACTGTGTCAAATTCTGTCAATCGAGCATGGATTAACTTGGTTCAAAAGAAAGTAATAAAATAAAATCTATAAGATATTACATCAAAACAAGTTAAGAAATTTACTTCTAAACAAAGGAATACCCTAGCTATATGCATCAGATCCGTGCTCGAGGTTGTCCTCTGTAGAGCACTAAGTGCATTATAAATGTAGAGTGTCAGATTTTATCCTGCTAACCCTGTCACCTCAAACGTTTAGAATTGTAGATGAGTTAAGGATTAGGGTTTTGGGGTCATGTCTTATTGGGCCCAAACCCTAATTCCATTTTAGGGAAGGATGCCCTTGGGGTATAACCTAAATTTATTATTTTATTTATCCTCCATTCTTTTTGGGACGTTTAGCATAAGGGGACAATATTATTCAATACCTTAATTTTCTTTAGTATGTATTGTTGTTTTATTTTATAATTTATATCCGCTTAGATTTTCAAATTCCCCTTTTATAGGGATTTGATTTGTTTGATTTTTTTTGACAAGATATTATATAGGTATTTTTCTTAAAATTCCAAATAACCCTTTATTAAGTGAAGTCTAGATCCTTTTTATTATTTATTTGATTTAGTTGTGGTAATGAACTCTTATCCATGCATCATTATTAAATTAATGGGCCCTTGTTATTTTAACGTGCCTTTATAGTCACGTGGCCCTTAACTCCTTAAGAGGATTAATTAAACTTTAACCCCTAAGTGGACCTTAGTTAATTATCAACCTTATACAATTATCATCGAAATAATAATGGTGATATTATTTTATTATTTGATGAATTCGAGTTTTCATAATTATTTTATTAAATTAAAATCTTTAAATTAAATCTTTAAATTAATCAAGCATCAATGTCTTTATTCTCTTAGTATTTTGCCTTAGGTATTTTTGCCCTTGTAGACCATTAACGATTAACTCTAGTTAATGAATTCTCAGCCTAGTGTACCTGATGCATAGGGGATGTCGACAAACTAGTGCATGCGTCAAGTCCCCTTGCAAGTTGAGTGCATTGGGTGTTGTTTTGATCCAATGTTTTATTTTCAACCTTGTAGTATGAGTCTTTTAACTTTTTTTGTTTTGTGTGTTTTGCCCTAATTTTGGGCATGACAAGGTCTTAAAATGTCGTAAAGGGTCATAAGAGGCTTCTAGGAGGGGCTAGGTGAGCTTCCACCTTCACGTGGTTGGCCCTGATAAGTAGAGAATGTTAAACTATTCTTGAAACAAAGAGAAGCTCAATAATTTAAGGTCTCAGTCCACAGAGATGTTGAAAAATGACGGGAATCAATGATGGAGAGTTTTTAGATTTTGAGAAGACGTATATGGAGTGGAGGCCAGATTGAGTACCAGTGCAGAGATGATGATTCAGTAACCTACATCTATAAAACCTTCACAATTATCCATTCTTTGGCCTCCACTCATTCTTCTTCTCAAAAATGGTTATCTAGAAACTTTGGATACTGTTTCTCATTCATGCATGAAATGTGCTAGTGATCATATAAAATTACTTTAGGTGTCTAGTATTGATGAGATGTACAAGTGTAAAATGTTTTTGTGAGAGTGGGATCAATTTGTGCAGTGTACATAAATGCAAGGCGGTGATTATTCTCGACGATCAATAGGTATAAGTATTCCTGGCCTTACCTAGTAGCTAGGACTAAAGATAGCACGGCTCAAGAGACCATCATAGGTTGTCTCTTTCTTCAATCTATATTATTGATAGAATGTTTTACCTTTCATTAGCTCATCAAATCTGGGGATTTGAAAGAATTTAATAGAATATTTTTATGACAACATATATTATTTAAGTTGACGTTGCATGAATTTATCTACTTTGTGCACTTGTAGACTATTAGGACGGTGATAAAGAAGCATCTCCTCCCATGGCCAGGCTTCCTTAAAGTCATCCTCATAGTCTACAAGGGCACAAAGTAGATAAATTCGTGCAACATCAACTTAAATAATATACGTTGTCATGAAAATATTCTATTAAATTCTTTCGAATCCCCTGATTTGATGAGCTAATGAAAGGTAAAACATTTTGTTAATAATATAGACCGAAGAAAGAGATAACCTATGATGGTCTCTTGAGCTGTGTTATCTTTAGTGTGCATATCTGTTAATTTTTTGATACTTTATAATTCATTCTGACGACAATGCTATACATTCAACATCATTTTCCATCAGAATATAGGGCAACACATCGCCTATCTGATAGATCAAATGTTAGAGAAAATACTTTATAATAATTATTGCGACAGTAATGCTATACGTCCGATAGGGAAACCTATCGGAGATATGTTGCACTACCATCGCTCTTCTGGTAGTTAATATGTCGTAGATATGCAATTTTTTATAGACAGTTTCGACATTAATGCTAGGTCACCGACAAGTTTATCTATTAGAAATTGGTTGTAGATCTGTCGCTATACCAACAGTTCTAATGTCGGAAAGGATATCTTTTCTATAGTTAGTTCCGACAGAGATTGTGTATTTCTTATAGGTCTTTATGTCAGAATTCTGATAGATGGACTGTAGGAAATTCCATAACTAAGTTGTTTTCATGTTGAAGTTTTTGACGTAATTGGGTGTCAGTAAACCGACAGATATCTCTTCCGTTGTAATTTCGAATGCAAAAATTACGACGGACACATGTGTCCAAAATGCCAACAAATGACCATTGCAAATCCTACAAATGGCCATCAGAATTTGACCTCAAATGTAGTAGTGTTTCCTTATTTCATCAGCAAAAGATTTACATAAGTTATCATGACCTCCAAATATGATATCATCAACAAATATTTTAGCAATAAGAATCACATCCTTAGTTTCATATTTCAAATACAAATTATTGTTGTCACTTGTTCTAACAAATCCAATTCTTATGAGATAAGAGTGCAGTCTTTCATACCATGCTCTTGATGCTTGCTTCAGTCCATATAATTCCTTGTGCAACTTACATACCATGTTCATCTGATTAGGATCAATAAAACCTTTAGGTTTTTCAATGTATACTTCCTCTTCAAGTATCTCATTCAGAAATGTAGATTTCACATGCATCTGATAAAATTTAAATCCTTTGTAGGAAGCATATGCAAGTAGTATTCTTACTCCTTCAAGTCTAGTAACGGGTGAAAAGGTTTCTCCATAGTCAATTCCTTCTTCTTGTGCATAACCTTTACAAACTAGTCTTGCTTTATTCCTTTTTACATCTCCATTCTCATTCAATTTGTTTACGAATATCGATTTGGTTCCAATCACAATTTTTTCTTTAGGTCTTGGTACCAATGTCCATGTTTTGTTTTTTTGTATTTTCTCAATTTATTCATAAATTGCCTTAAAGCATTCATCATTTTCCAATGCATCTCTAACAGTTTTAGGATCAAATTCACAAACTAAACATGTGTTGTTCCTTAACTTACTTTGAGTCATCATTCTCACTCTTTTATCTCCAATTATTTGATCTTGGAGATGGTGTCTTATTACATACTTTTCAAGTACAAGTTCAAATCTTTGTTCTTCAATGTGTTCTCCACTCGGCGCATGATCATCATTTTCATCAGTAACTGTTTGTTGTTGCTCGGTCTGTAAAGACTATTGCTTGATCTATAAAGGTTGTTGCTTGATAGCATTATTATGTTTCTCGGTAACACTAAATTGTTGCCAGGGTAGAGTTTTAGGTTCTTTAATATAAAAAAATCTACCATAGTCTTCTGATTCCTTTTTGCTTTCTTTATCATTATTTTCTACAAACTCATCAACTCTCACATTTTCACATTCAATCATTTTAGTAGCCTTGTTCAAACATTTATAAGCTTTTATTTTAGTAGAATAACCTAGAAATATCCCTCTATCACCTTTTGAATCAAATTTTCCATTTCTATCATCTTTTAGAATGTAACATCTACTTCCAAATATTCTAAAATAAATCACATTAGGTTTGTAACCATACCATAATTCATAAGGTTTCTTGTTTGATTCTTTCTTTAGTTGAACTTGGTTCAGTGTGTAAACAAAAAAGTTCAACTTCTTTCTAGTACATTTGTGCAACATCTTTTTTGATCATTAGTGTTCTAGCACAATCAAATTGATCTATTCCTCCTATCAGTAATCCCATTCTGCTAGGGTGTTCTCGGTGCATATACCTATCTCTTTTTTCCATTCTCATTATAAAAATTAGCAAACTCATCAGAAATGAATTCACCACCTCTATCTGACCTCAAGCATTTCAGTTGCTTACCACATTCTTTTTCCACTTTTTCTTTGTACCATTTAAATATTTTGAAAGCTTCTGATTTTTTTTTTAAGAACATGAAAATCATCATTCTAGAGAAATCATCAACAAATAAGATAAAATATTTGTCTCCATAATAACTTTGAGTTCTCATTGGACCACATAAGTCAGTATGAACTAATTCCAAAATAGCATTCGATGAGTAATGTTTTCTCTTAAAACTAGACTTTTACATCTTACCCATTTGACATTGTTTGCACATTACATGGTTAGGTTTAGATATGCTTAGTAAACCTCTAACTTTTCTTTTCTTACTGATCTTAACCATGTTGTAAAAGTTCACATGACATAACCTCTTATGCCATTACCATACAACTTCAATTTTATCCAACAAATAAGAAGTTTCAATATTCTCTAGATCGAATAAGTTACCTTTTGATTATTCACCAGTATGGATCAATTTTCCAACATCATCATAGATTTTTACCTTTCTATTCTCAAATACAACTTGGTGACCAATGTTATTTAGCTGTGCTACACTCAATAGAATATAGTTTTAAGTCCTTTCACCCAATATGCATTCTCACATCTGATCTTATTATTCAACAATAATAATATAGACCCTTTACCTTTCACTAGACAAGGTGTACATCATTTCCCATTTTCACAGATTCACCATTATAATGTTCAAGATATTTAAATTTTTCTTCATCACCAGTCATATGATGTGTGAATCTACTATCAATAATCCAAGTATCATTTTTTCTAACCTTAGAATTAAGTGTTGTTTCAACATACCTTTCTTCTTCTTCAGAATCTTCCTTCAATGCAACAAATACCATTTTTATGTCTTCATCAATTTCGATCTTGGTGTCATCATCTTCATCTTCAACTAGATAGCATTCCTTCTTTTGTTTATCTTTTTAGTCTCGGTTGTCTTCATTTCCATGATGTCAGTTATCTATGTGATCTCGGTAATTTCTTCTATCATTATTCCTTTCATTTGATCTTTGATTTGTTTTATCATCTTCTTTCCTATCAGGACATCTTGCAGCAATATGACCAATCTCTTTGCATTTAAACCATACCAAGGGTGGTTTACCTCTATATCTTCCTTTGCCTTTTTGTAGTCTTGTAGACATTAATGCTTCAGGCTCATCAAGTTCATCTTCTTCACTTTCACTTTCATTTCTTATCTTATGTCTAGTGCTCGATCTTCCAATTTTCAAAGATGACATAAATGCAGATTCTACCCTAGGTAACATATTGTTGTCATAGTTATTAAGCTCAAATGTAGTCAATCTACTGATTAGTCTAAGAGAAATATTATTACCAGGAGCTGCTCTCATTTCATGAATTGTAGAGACTCTAATAGCATAGGCAGATAACAATGTTATGAGAATTTTACTTACCACAGTGTCCTCATCAATAGTTCCACCCACTCCTTAAATAGCATTCGCAACTTCCTTAATCCAGTTGATGTAATGAGTGATGTTTTCACCTTTTTTCATAATCATATCATCAAAGTTACCTCTTAGACTTTCATATTTTTCCCTTAGCACATTCACATCTCCTCCATGAACTAGTGTAAGCTTTTCCCACATCTGCTTTGTAGTTGTACATGTCTTAATATCTTCAAATTCAACATTTGATAAAGAAGAAGCAATCTCAATCATCATAGCATTGTGTTCTTGTCTTTCTTTCATCTGGTTGACAATCAAAGGACCAATGGGAGTTATGAATTCATTTTCCAACTAGTACATTATTTTATCTCCAATCCCTGATAGATATAACTTCATCTTGCTTTTCCATGTTGAAAATTTTTCTTTGTTCAGCTTTGGAACCTCTCTCTTATACATCTTGTGATCTTTAACTTAATTCCTTCAAACTACTTCCTTCAAGCACTCTTTCTTTGATACCAATTGTTAGATAACTGAGAGGGGGGTGAATTAGTTAAGTCTAGTTATCCTATAGTCCCAAATACTCCCAGATGTATAAAAAAAATATTTCAATTAATCTAAACAACTCAGTAAAACTTTATCTGTGCCTTTCTGTTCATTAACCAAATACCAGTAAATTAACTAGTGTATATACCGAGCAAACCAGTAATTGTAATGCGTGAAGTAAAATAAAAAATTATCACATCCATACACATATAACACTTGATTTTTAATGTGGAAACCCTGTTATGGAAAAAATCACCTAGGACCGGTACCCAAAATAATTTCACTCTTCTGAAGTGAGCTTGGTTAAGAGCCAACCCTGTTAAAGGTTACAAAACACACTATAAGGTGTGATCTTGTTAGAGGATTTATCACTAATAGTTCACCATGACCAAACATTCACTATGGGGTCAACATAAAAAAAAATCAACATTCATTTAATGTCATAATAATAACTAAAGACTGTTAAGTCCCACTCAGTTAAGAGATTTATTTGTAGCAATGGTTAGAATGCAACAATAAATGATCTGATTTAAATACAACTTCCTTTTTCTAATTTTTAGATCTATGCTAAGGTCAAAATACCTCTGGTCATCATAATCACTTAATTTTCCTTGTATCCTCCAACTCTATTATGCTCAGTTAACTCCTTTTTTTGACGCTCAGTGTAGTCTGCAGATTTTTTGGGTTCTTTCTTTAACCCGTCTGACCAGATTCACATGAATGCAATCTTCTCACATGCATCATCTTCATAATGAATCTCTTCTCTCCTTTTATAGACATGATAAACCGTTTCTTCTCATCCATAGATTTTACCTATTAATCTTCACCGTTGATTTTGTTGCTTCAACCTTCCTTAGAACTTGTGTCTTAAACACATTTCATTCATCATCATCCAATCATCCTTGAATTTTGTCATCTGTTGTTCTTCATAACAAACTTTATCTTCAACCTCAAAATCATCCATATTCATCCAACTTATCATCTTTAGTTGGCTCTCATATGTTCCATACTATTTCTTTCACTTAGTCAATATTGTGATGTGTTAGTGACTTCTAACTCGGTTAATACTGTACTCTGTATACGCTACACTTGTTCAGTGTACACTATTTCAACTCGGTGTATACTGAGTTCTTCATTTACCGACCACATAAACTTGTTCATTCTTCATCTTCAATTCTTTACAGAATTATGTAATACAATCAAATCACTAACATATTATCATAGACTCATCAATAAGTTACCCAATGAATACCATATCCATATCTTTCTCATACATCTCATCTTCATGTTAATGTCTCATTCTTTCACCATTATTTCGTTCTTCAGATGTTTGTAACTATCATGATAAGTACATTCAAAACTAGTTGACATCAATGACAATACAATAACTAATTTAATGTGTCACATATACCTTTGTGGCTTGGTGATCATCAATCTCTCCCTTTCAAGTATCCAATAAATTGTCAATCTCTCCTTTTACAATATTTAATTAGTTATAGTATAACACATATTGACCTTATAACTTGATTGTTTTTAGAAGATTGGATCAATATAACCTTGGGACGTTAGTTCTACCAATTGAATTATATATATACATGAATTTTAAAATAGAGTTGGTCAACCCTTGGGATGGGGAATGTGAATTGGTTAATGTTTTAAGATAATCATGATCTCTTATATATAACAAGGTTATTAGGATAGATATATATATAATTAATTGGTTATGTGACTCATAATGAGTCTAGTGGTGACATTGACTACATATAGATTTGTGCTTATTCTTTTAAAACCTTGGCCAAGGTGGTATTATGCTATGAGTAGTATTCATTATTCACTAGAAATAGTAGTGCAATGTCTATCTATGAAGATCACTTGGTAGGCAAAGATGTCTATAGGTTGGCTGGTTGTGACAATTGTAGGTTCTACAACAAGTCTTAGATGGAAATAAAATAAAAGTCATGTTTGTGTTCACTTGGGAAGGGCTAGGCCACTTCATTTAGGAATATGGGTAGGGAATATAAGGTCATGATTGTAAGATCAAATCTTCGGTGGTAAAAAGGTCCCCACTGATTATCTTTCACCCATGGAGGTCAGATGCTAAAGAAATTTCAATAAAATTGGGACAAGTACATGTCTTATGAAATATACCTTGGTAATGAATTCTGTTATTTTATTTTATAATAATATAATTTATAGTTACTTTTTTTAAAAGTTAAAATTTCTTTTCTTATTTAATTCATTATGATGATAAATTAATGAAGTGAATTAGTTAAGTTCAATTTTATGCAAATTTAGTTAGTAACTTCTTTCAAGTTAGATAGTGGAATTACTTTTCATGTTCATAGGAAAATGAAAGATAATTATTTTTATTATATTGTTATAGAATATTTTTTTCCCTTGAAATGATAAATTCTCAAACATCTAAGTTATTAGGATAGTTTAGTTGGTTTCTACATAAAAAAATGAATATATATCATGGGACATAATCAAAGAATGGGATCTTTCTCACACTATATAATTAGGCAATTTATTGGTGTGTTTTTAAGTGTTGTACATAGTAAATTATTCTCATATATTCTAAACATACACTTTTTTTAATTGTTAGCAAAATAGGTATTGTACATCTACATAATAATGTTTATTATTGTAATATTTATTTATAATGTATGTTGCAGACTGGTCCCACAATAGAGCGTCCCACTTTTTGGCGAACTTTAACACAGAGATCAATATTCTGAGAAAAAACTTCACTTTCAAACACCTGTTGCCACAAAACTATTAGGAATTTGAAGATGATGTAAACTAGAGTCTTTTATAATTTTCTTTCTATTTTTTAAATATATTTACAATTTTTTTAAAAAAAATTTATTTTTCCTTCTCCTTCAAAAAGCGGTTTGTGTGAAAAAATATGTTTTTAAGGAGTTACTGTCACTTGGATCAACATAATTTTATTTTTAAAATATGATAACGATGTAATTATTTTGAGGTTATATTTGTAACTTCAATATCTAAAGGATACAATTGGTTTCATTCATTTTGGGTCAATATTTCATAGTTTATTAAATTCTAAAGTGACAGTAACTGTAATTTAGACATAAGGTCACTTGGATCGCTCTAACTTGATCTGTGCATATCGAAATTCATATTTTTTTTATTTATAGAAAGGTAACACAAATACTCTTTTCCTACATATTTTTCATAATTTTTTTTTGTAATTTACTATTTTTCTCGAAGTCTGGAAGAGACGGGTTGTTGAACGACCAAACAACCTATGTTTAGTTAAAGTAATATTTAAAAGTGATAATGAACTCAATATGTATTAAAATTATATTCATTAGAAAGCTTGTTCTGAATAGCATCATACTACATAGATAATCTTTTCAATGGATTCATTTGATCTACCAAAACATAAAGTCGAAGTGATTTTTTGTCAGCATTTTAATAGGTGCAAAGGAGACTCCATTGTAGGTATGAATGAGGAGTATAGATGTTATATCAATATTTTTTTAATCTAAGAGGCTTTGAGCTAACCATTTGTAATTAATTCCTTCAAACGAAACCTTTCAAAGCTTAAATCATCACATTTTATTAAAAATGTGTTATTTCAGCAAAAAACATGTCTAAAAAATTGTAACCCACTAATGTAACCTAGATGAACGTGCAACATGTAGAGAATCTTTTAAAATATTTTTGGGGACAACTTTAATTTTAATATATATTAAATTTATTACAAATTATTCTAGTTTTATTTGTTGGAGAATATTACATTTTTATGTAGATTACTTTCTAGTTTAATAAAAAAATAATTAGATTAAGTAAAATAAAAGTAAGTTTATCTTTCCACAATTCATATGCTATCTTAGTATTGTTCACTCTAATCCTTCTTCTGATTGTTGTATCAACTTATTTCCAATATATATTAGTTAGCTGAGTTTGGCTCAACATATATTCTTTCATATTCAATATAAATGTTGAACACTAAATGTCAAATATTAGATCTATGCTGAATGAAAAACTTTAAGCCAATAACTCTCATGTTTCAAATCTAGAATTCTATTGGCTCTCATGTTCCAAATCTAGGATTCTTAGAGAGCCTATTAATTGAGCATAAAGGCTACAATAAAGTTCATGAAATGGGACCAAAACCCATAATTGTCTATTTTAACTTCTATAGGAACTCATTCTACTTGGGTCCAAATTAAATATTTATAACAAATTTATATGGATGGAACTACCATCAAGAAAGTAAGAAAGATGCATATTTAAACATAAATTAAAACTTTCACCACTTTGTTAAAGGTTATATACATATAGAGATTTAAATTATAATTTTATAATTATAATCATTGTTACTTTCAATCATTTTATTTTAAACATGGATAGAAATAATAATTTTACTTTTAACTAAATGATCTATAAATATCCATATTTATAGTTTTATTGTTCACATGCTTCATTGTTAAATAACCATGTTCAAATGTGTCATGTATAATGAATTAAATCATTAAAAGTAAATAAAGATGAATTAAATCAATAATAATTATATTTTACCTTATCACTTAAATATTATCTTATTTGTGAACTTAAAATACATAATTTTAATGTTGAAATAATTTGGACAAACCTTTTAGAAAAAAATAATTTATATTTTAATCTACATTTCATTGCTAAGAGATAAAAATCAAGTGTAAACTATTGCAATGGTAAAATGTTTACATATGATTTCTTTTTTCTCCTTTAGATTTATTTTTATTATTTTATTTTTGATACAATGACTTGTGTATAAATATTGTTTAATATCAATGTTGATAGTAAAATTAAAAATCTAATGTATTTTTTTTATGTATATACAATGGGAATATCTTAAATTTTAATTTATGTGTTCTTTGTCTCAAATCAAATTTGTAAATACAAAAACAACTTAGGTCAATTTCATAACACAAACATAACCTATAATTTGTGTATTTAAATTTAAATTATTGACTAAAAATTATTCCATTTAACTAATTGTTAGTTTTTAATCATAACATAGAATTTATTAACTTGTGTTCTAGAATATTATATATCTGAAAAAAATCAAAATTTATTTATATCCAATCTAAGGACAATTGTGAATCCATCTAGAACATAAAGAATATTTGCTAAAGCATGAAAATTACATAACTTATGTTTTTAGGTGTGAAATTTCTAGACAATAAATCAAGTAGAATTCCAATATGCAAGTAGTGTTTACATCAATAGATTTAAAAAATCAGTTCCACAAATGCGAAAAACTAGTTTTGTGGGTGCAAACTTCAACTATATTATTAAATAAGAAAGTCAATAACATAGAGGAATATTGCAAAGTACTAATAACCAAAATAATAGTGAGAATCCCCATGGAGTAGATCATGATCTAGGGAATGCCTTATTATGGACTGATACAAGTCCCCAGGTAACCTTAAGCCCAGTTTCATACTTTTGCCATGTTTCAATTCAGATCAGCCTATCAGTTACCACCCAGATGGAATTATTCACAAGGAAAACAATTCAGCTGATAATAAAACCAGTAACAATAAAACCAACATTAGCTGCTTGTGGGTTTATCGTACTAGTTTTCTTATTTTATCAATATTGCTATTAGGGTAACCCAGAAGGTATTGCTATTAGGGTAACCCAGAAGGACGTCTCTCGTGGTATCTGGCAATCCCATTCAATCACCTAAGTTGTTTTCCTTGTGAATAATTCCTTTTGGTGATCAATGATAAGTACATCTGAGTTGAAACAAAGAGCAAAAGGATGAAGTTGGGCTAAGGTTAACTAGGGTATGTATCAGTCCATGAAAAGTCATTCCCTATATCATGATCGACTCCATGAGGATTCTGACTATTGTTATTCTTAAAAGAGAAAAAATAAAGAAAAAATCATTGAACGCCTTGGAATTGGCCTCTCCATTATCGTTTCCCATCATCTTATCCTTAGAAGAGGAAGATGAAGATGAAAATGGAGACTACAAGATTGAATCTCCTTGCAGCAGCCCTGTTTCCCACACCAAAGAAGCCCTGTGCACATACAAATTCAATGAGAAAATTAGAGGGAAAATGAAAACCTAAAAGTTTGATTGGTATAGCTGGATGTTCCACATACTATTTTTTTTTAACCTTATGAACTTTAAACGTTATTCTATTCTATTTTGAATGCTACCACTGGTTTTGAATGTGATACTGTATATTTTACTGGAAATGAAATAAAAGCAATAATAGATATTGTATTATATACATACCAGCCTGTTTGGGAAGAGCACGCAAGCGTCCATGACCATTTTTTGTGAATATACTCAGTAAGAATCTTATCTTCTTCAGGTGTCGAGAGACCCTTATACATTATTGTTTTCCTTTCTTGGGATAGAAAAAAATGCCTCCATGTTACATCTAAAAAGAGAGACGAATATTAAGTGTTACGATAACAACTTTCATCGTGCAAATTGCGTGGAGAACATGGTCCCCGATTCGTTTCTTTCTCGCTACCGTGGTGCTGCAGCGGAATAATTAAGCCTGAAAAAATGAAGGTGGACTAGTACATGGTATTCATTTATGATGATAGTTCTCATCGTCTAAGGACGTGGAGAAACATCTCCCAAGACATTTTTCAGAAAAGAAAAGAATACAAATATCTACGATTATGTGCAGCCACCTAGTCTTTCCTCGACTTGTTTCTTTCTTGCAGGCCTACTACGGCAGCAGAATAGGTATCAATATGTCAGACGTTAGGCGAGTTCAAAATAATGTTACTGCAATTAAGGGAAGTAGTTGAATCTTTTTAATAGTTTTAAAGTATCTGTTAATTTAACAGTAAATATTTTTAATAATATAGTATCAATAGTCATGATTTTAAAGTTATTGTTGATGGTGACTATTCATAATCGAATGAAACGAGTCTCTTGCATTTAAAAATGAACTATTCATATTATATTTCATTAGTACACCAAGAAAAATGACTTAGTGCATAGGTATGAATCTCACTTTTTTCTCGTTGGATAATTGAAGCCCAACGGTCACTTGTCTTTCCCTAAGAGACTTTTGACGGACAAGGCTCTTATGTTCATAAATTGAAATCTATTGATGTTTTAAAAATAAAGATTAATAAAGAGTTTTCCCCGCTTCAAGTGGATGTAGCCTTTATGGTGAACCACTATAAATTCGGTGTCTTATGTGTGATTCTTTGTTCTCTTTTTTAGTTTAGTTTCCAACATATTTGTTTCATTCTTTTATTCACACTTCTTCATTTACAATTGGTATTAGAGCTCGATTGTGGAGTTGGTTGAAAATTGAAGGTGAATTTGCATAAATATGGAGGAAGCAAATAAATGAAAGATAGAGAAATTCGCAGGGCAAAATTTTGGGCTATGGAAAGTGCAAATGGAACCAGTTTTGAATAAGCAAGATGATCTGGTAAATGAGAGTGATTCAACTTGTATTGGGAGTGATCAAGAACTCTCAGGATCTAATCGATAAATGACAAAAACCATCTAGAACTATTCAGGGATAATCCAAGCCATGTTGGGAAAGGTCTAGAGCGGTTTGGAGCTGACATGAGAGAGAAAAACCAAAAAATCTGAAAATAAAATTATTTGGTATTTCTACATTAAAATTAATTTGCATTTTTGAGGGTCTTTGGAGTGGTCTTGGCTGTTTGGAGTGTTGTCAAGGTTACATAGAATGATTGACATAGACATCGTTCTAAGGAACTAAAACTAGTTCTCTTTGATACCTTTCCAACAAATCAAATGGTTTTAAATTTTGAGTTATGAGTAGAAAGTTATGGCCCCACCAAGTTGGGCTACCCAATTTTGTAGTTTTGAAGATATTTATAATTTTTTTTATGGTTTTTATTTTCTAGAGATTTTTCATTTCGAATTGGTTGACTTACTAAGAGTGTTGGGATTCCACTCTTGTGTTTAAAAAACTTTTTTGAATGAATCTATTGGGGACTTTTTAGATGCACAATTATTGTTTTCGAGTTTATGCTTTTGTCCATGATTTTCATAATACTTGTAGGTTTCTGCTTACCTTGTATTTTTTAATGAATCCCTTGTTAAATTTAGATCGCAAGATCTTTCCCGTTCTTTAAAAGAAAAATCAAAGAAACCAAATTCAATGAAAGATGAAGACTACGAGAAGTTGGACAAAAAAACAAGAGCCACAATCTTTCTTACATTGTCTAGCAATTTCCTCTTCAATATTTCAATTGAGAAGACTTCAAAGGAATTATGTGAAAAACTTTATGGTATGTATGAAATGACTTCTACCAAGAATAAAGTTTTCATCATGAAGAGATCATACAATCTGAAAATGAAGAAAGGTGGGATTATATTAAATTGTCTTAATGAATTTAACACTTTTGTTAGCCAATTAATTTTAGTGCGTATAAATTTGGATGATGAAATTAAGGCTATTTTCTTATTATGTTCTCTACCAAATAGTTGGGAAGGAGTGGTGATGGAAATCAACACTTTGGTGGATGCCAAGATAAAATTAAAATTTGATGATGTTTTAGGTACTGTTCTTAGCAAAGATATGAGGAGAAAAAATCAAGAACCCTCATTTGGTGATGCTTTAACAATAGTCAATACAAGAAGGCTTCTAGACAAAGGTAGAAATTTTTGAAAATATTATCATTGATGTCAAAGGTAAAAAGATAATGTTTTCATTGATGTCAATGAGTTTCATGCCAAACAAGTATCATGAACAATTTTTTTCACTGATGTTAAGATTACAAGACCAACAAATGGAAAATGATATCAATTCAATAACTAACTGGAAGATTACTAAATTCAAGTTCTATCAGCATTATTTGATGCAGGAGCATCTTGGGTCCTTGGTAATCTTGTATCATCCAAAAAAAATTGTTTGCTAGTTTACCTTTGTTACCAGTTTTTGTATTTGTTTTCTGTTCCTAGTCACTAGTTGGGTGATTGTTGTCTCAGTTGAGTTATTTGCATCTTTGGTAGTCACAATCATGATATGATATTTGTGGGATCATTTGGAGGCAATTCTTAGGATCACAACTCATTTGGAGTTACCATGCATGAGTTATAATGGATTTTGTGAATGAGTTTGAGATGCAATTCTTTATTCCCGTTAGTTTTTATGAGATTATGTAATTGGTCAAGTTGCGGGGATTTTTAGTGTATATGATGAGAAATTTTTGTTCCTTTGTGTTTGACAATGATATTTCTGTGATCACACTTCTTTAGGTGGTGTGGATTGTGAGATTTGGCATGATCTTCACCGACTGGTTGTGTTCTTCATGTGTTGTGTGGTGTTCATCGTTTGATTGTTGAGGATTATGATGGAGGTTTTCGATCATTGGGGCTGATTGGCATAGATTTTGAGGTGGACCTATGTGTGGTCGACATGGTGGTTGGATCGTGCATCCTTATGTTCTTGTTGTGGTAACTGGTGTTCCTATTTGGGTTTGGTCCTATTTTGGGTTCTTGTTCTAGTGGTCAAGGTGGCAAGATCTGGTTTGCGATGAAGATTCATGAGTTGCAGTTGCATGTGTTTCATTGTTTGAGGTTCTTGAGTTCATGGCCGACTTCCTTGTATGAGTGAACATTATGTTGTAACCATTTGTGTGTGTTTTTATGAATTTGCATCCTAACCTATATGTTTCTAAATCATTTTTTTTATTTCTCTTGGAGATTGTGATCAGATAAGTTGACTTATGGTTGGCGATCTAGTATTTAAGCTAGGTAGTAGTTCTTGTTTAGGAAGCATGGTAGAAGTTGAGGAAGAGTAACCTAGATAGATGGAGATGTAGATCTAAACTCTTGTTTATCACTGTGTATGTGGTCAAAATTGGGAAGGACTTAAATCTTGGCATGTTGCATGTAATTGGATGTTTTCCTAATAATAAATGAGATGTTATTCGGTTGCATCTTGTTGTTTACTTTGTATTTTTCATTGTGTTGTCTCTTTCTACAAGATTGGACATCTCTTTTGAGATTTCTCCGGTCTTGACTACATCAAGTAGTATCAGAGCATGGTTTGATCTTGTGGTGGTGTGAATCCTTGTGTTTGAACCTATGAAGTTGTAGATTTGATGTTTGTGGGGTGGTAGAATTATGGAATCTAACCTACATCATCAAATAACTTGTGAAAGGTAATTAGGAATGATTTTCTACTAGAGAAAGGTATTTTTTGGGATAGGGTATCATCATGGTGAATCAGATCGCTAATTAGAGGTAGTTACATCAAGATTTGGAAGAATGTCGCCAAGAATAAATCCTAGTTCGATGGATCAAATGAAGGAAGATATTTGAGATGAGATTAGGAATGAGATGAATGGTTTGAGAAATGAGGTCATGGAAGATATTAGGACTGTTGTTTCTAGATTGCATAGGAATCCTTGATTTAATTATAGTTTTGAGGAAACTACAAAGGGATTTGGAAAAATCTATTTAAAGTGACAGATTTGACTAGTTGATGAGACCTATGGAAAGACTTGGTGCTAGATATAGGTTGGAAGTGTCTAATTTATTAGGTACATTGAATCTAGAGGACTTGATTGATTAGATAGATGAGTTAGAAGATTTATTTGAATTAGAAGACATCCAAGATCCTTGGAGAGTAAGGTTAGCACAAACAAAGTTGAAAGGTCATACAACTTTGTGGTGGAAATAATTGTAAAGGGATAGAGAGGAAGAATGTGAAATGAATATCACTCAATGGAGGTTGATGGTTACAAAGTTGAAGGCTAAATTCATACCTGAGGACTATGAATTAGAGTTAATCAAGAGGTTGTAGAACTTGAAACAGAAGGATTTGACTATGAAGGATTACATTAAAGAATTTTACAAGGTAACCATTAGATCTAAACACAAAGAACTTTCCAAGGAGAAGGTGGCTAGGTATGTGAATGGTTTGAGGTTTAATATTTAGGATGAGCTAAGTATGCTGAAAATTGGATTAGTTGAGGAGGCTTATCAGTATGTACTGAAGGGAAATAAAAATTGAATAGGAAACATCAGAATAACTCTAGAGGAAAGGAAAGGCAAGTTGTTACTGGAGGTGATAAGGGAAAGCAAGTAGGTGAGAAAGAACCTAAACTATTTGCACCTAAGGAAGGTAATGGTGGTAAAGAGTTTAAGGGTACTTTCTTTAAGTGTGGTTTGGATGATCATCAACCTTTTGAATGTAAGGAAACTAAGAGAGTTTCTTGTGTGAATGAAGAAAGTGGACCATTTGTTGGTGAATCAAACAATGCCTCTGAAAATGGTGAAACTCTTGTGCTATGAAGGTTGATGATGAATAAGGAGGTAGAACCTTGTCAAAAGAAGAGTTTGTTTAGGACCAGATGCAAGGCTGAAGGTAAGTGTTGTAAGGTGATAGTGGATGGTGGTAGCACTGATAACCTGGTTTCTGAGGAGATGGTGCAAAATATTGGTTTGAGAAGAATTAGGCATCCCAGTCCTTATAGGATTGGTTGGTTACATGATGATCATGTGGTGGAAGTAAGGGATTAGTGCATGGTGAGTTTTTAGATTGGTTCTTATAAAGATGCAATATTATGTGACATAGTGGATATGAGTGCATGTCATGTTTTACTTGGCAGACCTTGGTAATATGACAAATAATCTATTCATGACTGTAGAAGTAATGCTATTACCATTAGAAAAGATGGTAAGAGGTGTATATATATTCCTTTGATGGATGAGGAGAAGGAGGTGAAGAGTCTGAATCTTTGTAGAAGATTGAAAGTAGATATGAGAAATGAACCCAAGATTGGATCTAATAGCATGTTGGATTTGAGTCATTTATGGGACCCATCTAATGGTAGAAGGAAGATAGTAATGTTGCAGGTGAGGAGGATTTATGGATGAAGAATAAGTATGGGATTACTGTCCCTTGTTCTTTCAAATTTTTGGGAGTTGTTCTTGTGGAAAATATTTTTGTATCTTAGGTGTCTAATGCAGGAGCATCTTGGGTCCTTGGTAATCTTGCATCATCCAAAAACATTTTGTTCACCATTTTACCTTTTCTACTAGTTTTTGTATTTTTTTAATGTTCCTAGTCACCGATTGGGTGATTTTTTCCTCTGTTGAGTTCTTTTCATCTATGGTAGTCACAGTCATGATATAATGTTCATGGGATCATTTGGAGGTAGCTCTTAGGATTGCAACTTGTTTGGAGTTACCACATGTGAGTTATGATGGATTATGTGACTGAGTTTGAGATGCAGTTCTTTGTTCCTATAATTTTTTCTGAGATTCTGTAATCGGTCAAGTTGTGGAGAATTTTGGTGTATGTGATAAAAAAAAAAATTCCTTTCTTTCTAAGGATGATATTTTTTTATTGTACTTCTTCAGGTGGTGTGGATTGTGAGATTTGGCATGATATTTGCTGACTAGTTGTGTGAATGTCACCTATTTTGTGGTGTTCACTAGTTGATTGTTGAGGATTATGATGAAGGTTTCTAATTTTTGGGTCTGATTAGTATATATTTTGAGGTGGACCTATGTGTGGCTAACATGGTGGTTGGATCATGCACCCTTATGTTCTTGTTGTGGTGACCGGTGCTCTCATTTGGGTCCGCTCCTATTTTGGGTTCCTATTCTAATGGTTAGGGTGGTGAGATCTAGTTTGCGATGAAGATTCATGAGTTGATGTTGTCTATGTTGCATTGTTTGAGGTTCTTGAGTTCATGGCCATCTTCCTTGTATGAGTGCATGTTATGGTGTAACCATTTGTGGGTGATCTTATGGATTTTGGTCCTAACCTATATGTTTACACTAACCTATATGTTTGTAAACCACTATTTATTTATTTATTTATCTTGGAGATTGTGATTGGATAAGCCAACTTGTGGCTAGTGATCTAGTATTTAAGCTAGGTAGTAGAATATTTTGGTGGTCCCACAATAGCGTGTCCCACTTTTTGGCCAACTTTGACACTGAGATCAACATTCTGAAAAAAAACTCCACTTTCGAACACCTATTGCCACAAAACTATTAAGGATTTGAAGATGATGTAAACTAGAGTCTTTTAGAATTTTCTTTCTAGTTTCAAAATATATTTTTAAAAAAATTCAAATTTATTTGAATCCATTTTTATTTCTCCTTTGAAAAGTAGTTTGTGTGAAAAATTAGCATTTTTAAGGAGTGATTGTCACTTGGATTAGCATATCCTTTTTTTCAAAAATGATAACGATGTAATTATTTTGAGGTTATATTTTTAACTTCAATATATAATGGATGGAATTGGTTTCATTTATTTTCGTTCAATATTTCATATTTAAAATTAAGTTCTAAAGTGAGAGTAACTATAATTTAGACATGGCTTCTTTTGGATCACTTTGACTTGATCTGTATATATCGAAATTCATTATTTTTTTTTTGATAGAAAGGTAAGATAAATAATATTTTCCTAAATATTTTTCATATTTTTTTTTGTAAGTTACTATTTTTCTCGAAGTTGTGAAAAGACAGGTTGTTGAATGGCCAAACAACCTATGTTTAATTAAAGTTAATTTTGAAAGTGACAATGAACTAAATATGTATTAAAATTATAGTTGTTAGAAATCTTCCTTGTGATACTCCTAAGAGTAATTTTGTTGTTATTAGTTATATGGAGGTCATTATGTTTTTAAAATAATTTGGTAAGGAAGAAGAGATGAGTCGGTAAGAAAGAGAAAGAAGCAGGTAAAATGAATCAGTTAACAAGGAATTTTAGTTAAAGAAAGAAAGTATAGACACCGAGTGAAGTAGAACCAAGCACTGAGAAGCATGTCTTATCAAGAACCTAACCGAGAAGAAAACTTAGTTACCGAGATAGAGAAGGCCAACACCAGATGAAATCTAAGTACATTGAACCTAGACACCGATCAGAAAATGGTTCACGAGATCAAATACCATAACATTAGAGATTGAAATCAAATGATTAAAAATGATTATGAGGTGATTCTCACCCATTTTCATCCTAGCTATCAAATCACCCCTTAATCAAAACTAGAATCATCCACCACCTCCTCCAATGGCCTTTTTTGCAAATGCACAAAGTTTTCCCTTGATCTTCATTAGACGATTGGATGAGTTACCCAAGAATCCTGAGATATTTTGCACAAAATTTGTTTATGGATGATGCAATCAAGACTAGGGAAGTCTCCAAAGGAGATGTCTAATCTTGCAGCAAGAGTCAACACAACAGAAAATAGAAAAATAACAACAGAGATATAATCAAATAACAATACCTTTATTATCAGGTAACACCAAATTACATCAAATTGGCTTCAAACATGTCAGGTTGTAAGGCCTTCTTGGTTACAACCATATACAATGAAATGAATACTAGATCTTATTTTTTATCTTCCCAATCTCATATATATCTTCTCTCATCTCTCTACTATCCACCCCCCTTCTTCTTACAATCACAAGCCCTAAATTTATACATACTAGCCACCATAGGTCAGCATTCAAGATATTACATATCTCAAGACAAATGTACTAGATGAGGTCATCCTAGATCCAAAATAAATTATAGTGTTTAATTAATTCAACAAGAATGAACTAACCACGAAGTTAGCGACACATAGGTCCACCTCAAGATCCATGCCATTAAGCTCCATTGATCAGAAACCTCCACCACAATCCTCAACAATTAACTTGTGAACACAATTGAATCGATAACATGAAAGACATGACCAGTCGACAAAGAAAATGATAGATCTCACAATCCACACAACTTGAAGAGGTGAAATTATAAACATAACCTCTACAAACAACAAGTAAAAATCCCTTTTCATCACATATGCGAAAGATCTCCACATATAGTCCATACAAAGAATCTCAAAAAATTGCCCAAAATAAGGAACTTCATTAGACCAAAGGGAAATTCTTCTAAGATGATGTAAGATCGCTAGGAAACCAAGATGATCATGCGTCAGATACCTAGGGTAGATACAAAAATGTTCATTATATTTTGATGTCACAGGAAAATCTGAACACAACCTCATCTTGACCATCAATTTTCCAATCCTCAAAGGAAAGAAGACAAACCTAAACATAAGAAACCTTTTCTTCCTCCAATCAAACCTTTGATTCCTCTGTACTATGACCAACCAATTAAAACACCTACTAATAGAAACAAACTGATCAAAATCCTCAGCACAATGCATTAGATCATCTTCCACCATTAGCTTATCAACAAAAAGGAAATAAAGATATCCACCATCTTCATGAGCCACCTCTATATTCTTAGCCACCATCTACAATTCTACAACACAAGTAATATTATGCAACTGGAACAACCCTATATATAACTCCTCATTAAAAACATGATAATCATCTCCAATGAAAACCCTATCAACCAGCTCATCAATACCATAATTCTCAACATTACCCTCAGAAAAATGTAACTCCTCCACAACATCAAAATCCTCATTACAATTAATAAGATGTTCTACAATTTTTGCATCAGATCCAACTATCTTATCATGAAAACTAGCTCATTCTATCACCTCAACCTCAGAAAGGTCATTATTTACCTCTTCAACAACAACCTTAAATTTCCTTTTCCTTCTTTGAGCAAGCCTTTTCATAGGCCAAACAACCCTCTTCTAGACCAGTAAATGCCAATTATAATTCAACCTCCTAATCTCCTCTGGATTACTAGAAATATCCTCCAGCTTCTTCTCAAGTTGGCTAAATACCCTATCTTAAACCAATTGGTCAACCTTTCTCATCAGCTTCTTCCCTTCTCTCTTAAGGTGCAACTGTCTTAGATCAATGATTTGATTGCAATATTCCAACTACCTCATAGTCGACAATCTACTAAACATCTTCATAAAATACCTCTATTTGGTGATGTGTTCACCAAAATAGAGATTTCTCAAGGGTTTCACCTCCTTCCTAGGTTCCTAATTGATAAAATCCTCTTTCTAATATATCCTTGCTCAAATCCTTTGCAGTCACGAGCTAGATCTACAATCTACCATCCCTTAAAAAACCAATTTAGGATTTCATAAGCTTGGGAACAACATCTACTTCACCAAGATCCACAACTCACTTATATCATTAAAATAACTCAACCTTCCAGAAGAAAATCCCTTTTGACCACCTTGAAAAATCTTTTTGTTGATGTGAGCCAGATCTACACTCTGCCACCTCACAAAAAATGCGCCAAAAGCCTCACAAGTTTAGACACCAAGATTTATACCACCACAAGATCAAACCAACTCTGATATGACTTGATGCAGTCAAGATTGAAGAAGTCTCCAAAGGAGATTTCCAATCTTGCAGCAAGAGTCAACACAATAAAAAAAAAAAACACAACAGAGATATAACGAAATAAAAACATCTTTATTATTAGGTAACATCAAATTGGTTTCAAACATGTTGGGCTAGTAGGATTTCTCAGATTCGACCATATACAATTAAATGAATCCTAGATCCTATTTATGTTCTGCCCAACCTCAGAGCTATCCTCTCTTAGTTATCTTCTATCTAAACCCCTTCTTATTACAATTACAAGCCCTAAATTTATAGATACTAGCCACCATAGGTTGACATTCAAGATATTATATATCCCAAGAAAAATGTATTAGACCAAGTTAGCCTAGATCCCAAATAAATTATAGAATTTAATTAATTCACCAAGTGCGATCCAACCACCAATTTGGACACATGTAGGTCCACCTCGAGATCCACATGATTCAGCTCCATTGATCGTAAACCTCCACCATAATCCAAAACAATTAAGTAGTGAACACAACTAAATCGGTGATATGAAGAACACGACTAGTCAGAAAAGAACATGATAGATCTCACAATCCACACCACATTGAGAGGTGTGATCATATACATATCCTCCATGAATAACAAGGAATAAACCCTTTTCATCACACACACCAAAGATCTCTCCATATCGTCCATATGCATAATCTCTGAAAACCACCCAAAATAAGGAACTTCATCAAACTAAAAGAAAATTCCTCCAAGATGATGTAAGATCGCTAGGAACCCAAGATGCTCTTGCATCAATGGAGAATCTAGGATAGAGGAAGAGTAAATTCTTTCTTTCAAAAAGATATACAATAGGAAATAAATTATGGATATGTGCAGGATCATTGTATGCCAAAAAGTGGCGATGTAAAAAAATAAACTTTTCACTTGTCCAAAATAGCACTAATCCATTTGTTGAATTTTTAGTAGGCCTGGGTGTCAGTACACCTAGCCAAGCCAAAGACCAAAGAACAGGCCTAATCAGATATCCGATTTTTGCCAGTAATTTTTATTTACATAGCCTGAACGCACTCAACATTTTCATTTTGAAAATGTTGAACACGGCTTGGGGCTTTCGGATATCCGATCAAATCCTCTATTCAATTTTCTTAAGATCATAGGTAAGTTCAATTTTTATTTTTTTAGTGTTTTTATTGTTTTTTAATATAAATTTGTAGTTTTTTATATAAAAATTAGGGTTTTAATGAGTTTTTTTATTGTTTTTTAAAATTTATTGTAATTATCAATTTGTGTTCTAATTGTAATCAAACATGAACTCAAATCAATCAGAAAACCCTTCCAATGATCCTGCAAATAATCCACAACCACCTCCCAACAATCCCCCACTTTAAGAAGATGAACCAGTCTCAAACCCTTGTTGTTTAGAGGATCTAATAGGAGACAATCTAAATCATATTAGAGGATTTCAAACCACATATGCCAATATCCCCACATTGTGCCCCATGTTTTCTACATTGAACTCCATTATTGAAAACATGGAGAAACTTACAGAGCAACATAGTGTTGCACTTCTTTGGCGCGATTCCATGCATGCCCAGTCTGATGATGGGCTTGAATATGATCAATTCATGAACCTAAACATAACAAAACATGACATATGTAATCTTTTTGTGGATCCCAAAATTGGTCTAAAAGTGGACCCTAAAAAACCCAAGTTGTCAATTAAATAGTGCACAAATGGTGCAATACATGACAACTTTTGGGACCGTTGGTCGATGGTTTTTGATAGACCACCTCACAACAATTTGGATGTCCCATTTTATTTCATTAAAAAATTGTATGCTAAATTTTTGCTCGATCACAAGGTCAATTATTGGACTATGAGACTGAACCAGGGTGTAAGCTTAGGTACTCCTCAGGATAGGCGATGGGCACACTGGGTGAAATCCCACACATATGTCCCACCTCCTGAGATTTCACCACCTCCTACAGTGCAACATCCTGATATTATTGCTGAGGCCCACTCACAGACTATTTGAGCCACTCACACCTTGAGTGATCTGCTAGTTATGCATAGCATGACATTGTCGCCTCCTCATCCCGATGATTTTGGCCCTTCCACATCCTCCACGAGCTCACATGTTTGTGTGCCCCACACTTGCATTATGTGCAAGAATATCTGCTTAGGTCCCCTGAATGATAGTGATGCATATAACTATGTCTTCAAGGTGGACAATACTGCTCAACACACTACAGGCACTGAAGCACCTCATGAAGATGTGCATCAGGAGCATACAAAGCCATGGACTCCTACTATTATGATAAGGGTAAACAACTCACTTTTTACATTGTATTTAATTTTAAACGTTCACATTTTTAGTAGAATTTTCTTATAATAATTTCCCACTTATGTTTTTTTATGTGTTACATTTATCTTTAGTTGACAGAGGAGGAGATGGCACAAGTGGAATGGTCCACGCTTTTGGCCATATCATTTGGCCTTGACACTTCCACGGTACATATGTTTTAATGTACTCATTGATTTCCTTAAATTATTATAATATAGTATATGTACATGTGTTTTCTAATTTATACGATTGAATATTATTACATACTCATGCAACTGTCAATAGTTGCCACTAGGGGGCAATGTGAGGGGGTGCAGGCATCATGCGTTGACAAGGGAAAGGTAATTAAGTAATTTAGTTTGTTTATGCGTACATGTATACTTGTTAGTTGTGCATACTAATTTTTAATTTACATGGTTTATTTGATAGAGAGTGGTGTTTGATGATGTCGTGAGACCCTTTCACCATGATAGAGTCACATGCATCTCAATTCACAATGATAGCCCCACGGTACGTATATTTCTAAAGTTATTTGTGTGTATTTTACTATCAAGTATATATAATATGATCAAGTTGTGATAGTATGAAGTATCTATTTGAATTTTGTAGGTGACCCCTAGTTTGAGGGAGGTAGAACACCAAGGGTTTGTATCATTGATGACTCAGCCAACATTTCTTGAAGAAAGTTCAACACTGGTAAGTTTTAATGTTAATTCAGTTATTTTGTAAACATATATTTGCTACCAAGGATTTGACATTAAATAATATAACTCATAGATCAATCTCATGTTCACAAACATATATAGGTCAGATTCGACATTGGTGGCATTGTTCCTTTGCTACCAAGGACATATATTAGGTCTCCTATCCGCGTGAGGAGAAAGAGAGATGAGGTACATGAGAGTTCAATTTTAGTTTAAATTTTATTTATTATTGTTGACTATGATTCTGAATTTTTATTTTTTATTTGTAGAAACCATATAAATTAAGTAATCTAACTTGGGGTTTCACTTTTGTGTTTGAATGCAAGATCTATCAGAGCCAAAGAGTACTTTAAGAGGCTACATTTTGATGATCCACCAGTAGAATAGGATGTCCTAGAAACATTTGTAGTTGAACTTCTTATTTTGAGATTTCATATGACACATTTTGAGATTGTGTATGCCACATTGTATCTAGATATGTTGACATGCAAATATGTATAGAATTGTTGTTCATTTTGATATATATGAAACTTGATATTCGATCCACTTTGTTAATTGTGTGTTCATTTATTCATTGTTAGTATGTAAATATGCTTGTGTGTATGTACTCATGTGTACGATTTATGCCTTAAGTATATTCATGTCTATACAAGTACATTCTTCATAACCTAAATTAATGTGCATGGGCTATGTGTATGACTTAAGTGAATTAATGGGGTATGCTTTATAATCTACGTGCTACATGTACGCTTCATGACTTAAGAAAATTTATGTGTACGCTTTATGTGCTACATGGGTTCACATGTGTAATTCATCATTTAAGTGAATTAAAAACTTATGTGCTACATTGTATTCATGTGTATCTGATGCTCTCAACCAAGAAAATCTGAGGCAGAGCCCTCTACTATCCCCTCATGGAACACAATTCAACTTGAGGATTCTACAAGCATCTTGGAATCTACTCAAGGAATTAGTCTCAACTCAAGGGTCAAATAGAGTGCTCTGACTTTAGAGAATCAACACATCTGAAATTTTGAACAAGTTCACCTCTTGTAACCTCTTATCCCAACTTCTCTTGCAACCAACTCCATTCTAGGCCTCTCAGTGCACCTAGAGCCTCCATCTTGTAAAAAATTGAAATAGGTCTTCCAGCTTGATTGTAACACCATAAAACATCTTAATATGGTCCATCTACTATGTTTGACCAATCTACCAATTTTGGTCAACTCATCTTCCACCAATCCACTCCAATAGCCCTTTTAGCCTTGTAGCCTTCACCAGTCATAAATCAGCCTTTTTCTCAAGAATTCTCCAAAAAACTTGAGAAACTAATGGTTGATCTAGATACTCTTTTGGATTCCTTAAATCCTCCATAAGAATCAGGGTAGACTCCTTTGGACCAAATGCAAGATCCACTACCCTAGCACCCACAAACTAGGCCTAATTTCCTCCAAATAAAAACACAACTTATATATGCACTTACTCCTTGCACCCCAAAGCATGAAATAGTCTTTCTTAAGGTTTCAAAACACAAGGTTTTCAATTTTATAAGGTTTCACCACTCACCAAATTCTCTAGCCACCAAACCCTTATTTCTAGGGTCATATACCCGGGGGCTACTCAAAAAGACCTTTGTAACTCTCTCCAAGACAATCCAGTTGGCCTAACATATTATTATGGATCCTAATATCCATATTCCATCATAATAAAAACTCTTCTCAAGGGTATTCAACTTCCATAATGACTGGTGTGAAGACGGGCTTTCCTTCAATGAGTAAACTCCAATTAATGTTCTCTCAACCATCACTTCACATATCCCTGCATAAAAAAATTATAATACAAGGATATAAGACATCAATCAATTCTCCCACCAATTACATTGGTCATAGTGGGTGGGAGAGTTAATCCCTTAAGGAGACTACAATCCCTACACACTGATTGTACCCTTCAACTAGTCACAGTCACAGAACAACAGTCACTTGCTTTGCTTTAAGAAAAATAAAAAAAACTGAAAGTAATGTATGGAGGATGTAAAAAATAATCAAAGAAATTTATTTAATTCACTACCCAACCTAAATTATGTTTAATTCAAGCACATTAATTTATTGTTGCACTGATTGTTCCACGAGATAGTTAACAACATACAGAGAAAATCTTTGTTTATTGATTGTAAAACATTACATTTTTGCTTCCTTACACTCCCAACTTGATATCCCCCATTCACTCACATAGATCCCCTACTGATACAAGGTAGGGGCCAAGAGGGACCAAACAATAGCACACCCTAATGATCCAAGCCTGCTCAACACATGCGGAAGCCAACAAACACAACAGTGAGAGAGAGAATGGAGGATCTTTCATATATTTCATCAAATAGAATGATACATGTTGGGCTGTAAGGCCTTCCCAGTTAGGGCCAGATATTACAATGATTTAAAGAAGTCCTCAAACATGTGAGGATCTGTCAACAATCTCTAATCTTACAATCTACTATCTACTATCAACTCCCTTTTTCAAACTACAACCAAAAAAACTACATTTATACAAGAGTCTACCGAAATGAGTTGGCCTTCAGATCCATAATCAACAGAAGGAATTGTTAGATCTAGGACCACATGCTTCCCAATGATGGATTCCAACATTAAATCTTTCACCCATAATAATTGCACAAGTCAGCTCAAGAGGAAATCAAAAGAAACCACTCGGTAAGCAAGGATGACTGAGCAACAGACAAGCATCGCCGAGTGCTAGTGAAATAACCAACCACCTAGGAGATAACTGACCACACTCGGTAACCAAAGGAAATTGACCAACTACTGACCAATTGGGTCAAAGAAGAGACCAAGAAACATAGACAAACTCCAAAATGTTTTTGGTGACACGGGATTGCCAAGGACCCAAGATGCTCCTGCATCAGACACCTGGGGTTATTTTGAAATGATTCTCTGAATCATTTGATAGGTCTAGTCTGAGCTACATCCAACTCAGACTGTGAAATCCATGAACTATCTTCCATCGGTCTATTCTTCCACTTTACCAAATATTCCATATATTGTTTTCCTCTTATACTCTTGCTAGCTCTTTCAGTCAAAATCTATTCAATTTCTTCATTTTGCTTCTTAGGATATTCTGTCGATACTATCACTTCTTCATCAGGTTCATGATACTCATACAAATCAAAAATTTTGAAAATCGGTGATATGTCCATGTCATCAGTTAACTCAATCTCATATGCATTTCCACTGTCAAATTTCCTCAAAATCTTGCAAGGTCCAAACTTCTTGATCTTCAGTTTCCCATATGTTCCAATAGGAAATTGACCTTTCTTCAAATGAACCATCAATTCATCACCAACATCAAAATTTTTATGTTTCCTTGATCTATCAGCTCTGTATTTGTATTTATGATTACTATCTTCCAGCTTCAGCTTCACATCTTCATGCAATGTCTTCATATACTCAGCAAATTCTATTCCTTTAGCACTTTTCTTATTCTCATCAGCAATGTCTCTCAAATTAGATATACCTCTTGGCTATGTGCCATTCACAATCTCAAATGGTGTCTTTCCAGTACTCCTACTTATTGAATTATTGTATGCAAACTCTGCTTGTGCCTATACAGAATCCCAATTACTCAGTGTGTCTCCAACTAAACATCTTAAAAGATTTCCCAAACTTGTGTTCACAACTTCAATCTGTCCATCAGTTTGTGGGTGAAATGTAGAACTATATTTCAATTCAGTGCCAAATTTCTTTCGAAGGGTCTTCCAAAAGTATCCAACAAATTTACTATCTCAGCCAGAGATAATACTCCTCGGTAATCCATGCAATCTGACAATTTCCTTAAAGAAAAGATCTACTAGATGTACTACATCTGATGTCTTTCTACAAGGTAGAAAATGTGCCATCTTAGAAAATCTATCCATAACAACAAATATAGAATCATTACCTCTTACTGTCTTCGGTAAGCCAAGAACAAAATCCATACTGATGTCAATCCAAGGTTTCTCAGGAACAAAAATTGGTACATACAATCTAGTATTCTGACTTACTCCTTTTGCAACTTGACAAATACCACAACTTTTCACAAATTTCTGAACATCTTTATACAATTGTGGCCAATAGTACTTCTCTTTAAGAAAATTCCACGTTTTATCAATACCAAAATTTCCAGCCAAACCACTACTATGCTTCTCCTTTATCACATTAGTCCTCATTATTCCTCTCGGTATACACAATTGAATACCTTTAAACAACATACCTTCCTAAATAAAATATTCATCCCATTTAGTATCTTGTTGATCTTGAATAGGTGCTCTGCACTTTCTCCATGGCTCAGAAAAATCAGAGTCAAACTCATAAGAATCTCTCATCTCATCAAAACCAAGAACTTTAATTTTCATCTCAGTCATCAAAGATCTTCTTCTAATCAATGGATCAGCAACTCAGTTAGTGACTCCACTCTTATGCTTTATCAAAAATGTGTAACTATGCAAATACTCAACCCATTTCATATGTCTCTGATTCAACTTATTCTGACTACCCAAATACTATAAAGCCTTATGATCATTATACAACACAAATTCACTTGGTATCAAATAATGTCTCCATTTCTTTAGTGCTTGAACAATAGAATAGAATTCTTGATCATACACATAATATTTCCTTCTAGCATCATTCAACTTTTCACTAAAGAAAGCAACAGGTTTACCTTCTTGACTCAATACAACTCCAATTGCACTTCCACTTGCATCACAATCCACTTGAAATACCTTACTGAAATTAGGTAATGCTAAAACAAGTAATTCAACAACCTTCTTCTTTAGAGTCTCAAAACTTTTATCAAATCCATGTGTCCACTTGAATTCTCTTTTGTCTCCTCTCATAGTCTCAGTCATAGCATTACAAATTGAACTGAAATTCCTTATGAACTTTTGGTAAAAACTTTCCAAAACATGAAATGATCTTACCTCACTAGAATTCATAGGTGTAGGCCAATTCAAAATAGCTTCAACCTTTTCAGGATCCATCTTCAAACCATTAGCTGAAATAACAAATCCCAAATACACAATCTCCTCTTTCATGAATGAACACTTTTTCAGATTTATCAGCAACTTTTCTTCTTTCAATCTTTGCAAAACTTGTCTAACATGCAACAAATGTTCTTCTCTAGTCTTACTAAATATCATAATGTCATCAAGATATACAATCACAAACTTACCCAAGAATTTCTTCAAAACTTCATTCATCAGCCTCATAAAAGTATTTGGTGCATTAGTTAAACCAAAAGACATAACCAACCACTCATACAAACCTTCTTTTGTCTTGAAAGCAGTCTTCCATTCATCACCTTCTCTTATTCTAATTTGATGATACCCACTTTTCAAATCAATTTTGGTGAAATAATTTGCTCTAGTCAAACTGTCCATTATGTCATCCATTCTTGGTATAGGAAACCTATACTTCACTGTTATCTTATTGATTTCTCTGGAATCAATACACATTCTCCATTCTCCATTCTTCTTCGGTGCCAATACAAAAAGTACTACACAAGGACTCAAACTTTCTCTAATCAAACCTTTCTCCATCAACTCTTGAATCTGTCGCTTCAATTCCTGATTCTTAGTAGGTGTCAACCAATGAGGTTCCTTATTTGGTAAACTAGCTCTAGGGATTAGATCTGTACAATGATCAATGCTTCTTTTCAGTCGAAAACCATCAGGTATATTATCAGAAATGATATCACTATACTCAGTGAGTAACTTATCAATCTCCGCTGGGACATTATCCTCTATTTTCTTACTCGGTTTGTTAGGGATCACAACAAAACATACATCATTCTTCTTCAAAGAGTTAACAAACTTTCTTCCCTCCATCAAATAAACTTTCACAGATGTGCAAACATTACTAACAGGTTCTTCCATCAATGGTAACAAGATTTGTTTCTTTCCATCAAGCACAATAGTATACTTATGCAATCTCCCATCATATGTAGCATGTCTATCATATTGCCAAGGTATACCCAACAAAATATGAGAACAATCCATAGGCATGATATCACACAACACCTTATCATAGTACTTTCCAATCTTCAAATTCACATAACATTGTTCTACAAGCATCTTGGAATCTATTCAAGGAGTTAGTCTCAACTCAAGGGTCAAATAGAGTGCTCTCACTTTAGAGAACCAACACATCTGAGATTTTGAACAAGTTCACTTTCTCTAACCTCTTATCCCAACTTCTCTTGGCACCAACTCCATTCTAGGCCTCTTAGTGCACCTAGAGCCTCCATCTTGTAAAAAATTGAAATAGGTCTTCCACCTTGATTGTAACACCATACAACATCTTAATATGGTCCATCTACTATGTTCCACCAATCTACCAATTCTGGTCAACTCATCTTCCACCAATCCACTCCAATAGCCCTTTTAGCCTTGTAGCCTTCACCAGTCATAAATCAGCCTTTTTCTACAAAATTCTCCAAAAAAATTGAGAAACTAATGGTTGATCTAGATACCCTTTTGGATTCCTTAAATCCTCCATAAGACTCAGGGTAGACTCCTTTGGACCAAATTCAAGATCCACTACCCTAGCACCCACAAACTAGGCCTAATTTCCTCCAAATAACAAAGCAACTTATATATGAACTTACTCCTTGCACCCCAGAGCATGAAATAGTCTTTCTTATGGTTTCAAAACACAAGGTTTTCAAGTTTATAAGGTTTCACCACTCACCAAACTCTCTAGCCACCAAACCCTTGTTTCTAGGGTCATATACCTAGGGGCTACTCAAAAAGACCTTTGTAACTCTCTCCAAGACAATCCAGTTGGCCTAACACATTATTATGGATCCTAATATCCATATTCCATCATAATAACAACTCTTCTCAAGGGTATTCAACTTCCATAATGATTGGTGTGAAGATGGGCTCTCCTTCAATTAGTAAACTCCATCAATTAATGTTCTCTCAACCATCACTTCACATATCCCTGCATAAAAAAATTATAATAGAAGGATATAATACATCAGTCACTTTGCCCACCATTACATTGGTCACAGTGGGTGGGAGAGTCAATCCCTTAAGGAGACTACAATCCCTACACACTGATTGTACCCTTCAACCAGTCACAGTCACAGAACAACGGTCACTTGCTTTGCTTTAAGAACAATAAAAAAATTGAAAGTAATGCATGGAGGATGTAAACAATAATCAAAGAAATGTATTTACTTCACTACCCAACCTAAATTACATTGAAGTCAAGCACATTAATTTATTGTTGCACTGATTGGTCCATGGGATAGTTAACAACATGCAGAGAAAATCTTTGTTGATAGATTGTAAAACATTACATTTTTGCTTCCTTACACTCCCAACTTGATATCCCCCATTCACTCACATAGATCCCCTATTGACACAAGGTAGGGGCCAAGAGGGACCAAACAATAACACACCTTGATGATCCAAACCTGCTCAACACATGTGGAAGCCAACAAACACAATAGTGAGAGAGAGAATGGAGGATCTTTCATATATTTCATCAAATAGAATGATACATGTTGGGCTATAACGCCTTCCCAGTTAGGGCCAGATATTACAATGATTTAAAGAAGTCCTCAAACATGTGAGGATCTGTCAACAATCTCTAATCTTATGATCTTCTATCTACTATCAACTCCCTTTTTCAAACTACAACCAAAACAACTACATTTATACAAGAGTCTACCGAAATGAGTCAAACTTTAGATCTGCAATCAATGGAAGGAGTAGTCAGATCTAGGACCACATACTTCCCAGTGATGGATTCCAACATTAAATCTTTGACCCATAATAATTGCACAAGTCGGCTCAAGAGGAACTCAAAAGAAACCACTTGATAAGCAAGGATGACCAAGCAACAGACAAGCATCATCAAGCGCCAATGAAATAACTGACCGCCCAGGAGATAATCGAACACACTCAACAACCAAAGGAAATTTACCATCTACTGACCAATTGGGTCAAAGAAGAGACTGAGCAACATAGACAAACTCCAAAATGTTTTTGGTGACACAGGATTGCCAAGGACCCAAGATGCTCCTGCATCAGACACCTGGGGTTATTTTGAAATGATTCTTTGAATCATTTGATAGGTATGGTCTGAGCTACATCCAAATCAGACTATGAAATCCATGAACTATCTTCCATCGGTCTATTCTTCCACTTTACTAGATATTCCATATATTGTTTTCCTCTTATACTCTTGCCAGCTCTTTCCTTCAAAATCTGTTCAATTTCTTCATTCTGGTTCTTAGGATATTTTGTCGGTACTATCACTTCTTCATCAGGTTCATGATACTCATACAAATAAAAAATGTTGAAATTGGTGATATGTCCATGTCATCAGTTAACTCAATCTCATATGCATTTCCACTGTCAAATTTCCTCAAAATCTTGCAAGGTCCAAACTTCTTGATCTTCAGTTTCCCATATGTTCCAACAGGAAATCAACCTTTCTTTAAATGAACCATCACTTCATCACCAACATCAAAAGTTTTATGTTTCCTTGATCTATCAGCTCTATATTTGTATTTATGATTACTATCTTCCAGCTTCAGATTCACATCTTCATGCAATGTATTCATATACTCAGCAAATTCTATTCCTTTAGCACTTTTCTTATTCTCATCAGCAATGTCTCTAAAATTAGATATACCTCTTGGCTGTGTGCCATTCACAATCTCAAATGGTGTCTTTCCAGTACTCCTATTTATTGAATTATTGTATGCAAACTCTTCTTGTGCCTATACAGCATCCCAATTACTCAATGTGTCTCCAACTAAACATCTTAAAATATTTCCCAAACTTCTATTCACAACTTCAGTCTATCCATTAGTTTGTGGGTGAAATGTAGAACTATATTTCAATTCAGTGCCAAATTTCTTCCAAAGGGTCTTCCAAAATTATCCAACAAATTTACTGTGTTAGTCAGAGCTAATACTCCTCAATAATCCATGCAATTTGCCAATTTCCTTAAAGAAAATATCTACTAGATGTATTGCATTTGATGTCTTTCTACAGGGTATAAAATGTGCCATCTTAGAAAATCTATCCATAACAACAAATATAGAATCATTACCTCTTACTATCTTCGGTAAGCCAAGAAAAAAATCCATACTGATGTCAATCCAAGGTTTCTCAGGAACAAAAATCAGTACATACAATCCAGTAGTATGACTTACTCCTTTTGCAACTTGACAAATACCACAACTTTTCACAAATTTCTAAACATCTTTATACAACTGTGGCCAATAGTAGTTCTCTTTAAGAAAATAGAATGTTTTATCAATACCAAAATTTCCAGCCAAACCACTACTATGCTTCTCCTTTATCACGTTAGTCCTCATTACTCCTCTCAGTATACACAATTGAATACCTTTAAACAACATACCTTCCTGAATAAAATATTCATCCCATTTAGTATCTTGTTGATCTTGAATAGGTGCTCTGCACTTTCTCCATGGCTCAGAAAAATCAGAGTCAAACTCATAAGAATCTCTCATCTCATCAAAACCAAGAACTTCAATTTTCATCTCGGTCATCAAAGATCTTCTTCTAATCAATGCATCAGCAACTTGATTAGTGACTCCACTCATGCTTTATCACAAATGTGTAACTATGCAAATACTCAACCTATTTCATATGTCTTCGATTCAACTTATTCTGACTACCCAAATACTATAAAGCCTTATGATCAGTATACAACACAAATTCACTTGGTATCAAATAATGTCTCCATTTCTTCAGTGCTTGAACAATAGAATAGAATTCTTCATTATACACATAATATTTCCTTCAAGCATCATTCAACTTTTCACTAAAGAAAGCAACAGGTTTACCTACTTGACTCAATACAACTCCAATTGCACTTCCACTTGCATCACAATCCACTTGAAATACCTTACTGAAATTAGGTAATGCTAAAACAAGTAATTCAACAACCTTCTTCTTTAGAGTCTCAAAAATTTTGTCAAATCCATGTGTCCACTTGAATTCTCTTTTGTCTCCTCTCATAGTCTCAGTCATAGCATTACAAATTGAACTAAAATTCCTTATGAACTTTCAGTAAAAAATTTCCAAACCATGAAATGATCTTACCTCACTAGAATTCACAGGTGTAGGCCAATTCAAAATAGCTTCAACCTTTTTAGGATCCATCTTCAAACCATTAGCTGAAATAACAAATCCCAAATACACAATCTCCTCTTTCATGAATGAACACTTTTTCAGATTTATCAGCAACTTTTCTTCTTTCAATCTTTGCAAAACTTGTCTAACATGCAAAAAATATTCTTCTTTGGTCTTACTAAATATCATAATGTCATCAAGATATACAATCACAAACTTACCCAATAATTTCTTCAAAACTTCATTCATTAGCGTCATAAAAGTACTCGGTGCATTAGTTAAACCGAAAGGCATAACCAACCACTCATACAAACCTTCTTTTGTCTTGAAAGCAGTCTTCCATTCATCACCTTCTCTGATTCTAATTTGATGATACCCACTTTTCAAATCAATTTTGGTGAAATAATTTTCTCCATTCAAACTGTCCATTATGTCATCCATTCTTGGTATAGGAAACCTATACTTCACTATTATCTTATTGATTTGTCTGGAATCAGTCACATTCTCCATTCTCCTTTCTTCTTCAGTGCCAATACAATAGGTACTACATAAGGACTCAGACTTTCTCTGATCAAACCTTTCTCCAGCAACTCTTGAATCTGTCACTTCAATTCCTGATTCTTAGTAGGTGTCAACCGATGAGGTTCCTTATTCGGTAAACTAACTCTAGGGATTAGATCCATACAATGATCACTGCTTCTTTTCGATGGAAAACCATCAGGTATATTATCAAAAATGATATCACTGTACTCAGTGAGTAACTTATCAATCTCCACTGGGACATTATCCTCTGTTTTCTTACTCGATTTGTTAGGGATCACAACAAAACATACATCATTCTTCTTCAAAGAGTTAAAAAAATTTCTTCCCTCCATCAAACAAACTTTCACAGATGTGAAAACATTACTAATAGGTTCTTCCATCAATGGTAACAAGATTTGTTTCTTTCCATCAACCAAAATAGTATACTTATGCAATCTCCCATGATATCTAGCATGTCTATCATATTGCCAAGGTTTACCCAACAAAATATGACAACAATCCATAGGCATGATATCACACAACACCTTATCATAGTACTTTCCAATCTTCAAATTCACATAACATTGTTCACTTACCATGAGTGTATTCTCATCTTTGATCCATGAAATCTGATAGGGTTTTGGATGTACCAACCTTTCCAATTGCAATTTTGTGACCATCTCCTTAGATGCCAGATTCTTCGAGCTACGACTGTTAATGATTACCTTCCAAACTTTATTAGAAACTCTACATCTGGTCTTGAAAAAACTATTCCTTACTAGATCTTCCTTCTTGCTTTCATTCCACAGTGCTCTCCTTACCATCAAGTTATTTTCTTTCTCAGGTTCATTCTATGATTCTTCTTGCACCAAAGCTTTTCTACTGCTACCAACTTTCTTACTTGTTTTTATACATTCAAAAGATCTATGTCCTTCATCTCCACAATTGTAACAAGCTCCTTGGAAACTTCCTCCGATATAACCACCTTGGTAGTTACTGCCTCTACCTCTAGATAAACTTTCACTTTTCCACTCGGTCTTGCCTTTGTCCAGATTTGTCTTTTTTCGTTCAAATCTACCATTTTCACCATTAGATCTACCTCTTCATCTAAGGAATCTACCACCTCGACCTCTTTGTCTTTTCTTGTGTGTTTTGTTCAATTTCTCCTTGGCCTTGAAAGAAAATTGATAAGCCTCTTCAATGCTCTCCAACTTGACCATACTAATTTCCTCTTGGATGGAAACTCTCAAACCATTCAGGTATCTACCAATTCTTTCCACATCATCTTAATCATGTCCAGATTTGATATCTAATCTATAGAATTACTCAGTATATTCCTTTACCGAGCTTTCTTTTTGCCTTAAACTTTGCATTCACCGAACTAGATTAATCTGATAATCACAAGGTAATAAATTTCCTTTCAACTTATTCACCAGTTTATTCCATACCTTGATTTTGTCTTTGCCTTTCCTCTTCCTATCCAATTGTAGATGTTCCCACCATAAGGATGCATCAATTTTAAACTTTGTGCTTGCAATCTTCACCTTCTTATCTTCAAGAATGTTTTCATACTCAAAATACTTTTCCATCTCGGTGATCGAGTCCATCAATTCTTCAGAATCTATCTTTCCACCATATTCAGGAGGATTGAAATGTGGTGTAGACTTCAGACTTGTCAAAGCCTTCAAAAATCTTTCTTCACCTTGATCCATAATAGGTGTAGGTTTTGCATTCCCCTGTTCTTCTTAAACTTCATCATCACTAACATCTTCAAGATGTATACCTCTTCTCTAGGTTGTTTCAACAACTTATAACATAGCAGCAATCTACCTTGGCATATCTTCCAATCTAGGATTTGCATCTCGCCTCCCAAAAACCATCTTGAAAACCCTCTATAATTTTAGGTTAGATTGCAATCTACTACCCCACAACAATCAACTTGGGCTTCAAGAGGAACGTACAAACCTAGATCCGCAGACCTAGATCAAGATCTCACCTCGCTCTGATACCACCTGATGCAAGGTAGGGGCCAAGAGGGGCCAAACAATAGCACACCCTTGTTAGGAATAAGGTGTCTCAACCTTGGATAATTCCTATTCTTATTATTTGTTTTGTAAATGTATTTTTTGCAACTAATGAAATTAAGTGTGAGTGTACATGTCTAGTTGGCATGTTGATATGTCACTCCACTTGATGTTTCAGCATCTTGTGTGTAAGGAGATCATGACTGAAATGGTCATGATAGATTCCTATGATGTGTAAGAACTATTTGAGGAATGTGCTATGACAGGTGTAAGAGCATCTTATGACTTGGGCCTATTTGGGTGCCCAAGAAGAAGTGGTTGGTGTGTGTAAGAGAATATGCCAAAAATAGGTTGGTATGATAGATTCTCTTACACTTCTCTTATGACCATTATTTTTGGTAGATTCTATGACAAGCTATCATAGTCTATTCTAGGGATGGATGCCTATTCTTGGGATTGCATGTAACAACTATGTGCATGGGTCTTGGTGGTTGGACGCCAAACTCCTTTTTTGGGTATTTGTTGGGTCCTAAGGAGTCTATATATATGATGTTGCTTCTATGGGAGAGACATAAGTTTGATAGGTGTACTGTTATGTAGCTAGACTAGTCTCTCATCTCCTAAAAGAACTTGCATTGCAAGTGTGTTGTAGTCTTTGTGTTGAAGATAATACATTATGCAGGTTTTGGAGGGGTGGGGTTGTTTTATCAAAAGGTTTTTCCCCATTGGCATATCTTTGTGTTTATGTGTTTCAATCTTCTCTATGTATTTTATGTATGCATGGTATATGGCTTCAATATCTTTGTTAAAGTAGTTAATGAATCTGAAATTGTAAGGATTTAAAAAGAATTTTCACAATACTTTCCTTTAGAGATTAGTGTAGGAAGCTATTTCCACACCTGAGTTTCCTTACAACCCTAATGATCCAAGCCTTCTCAACACATGCGGAAGTCAACAAATATAATAGTGAGAGAGAGAATGTAGTATTTTTCATATATTTCATCAAATAGAATGGTACATGTCAGGCTGTAAGGCCTTCCTGGTTAGGGCCAGATATTACAATGATTTACAGAAGTCCTCAAACATGCGAGGATCTATCAACAATCTCTAATCTTACTATCTTCTATCTACTATCAACTCCCCTTTTAAACTACAACCAAAACAATTACATTTAAACAAGAGTCTACTGAACGAAGTCGGCCTTTAGATCCACAATCAATGAAAGGAACGGTTATATCTGGGACCCCACACTTCCCAATGATGGATTCCAACATTAAATCCATGACCCATAATAAATGCACAAGTCACATCAATAGGAACTCAAAAGAAACCACTCGATAAGCAAGGATGATCGAGCAACAAACAAGCATCACCGAGGGCCAGTGAAATAACCAACCACCTAGGAGATAACCAAAAACATTCAGTAATCAAAGGAAACTGACCAACTATGGACCAACTCGGTCAAAGAAGAGACTGAGAAACATAGACAAAATCCAAAATGTTTTTGGTGACAGAGGATTGCCAAGGATCCAAGAAGCTCCTACATCACCTACAAAAAAGACTCAAAACTCCTTCAAAACCCGACTGCAACCTCTATCTAATTGTCTAACTACTTGGTAATAGTCCCAAACCGATTGTCATAACCAAAGTATGGTCGTGAATGTCACCACTGGGTCATAACCAAAGTATGGTCGTGCACTAACCTTGGGGACACTTCAGTTCGGCATGGTCGTGAATGTTCTACTGACTCAGTGGTTGAAACTGGGTTGTCACTAGTGTTTAACTGCCCAACCAAAGCTAATGGCGTAGTCCATTTGGTGGCAGGATGAACAAAATCCCAAAAACCTAGTGGTGCAATTTTTAACTGATCCTCACTGCAAGTTTTGGCATCAAGTGAGATTGGCGTGCCAAATTCAAACAAATTTGAATCTACCAGAATGGAGATAAGTTATTGTAGGCCTCAGAAACATAGTCTTGTAGCATCCCATAGTTCACCAATACCTCTCATGGGGTCTGAGATACGAGCCTCAAAAGATTGCTGCCCAATCATGCTTAGTGCACCTTGGGGACACTTTGGTCTGACATGTTCATCAATGTTCTATTGACTCAATGGTCAAAATAGGTTTGTCACTAGCATTTACCCACCTAGCTAGAGCTAATAGTGCAGTCCATTTGGTGCCAGGATGAATGGTTTTGAAGAAACCCATTGATGCAACTTTTAACTGACCCTCACTACAAGTTTTGGCATGAAGCAAGATTGGTGTGAAAAATTCAAATAAATTTGAATCTCCTAGAATGGAGAGAGGTTATTGTAGGCCTCAAAAAAATGGTCCTAAAACATCTCATGGCTCTTTGATACCTCTCATGGTGTTTGAGACATGAGCCTTGAAAGATCACTGCCCAATCGTACTTAGTGCACCTTGGGTACACTTCGGTCTGGCATGGTCGTGAATGTTCTACTAACTCATTGGTTGAAATGGGGTTGTCACTAGCCTTTACCCACCCAACCAAAGCTAATGACATAGTCCATTCGGTGCCAGAATGAATGGTTTGGAAGAAATCTAGTGGTGCAACTTTCAAATGACCCTCACTGCAAGTTTTGGCATCAAGCGACATTGGCGTACCAAATTCAAAAAAATTCAAATCTCCTAGAAGGGAGAGAGGTTATTGTAGGCTTTAGAAACATGGTCTAGTATCATCTCATGGTTCATTGATACCTCTCATAGGGTCTGAGATACGAGCCTCAAAAGATCAATGCCCAATCGTGCTTAGTGCACCTTGGGGACACTTCGGTCTGTAATGGTTGTGAACGTTTTATTGACTCAATGGATGAAATAGGGTTGTCACTAGCATTACCTACCCAACCAGAGCTAATGGTGCAGTCCATTCAGTGTGAGGACAAATGGTTTGGAAGAAACCCAGTGGTGCAACTTTCAATTGACCTTCAGTGCAAGTTTTGGCATCAAGTAAGATTAGAGTGCTAAATTAAAAAAAAATTGAATCTCCTAGAATGGAGAGAGTTTATTGTAGGCCTCATAAACATGGTCATGTAGCATCTCATGATTCTTTGATACCTCTCACAGGGTCCAAGATACGAGCCTTGAAAGATCGCTACCCAATCATGCTTAGTGCACCTTAGGGACACTTCAGTTTGGCATGGTTGTGAATGTTCTACTGACTCAATGGTCAAAATGGGGTTGTCACTAGCATTTACCCATTGAAATAGAGCTAATGGCATAATCCATTTAGTGCTAGGAGGAACAGTTTGGAGGAAACCCAGTGGTGCATCTTTCAACTAACCCTTAGTGCAAGTTTTGACATCAAGCGAGATTGGCATGCCAAATTAAAAAAAATTCAAATCTACTAGAACAAAGAGTGGTTATTTTAGGCCTCACAAACATGGTCTTGTAGCATCTCATGGTTCACTGATACCTCTCACGGGGTCTGAGAAATGAGCCTCGAAAGATCGCTGCCCAATCATTCTTAATGCACCTTGGGGACACTTTGGTCCAGCATGGTCGTGGATGTTCTACTGAATCAATGGTCAAAATGGGGTTGTCAATAGCATTTACCAGCCCAACTAAAGCTAATGGCACAGTCCATTCGGTGAAAAGATGACTAGTTTGGAAGAAACCCAATGGTGCAACTTTCAACTGACCCTCACTGCAACTTTTGGTATCAAGCGAGATTGTCGTGCCAAGTAAAAAAAAATTTGAATCTCCCAAAATGGAGAGAGGTTATTAGAGGCCTTAGAAACATGGTTTTGTAGCATCTCATAGTTTTGCAATACCTCTCGCAGGGTCTGAGATACGAGCCTCGAAAGATCTCTTCCCTATCATGCTTAGTGCACCTTGGGGACACTTCGGTCCACCATGGTCGTGAATGTTCTACTGACTCAGTGGTCAAAACAAGGTTGTTACTAGAATTTACCCTCCCAATCAGAGCTAATGGCATAGTCTATTCGGTGCCAGGATGAACGGTTTGTAAGAAACCTAGTGGTGCAACTTTTTACTAACCCTCACTACAAGTTTTGGCATCAAGCAAGATTGGCGTGCCAAATTCAAACAAATTTGAATCTCCCAGAATGGAGAGAGGTTATTTTAGGCCTAAAAAACATAGTCCTATAGCATCTCATGGTTCACCAATACCTCTCACGGGGTCTGAGATACGAGTCTTGAAAGATCGTTGCCCAATTGTGCTTAGTGCACCTTGGGGACACTTTGGTCTGGCATGGTCCCGAATGTTCTAGCGACTCAGTGGTTGAAACAGGGTTGTCACTAGCATTTACCCACCCAATCAGAGCTAATGGAATAGTTCATTCAGTGCTAGAATGCAATCCTTCAACACTATCCCTTCACTCCAAGGAATCACCATTTTACTTTGGACACATTTGACCAATTTTGACTCAATGACTCCAACTATTACATAATTTGATGATACAAGGATACAACATTCATAATAAGTAAACACAATTTTTCCACTTTACATGGCATTAAGGTGATACAAATGTGGGCTCTTAATATTTGCAAATCAACCCCATAGGCTCTTTTATATTTCAAATTTTGCATCTAATTTTGCATCAAATTTTTTATATACAAAATTTGGCATCTAAATATGCACATTACATTCGAATTTTATTTTTATATATATAAAATTTTGCATCTAAATATGCACATTATAGTTGATTTTTGTTTTTATATACAAAATTTGGCATCTAAATATGCACATTACATTCAATTGTTGTTTTTATATACAAAATCTTAGATACACAACTATATAAAAAAAAGAAAAAGTGTCCTTTCCAGTCCTAAAGTGTATAAGTTTAACACATGGTACTTGATGACATCTACATTCCAATCCTTGCATTCATAAGGTAGAAGAAAAGTTAATAGAGAATATAAGAAGTTTATATATGTTGACAAAAATATTATGAATGTATAAGTAACTAAATGAACCAAAGAACATGACTAGCCAATGCATCTATGTGAAGTTTATCGTCATAAAAGATGGGGTAATCAAATGCACACCTCGATCTTTTATATCTATCTGTAGACACCGAAAAATCCTTCAGAAAATAAATTATTTTTGTTTTCTGAAAATCCTTGATGACATCATCATTTATTAATTAATTAATTAATTTATTTTTATGGCATTAAATTCCTCTCTCTTAATTAAAAATCTTTAATTAAGGAATCTAGCCTAAAAATGTCATTTGGACATTATCCCTAATTTATTAATTATTTAATTAATAAATTGACCAAAAACCTTCAAAAATAAATTAATTTATTTTTAATTTATTTTTTATCCCAAACTTGGCCAATTTCCTCTAGACCACTAACCTCTTCCAAAATCTTCTAATCCCTTCTTAATTTCGATTAAAAGGCTAATCCCATCTTTTCTAACCCTAATCCCAAGGTTAAATATTTAATTAAGGTTAAATATTTAATTTCCATATTTATTGAAAATACTTTAATAAATATTCCTAAACCTTAAGCTTTTGGAATGAATAACTTTTATTCCATGAAACTAAGGAGAAATCTAGACTCTTCTAGAATCTTCTCAAATCCACCCTCTTCACCCATCCTAATCCTTTTCTAATCCTAATCCTACCCTTAAACCTTTGTGCAATCCTAACCAAGCTTAAGACTTTCCTAAACCAAATCAAAGTCTTTCCCTCCAAATATCTCAACCACAAAGCATTTATTGCTTCCCCAAAGTCTTCAAAGCCTCTTAAAGCCCATTCATTGCTCTTACAAGCATTTATTTGGAGAGTTATGAGCTTGGAGCCCCCTTTGTTGACTCCTTTTGCCCTTCCCTTCATCCACTCACCTTGTGACATGTGTCACCTCCTGATTGGCTGAGAACTAGCACAATCCATGTGCTTCCCTTTGAGTGAATCTTGGCCTCTCTTAAGGATTTCAATCCTGGCCATTCATTCCTCCTACCCCAAGCCTTAGAAATCCTATAAATACCCTCACTTCCTAAGGCAAATCATCTCTCAACTCTCAAACTCAATAGCAAAGTCATAATGCCATTTTCATTCTAGCATAAGCATAAGCTCATTATTTTAGATCATTTTCAAGCTTAAATCACATCTAAATTAGCTTAAATGGATTAACATAGATTCATTTCTTGTTTTAAATCTTAGTTCAATCATTTAGCTTTGCATATTTGTGTGTTCTTGAGGCCTTTGAGGCAAAATAGGTTCCTCATACCTATTTTGTGTCATTTTGGGTCTTCTTGATCCTCAAATCATCCATCTTGCATGCTCCAAGTGCTTGAGTTTGCACACCCACATCCCTCTATATCTAAGCATATCAAACGGTGCATGGGCGCATCCGTTTTAAGCTTAAACTGAGGTGGCTTTGATTTTAGTTTGCTAACCATTAAATTTGATTTGATTATATGCTTTGACATTTGTTTGTCTTTGGCCTTCAAAACAGGTTTAGGTGCACTCACAAATCCTAGTCTACATTCTGGCACGCCCGGTGGGACTCAAACCACAATCATTTTGATGAAACTATACTTTATATGCTTTTTTTTTGCAGGAAATAAAGAAATGTCGCCTTCATGAAAAGAAATGACGCCTACAGCAATTAAATGTCGCCTTCAAACAAAGAAATGTCGCCTTCAACAAAAGAAATGTCGCCTACAAGGAATTCAGTCACGCCTTCATGGAATTAAATCACGCCTTTGAGGAAAGAAATGACGCCTATGAACTCTGTTTTCACGCCTGCATAACTGAGAATTTCCTGTTGTCGGCAATTTCTGTTCCGTCTTAGCATTCTTTTTCTGTCGCCTGTAACAAAAGAAATCACGCCTGTAACAAAAGAAATCACGCCTCTGGTTTTTTATCTGTCGCCTTTTGAGGTACAGAATGTCGCCTGTAGGAATTAAATGTCGCCTCTGCACTTTCCAGCGTCGCCTATAAGCTGGACAGTGTCGCCTTTTGTCTTTTGCTTGGGACTGGTTTTTCATTTCTTTTACAGCAAAGGTCAAACTCAATCTTGAATGAAACTTAAGGAAATGAACTTAGGTCCTAGAGTGTCATTGTCAATTTGAAAATCAAACTCAATCTTGAATGCACTAAAAGAACAAACAACTCTATTCCCTCATCTGTTTCAGTTTCCAAAGCAAGAAAACAAATTCAATCTTGAGTGATCTAAGGGATAAAACAAAGCTTTTTCAAAGTTCTTAAGACAACTCGCTAATCAAATCTTGAATGCACAAAAGGAAAGAACTTGCAAACGTTCGAAGCATTTACATTTTGAGGAAAAGAACAAATCAAACTCTAAACACGTGTGTCTTCATTTTTCAAAGTTCAAACAAACTTAATCAAAATTGGGAAAATGAACAAAATCTGCTTGATGTGCATATAGGAGTTTTTCAATTTTTGCATAATCCTTGTTAGAGTAAGCAACGTGGAACATTTGAACTTGGACAAGTTCACTTGTTCTACTTTTAGCGAGGCCTGTCCAAGGAGAAGCGCTTCCTCCTTGGAGAACGACCTCAAACCGGTATCCCCCCCGGCCGGTATATAAATAAGAGAATACCAAAAGAATCACTTACATCTCCTAATCGCCGGGCGTTCGTGCCAAACACGTGTCTGGGGATGGTAAACATTCCTCTCCCCCAGCATAATTGGCAAGGCTCTTAAGTGAGTCACGAATGATCAGCATAACCGGGTATGGAGACTCCACGGAACTATTAAAAAACCTGATAAACTAGAGGCTACCCTATCTACATCTGAAAGTATCAAAATCCTTGTGCAAGGACCGATTCCAAGGGGTTTACCGGGTCACCTCAAGATTACTCACCATTTGTATTCCCTTCTGGGGGATACCAAGCTGTGGGCAAGCGATTTTGATACTCACCTTCCTTAGGTAGATCTGTTTGAAGTGCTTGACAGTCAAAGACTCGTGAAAACATTTGTCAAAACATACACTTTTTCGAAAGCATTTATCAGAGTCTTTTATCTTGTTTGTATCTCACAAAGTTGCTTTGTCCTTTGTGAAGATTGCTTTTATCAAATCCTTTGCCAATGGAAAAACATCAAGCAGATCTATAACTTGGTTCGAAGGACAATCAGAGCAGCCATCCCAAAACTTGGTCATCTCCCATCCCCTTACCCATCTTCTAGAGTCAGTCTTCTTCCAAACTTGAGCTTCTTCCCATCTTGAGCCAAATCCAATCCTATCAGTCATCCCAATCTGAGTCTTAGTCTTCCAAACCATCTTCATCCTTCCTCCTTATCCAAACTCATTCGCAAAGTCAGCATGTCTCCAATCTATAATGAGTTTGGTTATGATATCTCTCCTCTCCCACCAATCGATCCTAATGATGATGAAGGTCTTGTGGACCATGATGCCTATTACAGCCAGTTTCCTCCAAGCAACCCCCAGCATTCCATCATTCCTCCAATCCAGCCAACCATGCCTTCGCGCTTATCTCCTAGCACTCCCTTTCATGTCCTCGGCAAGGCTAGCACTCCTTTTCATGTCCTTGGCAAAGCAACCCCAGTATCTTATCCATCCCCAACTTATCCTTGTCTTCAACCTACACCTCTTCCATATGCTTCTTTCAGGCCTCCACTTTCTGCTATGGTCATTTCTCCATCACCATCATCCCTTAGAAACGCTTCACGCTACTTCCCCTATCTAAGGCCCCCATCTACCCATCCTCCAAAAAATTCTGAAATCCAAGATTCTAGTCCTCCCATCCTTTTCACCAAACCTCTATCCTTTCCCCAACCACCATCTTCTGCTCCAAACCCCAATCCTCCATCCTGTCCCAAACCACCATCCTCTCTTCCAAACCACATTACCAAAAATCTTTCCCCACCAGCAGAGTTCATCCCTCAACCCACTCCAAAACCTGTACCTCAAGCCATCACCCCCATCTTTTCAGCACCGTCATCCCTTCAAACCGCTGCAGCTACATCATCCCCTCAAGCAAAATCCAAAGCTCCCTTTTCAAAGTCATCTTTTTCATGGGTGTTCCCTTCTTTCTCTCCTCCGTCGCGAGCATCTACCCAAGCACAAACCCCACTTTCATGCGAAGACCATCCAAGTTCCCCATCTCCTCCACCTTCCAAACCTTCTTCACCACAAAAGTCTCCAAGAAAACCAATAACAGAACCCAAGGAAGAGCCAATAGCAAAACCCACGCCTGAAATTGAAAAGCCAAGCAATCCTTCATGTGAAGCCATCATTGATGAGGCCCATCCAGCGCTCCCATCTATTATCTATCTTCCATACATCCCAACCATTGATCCTCTTCCATCTCCTATCATCGTTGAGTTCCTTTCATCTGAAGTATCTATCCAATCCCCAGAATCATCTCCTCCTAGCATTATCCAAAGCATACCTAATGAGCTTCCTGAGTTCATCCCTCTTCCTGTCATTGTAGCTGCAAAATCTCCCATCCTTTTATCCATACCATCTGAAGAGTTCTTCCTTCTTCCAGACACCCCAGCAGCAGAGTTCCCAATCCTTCTATCCACTCCCTCTGAAGAGTCCATCCATACATCCCCCAATCCTCTATCTGAACAAATCCCATCGTGCCAAGATCTGGACCAAAAGCATGTTGAAATATCTATAGAAGAACATCAAGATCCAACCCCTTTACTTCCCCCATCGCATGTTCTATTACCTCCATCACCTTCAATCCAAAATCCTACAATCCCAATTCCTCCAATCCAAGATCCTATCATCCCAGTTTCTCCAACTAAAGATCCAATACCATCCCCCAATCCTCTATCTGAACAAATCCCATCATGCCAAGATCTGGACCAAAAGCATGTTGAAATATCTATAGAAGAACATCAAGATCCAACCCCTTTACTTCCCCCATCGCATGTTCTATTACCTCCATCACCTTCAATCCAAAATCCTACAATCCCAATTCCTCCAATCCAAGATCCTATCATCCCAGTTTCTCCAACTAAAGATCCAATACCATCCCCCAATCCTAGTCAAAATCCCAACATCCTATCCTCTCCTCTTGAGGATCCTCCTAACCAAACTGTCCAGCTGCCGTCACTCTATCCTCTTGGGTCACTAACATTTGTCAAAGGTAAACCACTTGAAAAAGAAGACATCAGCTTCTTATCTTCCATCAAGGAACCAGAAAATGGTTGTTTGTCATTCACCCCAAGTCAGAAATATCCTTGTCTGGATAAAATGCTGAAAAGATGGAACTATCAAGGCAAAGGCCTTGGCACTCACGAACAGGGAAATATACAGCCCATTCAAGGCAAGAAACATCCAAAAGGCTGTGGAATTGGTTGCACACCAGAAGAGGACACTCCCTCCACATCAGCGAAAGGTACTTCATCCAGAAATGTTGGTACAGCTAAAGCAAAGTTCAAACATCCATTCAAAACCAACAAAACATCTTTCAGAGCACACAATGCAATTCCTCCTCCTCCATCGTTACAACCGAGGACAACCTATCATATTCCTCCTTCATCCTCCCCATCCATTTTGGGTCCCTATGTCCCAAAGTCTTTCAGCGCATCTCCGTTACCCAGCAAATCTATTTTGGGACCTTATATCCCAAAATATCATCCCCCATCTTATCCTACTCAGCCTTTCATCCAACATCCAAGCATCCCTAGTCAAGGTCAACAACGGCACATGTCCACATATCCTATCTACCAATCTCCTTCCATCTCTCCATCCAAATTTCCTCCATCCCAGACAACTCCTCATATTCCTCCCAATGCTCCTCGCAACTTAGATGCCATATCGCGCATGAATAAAGGGAAAAATCCACAAAAATCCCAGGATTGTTATGTCCAGTCTAATCGACATGCACAATCAAAGCAAAATCCGATCAAGCAAGCCAAAGCAAACCACTGGCCACAAAGGCCCATCAAAGCAAATGCCAAATCTAATGCATCCCAATGGCTACAAAGGCCCAATGATGATTACCATGTCCAATCTAATCGACATGGTCAGTCAATGCAAGCTCCAATCAGGCAATTAAATGCGCCGCAAAGGCCCAGCAAAGAGCCAATCAAGCATGCTAAAGCACCCCAATGGCTCCGAAAACCTAGCAAAGTCCAAGCAAAATCTATCACATGGCCACAAAGGCCTAGCAAAGAAAAATCACAATCTGATGCTCACCAATGGCCGCAAAGGCATATCAAAGCTAAAACAAAAATGATGTGGATCCCAAAGCAAAAAGATGTAATCCATCTAACAAAAACATCCACAATGGCATCCAACGTTGCCCATCTCCCAGCTCCTCAATCTTCCCCTCCATCTCCTCCATCCTCTAGCATAAATCCTCCATCACATCTATCTCTATCTTCCACATCCAATCATTCATCTTCCTCGCAACATGTGCCAATGTTGATCCTGACAACATCCCCCTATCTTGATCACTTTCCATCCTTCCATCCAAACACTTTCTACCACCATCTTTCCCATCTCCCCCATCTAATCCATGACTTTGCATGATCCCCCCCGTCCTGCTACAGTTGTACCAACATCCAGGCACACAATCAGAAGAAATCAGTGCAGAAAGTCAGCAAAGATCAGTCAGCACATCTAAAACAGCAAAGGGAAATCAATGACAAATCAGAGAAATCAGCAAAGTCAACAGGCAATCAGGCTTTAGCATCAACATATGCCTATCAGCTTAAAATAGAAGCATATTTTGGGGAAGAGGTAAGCTTTAGTCGCAAAAGTTAAAAAAGCAAAAGCAAATCATGAGTCTTTATGTGAAAACCCTTCTGGGGCACATTCTGACTCCAAAATAGTAAAAATAAAGGGCGTATCTTCTAGTGAAAACTTGGCAATTCAAGCGCTAGAAGATGGAGCTTTGCCTCTTCCTCCTATCTGGGATAACAACACATGATAGTTCCCTATCAACATTGCAGAAACCAAGCTAAATCAACTTGGGTACAGAAGGATGTTTGTGGCTCATCTACATGGAGGTTAACCTGACAGAAAGTGAATCATGACCTTAAGTGCCTTGCTCCGAGGAGTCAGTTATCAACTGTGCATGGTCATATGCACATGCCTAGGTGTGATCTTAAGCTTGTCGTCCATCATCTAGCAATGGATCCCCATGACAAGCCGGCAACATCAGAAAATCAGCAACACCATCAGAATATCAGTGACAAATCAAAAGGTCACCATCTAATCAAGAGGAAGCACCAAAAACGGTGACATCAGCTGATCAGCAAGCACGACAGCATTAAATCAGAGCTTCAGCAACAAACCAAAATGTCAGTGCATATCAGCATCGAATCAGCAACACATCCAAAACAAAATCAGAAGTATCAATGCATATCAGCACAAGCTCAGCAACAAATCAGCAAGATCAGCACAAAGTCAAGGAAAAAACACAAAAATCCATAAAAATTGGATAAAAGAAACAAATTATCAACAAAGCAAAAATCAAGAGAAAAACATCTGTCCTCTGGTGAAAACTTGGGAATTCAAGTGCCTTGGACAAGTACCATGGTGAAAACCTGGCAAACAGGCGCCATGCGTAGTGCGCCCCCCCTAATTCCTTTCTGCAGTTAGGGGCTTCCTTTCTATCACCTCTTATCCAACATGTCCTCCATCCCCTTTCGTCTCTCACTTCCTTCATTTTCCATTGGATCTTAATGACAAAAACAGAGACTATCAGATGTACATGCTTTTGGGCACCTCCTTGGCATCCATTGCACCTTTCAGCTACATATCCTCTATCCAATCCTTTCATCCTAGCTTCCATCCTTCCTCATCCTCTTGTTGGCATATCTTTTGTCCAAGCATACACCATGCCTTTAAAACACATGAACTATCTTAAACAGAGGGCATCCTCTTCCTTGGTGACGTATTCCTTGGAGGCTATCCAAATCTGAATCTTCCATCTCCCAAAATCCTTAGCAATTTCTCTATCCAAATCCAAACCTATCCACCATCCAATCTCCCAAGCATTCTTGATCCCTTAGCAGTTCCTACAGCCTTCCATTTTCCAAAGTCAATCTTTCAAAACTCCCAAGCATTCCTCTATCTTGATCCATCAGCAGTTCCTCCAGCATCCTCTATCTTGATCCACCAGCAAACCAACTCAGCGTCCCATATCCTTTATCAGAATCCAACATCCACCATCCACAGCAAAAAGCAGATTCACCATCTTTTGCACCAAAATCCAGAGCTCCAAATCCACAAGCATTATCGTGTTCCAGCCCTTTGAGTTGTTTCCATCCCTTATCCAAAATCAGAAATCATCCTCTTTTTGGCACAACGTGTTGTCTTAAAGAAATCAAAACCTTGTCCTTGCATAGCCTTATCATCTCAAGCAAGAGATTGGCTTGTATTGACAAGAATCTAGTTGACCGAAGATCATCAGTCTATCCTAGGTTGACGCAATCCTATCACTGATCCTCCATTGGGAAAATAGCAGCTCATTTTGTTGACACATGGTAATCTTCCACCAGCTTTCCATCTTCCACCAGCTTTTCATCCTCCAAGCAGCTTTCCATCTTCCAACTCCTTCAGCAGTTCCACCATCCAATCTCCCCGAATCTTCCTCCATCCAAATCTTCTAGCAGTTCCATCCTCCCCATCCTCAGCATTTTCCTCCATCTTTCCAACACCTAGTATCTTCTCTTGTCATTGGTATCTAGCTATAGGCCAACCTCATTGCAATCCAATGCCATTCATCCCTATCCACACCTTGCTAGCAATCTTCCCAACCTATCCATATCTTCTAGCTAGCCAACATCCAAGATCAAGCTAACTGATGAAATCGCATCCTTCGTCTTGTAGCAGGCCTTGATCTCGATCCAATCATCATCATTGGGATATGTCTTTCCCAAATCCGTGTCATTTTAGGACACATCATCCATCGCCAGTCCGTCTTGGCCTTCCAACCCAACTGGGGCATCATCTTGCATATCTTTGAAGTTGTCAGCTTCATCCCCAGGTTCTTTGTATATCCTATTCTTGAGTCTTGTACCATAGCGTCAGTCGTGTCTCCACCTAAGCTCATTTGTACATTTCTATCTTTAGGTCCCATCCTTTGTCTTAGTCCTTGTCCGTCCTGCAGCAGCATTTGATCAGAAAACTTTTAGTCCCACTCAGGCCTTGTGCTTCAGCAACATCAATTGTCGACTTATCCTTGCTCATCCTGGTCATTCCTTGAACTTCAGCTTTTGCCAGCGAACAACTACACTTATTCTCTCACCAACCCATGGGTCCTTGAGGATATATCGTTCCTCCTGTCCGACCTAATCTTCCATCCTGGTCCTTGAGGATATATCGTTCCTCCTGTCCGACCAATCTTCCCACCATCAATCAAACCTAATCTCTCTCCTTGGCAAAGGATGTCTTTTTGGAGTTATCATTTTGATCTTGGATTTTTGTCCTTTGGGTCTTGTTAATCTTTTTGGCTTCTCATTATCCCACCAGGGTCACCATGATTCATTATATCACAGGGTGCTGTGTGTGCGGATAATCTGGGGCAAGGTCTTTTGATCTTTCACTTCTGCCTGTGAGTCAGTTGTGTGTTTGTGGTTCCTTCAGCATCGGTTTCGCCATGTCGCCTCTGCGCTTCATGTGTGATGTTGGGGCAACCCTGTGTGTTTGTTTAGCGTCAGTCCTCGTCAGTCCTCTGCAACGCTGGTGACAAGGCCTCGTGATCCCAGTATCCTTGGCAGGTCTCTAGCATTGCTATATTAAATCTAGGTTGTGCACTCCCGTTTGCACTTGGAGCTATCTGGTCCCTTGCATTTATCATATAGATTAATCTTGCATCTTTGCATATAGCTGCATCTTGCATCTTGCATTTCCATCTCGTCTTGCATATCATCCATATTTGTTCTTAGAAGTGAGGTTATTTATCTCCCTTTTCTTCCTAGGCCTTTCCTTCCTCGTCCTGCCGGGCACACTCTGTCCTAGGGCGTAATCCCTCTTTCTCCTTGTCCCACTGGGCACATCTTCCATGATTTTGTCCCACCGGGGCATGTTCCTCTTTCTTCTGGTCCACCCAGGTGTCATACCCTCTTCTTCTAATTCTAGCCTTGGCATCTTGTTTTCTTGTCTTTGACGCCATGCCTCTTGCGGCATCGCATCAAAGAGGGGCAAAATGTAGACACCGAAAAATCCTTCAGAAAATAAATTATTTTTGTTTTCTGAAAATCCTTGATGACATCATCATTTATTAATTAATTAATTATTTAATTAATTAATTTATTTTTATGGCATTAAATTCCTCTCTCTTAATTAAAAATCTTTAATTAAGGAATCTAGCCTAAAAATGTCATTTGGACATTATCCCTAATTTATTAATTATTTAATTAATAAATTGACCAAAAACCTTCAAAAATAAATTAATTTATTTTTAATTTATTTTTTATCCCAAACTTGGCCAATTTCCTCTAGACCACTAACCTCTTCCAAAATCTTCTAATCCCTTCTTAATTTCGATTAAAAGGCTAATCCCATCTTTTCTAACCCTAATCCCAAGGTTAAATATTTAATTAAGGTTAAATATTTAATTTCCATATTTATTGAAAATACTTTAATAAATATTCCTAAACCTTAAGCTTTTGGAATGAATAACTTTTATTCCATGAAACTAAGGAGAAATCTAGACTCTTCTAGAATCTTCTCAAATCCACCCTCTTCACCCATCCTAATCCTTTTCTAATCCTAATCCTACCCTTAAACCTTTGTGCAATCCTAACCAAGCTTAAGACTTTCCTAAACCAAATCAAAGTCTTTCCCTCCAAATATCTCAACCACAAAGCATTTATTGCTTCCCCAAAGTCTTCAAAGCCTCTTAAAGCCAATTCATTGCTCTTACAAGCATTTATTTGGAGAGTTATGAGCTTGGAGCCCCCTTTGTTGACTCCTTTTGCCCTTCCCTTCATCCACTCACCTTGTGACATGTGTCACCTCCTGATTGGCTGAGAACTAGCACAATCCATGTGCTTCCCTTTGAGTGAATCTTGGCCTCTCTTAAGGATTTCAATCCTGGCCATTCATTCCTCCTACCCCAAGCCTTAGAAATCCTATAAATACCCTCACTTCCTAAGGCAAATCATCTCTCAACTCTCAAACTCAATAGCAAAGTCATAATGCCATTTTCATTCTAGCATAAGCATAAGCTCATTATTTTAGATCATTTTCAAGCTTAAATCACATCTAAATTAGCTTAAATGGATTAACATAGATTCATTTCTTGTTTTAAATCTTAGTTCAATCATTTAGCTTTGCATATTTGTGTGTTCTTGAGGCCTTTGAGGCAAAATAGGTTCCTCATACCTATTTTGTGTCATTTTGGGTCTTCTTGATCCTCAAATCATCCATCTTGCATGCTCCAAGTGCTTGAGTTTGCACACCCACATCCCTCTATATCTAAGCATATCAAACGGTGCATGGGCGCATCCGTTTTAAGCTTAAACTGAGGTGGCTTTGATTTTAGTTTGCTAACCATTAAATTTGATTTGATTATATGCTTTGACATTTGTTTGTCTTTGGCCTTCAAAACAGGTTTAGGTGCACTCACAAATCCTAGTCTACACTATCATATATGTATCCAACTACATTTACAATCCACATAAAAAACCAAATTTATTGGCTCAAACCAATAAATTAAAAAAATACAATTTATTTATTGAACATAATCGTAATAAACATGGAAAACCTTGTAACTTGAGTTGAACTTACCTACTAAAGTGTGCCTAAAGGGTCATCTCTCTACTTGAGGGTATTCAATATTTCTTTATGATCAACAATACTAATAGTCCAAAGTTCTTTTATCTTTGGTTTTCCTTGATGTTTCAACAACTTAACATTGGCTTCTATAGCAAGGTGTGAATACATGAGAATGGTTTTCTGCTTCTTATAGTCTTCAAATGCAGGAATGCCATTATTTCTAATCATATATCACTAGTAAATTTTGCACCATTTTTTGATGCAATATTGGTCAAAGTTTCTACCCAACATGGTCGAATAGTCGACCAACTAGTTCGTCACTATTATCTGCGTTGAAATATCGACCCATGCCTGAAACCATCAAATGATCGACTCCCATATCGTTGAAAAAGAGGGAAATCTAGGCCAAAAATAACATTGGCATGTGTTTGTGTATTGGTCGATCTTTTGACCAATATAAATTAATATTGGTCGAAAACTTTGGTCACTCCGACCAGGATGCCAAACTCGCGACGGTCATAATTCGACCATAGTTTGTCAAAATATTTAGCAGCTCCGACCAAGATGCCAAACCCACGATGCCACATTTTGACACAGAATGGTCTATTTTATGCTAGAGTTTCGACGTAGGTGGGTTGAAATTTTGACAAAATGCACATTGTTTAAAAAAAATTGAAGATAAATATCCAGACTAATCACCAACGACATCCTAATCGGTGATTAGTCTAGATATTTATCTTCTAGTGTCCACACTCATTCTACTACTTGTTGCCAGCGGGTCCCTACTTGTTCTATTTTCCAGACTGCTTTGGGCTCTAGCAATCCATCTGCTCTACTCTGCATGAAATTGTGGGTTTTTTCATTTTGTTTGAACTATTTGAGAGATAGGCTATGACTGGTGATTTGTGAATTGGTAGAGCTTCCTCTTAGACACCCAAAACTCTTCAAATCTATTGGTGTGAAGCCCCCAAATAGTATTCTTCTCTATGGGCCTTCTGGTTCTCAGAAAACTTTAATTGCTAAGGCAGTGGCAAATGAAACTGATGCCTTCTTTTTTTGTATCAATGGACCTAAGATCATATCAAAGTTGGCTGGAGAAAGTGAAAGCAATCTCCGAAAGGCTTTTGAGAAGGCTGAGAAGAATGCCCCGTCCATTATATTTATTGATGAGATATTATATAAATTTGTCAGCGGGCTTGAAAGTATGCTATTAGAGAAATATTGAGAAGGTGAGTTTCAATTGTGGTGGCTTTTGCAAACTAGATTTGGTTATGAATTTCTTAATGGTTTTTTTTTAACTGGTTTGTTAGAATTTTACATTTTTTGATTCAATTTTCCTCAACTTGTATCTTATTTTTTCAATTTTTCATGCTCTCTTTCCTCTGCACTTTTACAAGATACTATTTAACATGAAAGAAAAAGAAGTGAGAACCTCGAGGCAATGGATGAGGATGATAGTGATGAGGTAGCTAAAATAAAGGCTTCTTATTTTTAGGAGTCAGTGAAATATGCCTAAAGAAGTGTCAGTGATTCTGATATTCAAAAGTATCAAGCCTTTCTACAAACACTACAGCAATCTCGAGGATTTGGTTTTGAATTTTGATTTCTTGGTGCTTTTGCTAGTGCTTCAGATGTATTTGCTACAATAGATAATAAAGATGATGATGACTTATATAGTTAGGAAAATTAGTACACAATTGTCATCTTAATGAAGTGACAAATGTGTCTATTCTAGCTGAGGACTTACTGACTTGTAAGTCTTTATAGAAATATTAACTATGCCAAGGAAATTTAGCTATGGAAACTTTTTCTCAAGTGGTAGATAATGCTACGAAAACCTTTCTTTTTAAAAAAAAAATCCTGCTGGAAAATATTATATACTAAATCAATTCTACTACAAAGAAAGTCTAGTTCAATTCTGACTGGTGATCCATGAATTGGTAGAGCTTCCTCTTAGATGCCCACAACTCTTCAAATCTATTGGTGTGAAGCCCCCAAAGGGTATTCTGCTCTATGGGCCTCCTGGTTCTGGGAAAACTTTAATTGCTAAGGCAGTGGCAAATGAAACTGGTGCCTTTTCCTTTTTCTATATCAATGGACTTGAGATCATGTCAAAGTTGGTTGGAGAAAGTGAAAGCAATCTCTGAAAGGATTTTGAGGAGTCTGAGAAGAATGCCCCATCCATTATATCTATTGATGAGATATTACAGAGATTTGTCAACGGGCTCTAGCAATCCATTTGCTCCACTCTGCGTGAAACTATGGGTTTTTTCATTTTGTTTAAACTATTTGAGAGGTAGGCTTTGATTGGTGATGCATAATTGGTTTTCATGTTTGCAGCATGGAAGTAGTGTTGGGGATGCTGGTGGTGCTACGGATAGAGTTCTTAACTAGTTGTTGATGGAGATGGATGGTATGACAACCAAGAAAATAGTTTTCATTATACCTAATGGCATTGGCATGTTATACCCAAGGATTCAATGAAGCTGATATTATAGAGATTTGTCAGCGGGCTTGAAAGTATGCTATTAGATAAAATATTGAGAAGGTGATTTTGAATTGTGGCGGCTTTTGCAAACTAGATTTGGTTATGAATTTCTTAATGGTTTTTTTTGAACTGGTTTGTTAGAATTTTACATTTTTTGATTCAATTTTCCTCAACTTGTATCTTATTATTTCAATTTGTCATGTTCTCTTTCCTCTGCACTTTTACAAGATATTGAACGTGAAAGAAAAAGAAGTGAGAACCCTGAGGCAATGGATGAGGATGATAGTGATGAGGTAGCTGAAATAAAGGTTGCTCATTTTGAGGAGTCAATGAAATATGCTTGAAAAGTGTCAAGTCCCCAGTCTAGGCTTTATTTGTAGATTTTTAATCTCAATATTAAAAGAATTAATTTAGTTAAATAAAGCTTTATGTCCCAAACACAATGACAACTAGGATGTGAATTTAATCTTTCTGACAACTAAAGAGTCAAAAAAGATAACAGATGGTTCAATATAACCTACAACTTTGTCCATGTAAGAGTTGAACTCTAAAATTTATGGTATGAAGACCTACAACTTGCAACTAAGAATATGATACTAAATAATTATGACTTATTTTAAAAATTTAGGAAAAGTTAACCATTTATGTAGCAATTACTTAAAAAAAAGTATACCTGATCGATGACTCAATATTTGTAACCTCACAGAAACTTTTCCTTTCCACTTCAATATCTTTCCTTGATAATTCTTGATCTCCTCAAAACCACTAGAAAAAAAAAAAAAATGACAACAAAACTTGCTACTTTAGAAAATTGCATCAATATTTACCTTAAACATTACAATCATGAAGGGTGTAACAAAATCTGATATGCTAATAGACAAACTCATTTTGCACAAAATGACATTAAAGATGGATTTTGGTTTACATGTGGTACATCAATTCCTTCATCGAAGACATTATCTATTACATTTATAATTGTTTATTTAGGTTCCATAGCACTAGCATATACACAAAAAAGAATTTGTATTAAAAAAAAAATAGACACTACATATATATAAAAATAACCTGTTAAAAATAAAAGAGGCCACTAAGGACAATTACACAGGTCTCCAGAAACAACATTACCCAACTCTTTCTTTCAAGCCAAAGACTCATTGTGTTCAATTGCCTAGACTAGCAATCAATTCTATGTTGAGTATATCTGTCAGGCCCTTATGTAGTTTGAATGAATTAAGAATAGAAGATAGGAACTAATTTAACACTTCACCTACTCAAAAACACAAACCAATGAAATAATCCACATTAGGCCAAGAGAGGTTGACACATTCAATATGATAATACTTACAAAAAATGAAGTTGAATCATGCCAGACCATGACAATGAGAAGTTGACTATTGGCCCTTCTAGTTTTTTATTTGATAGTTGCCTGACAATGACACATTCAAAATGCACTTATGAGAAAAGACCTAGAATGAATGAAATTGATTAAATAATGAATGTATGTTAGTTTGAGCTTCACTTGGTTTCAAGAATAATTTAATATTCTCTACTTAACAAGTCCAACCTTGTGAAGGTGGAAGCTCATCTAGCCTCACCCCCCTCCCCCTAACATCAATCTAAATTCCCCATTAACACATAACAATATTCATTAACAGTACATATAATTCAATATTAATACACAACATTCATAGATAACTACTTAAAACAACATTCATGGAGTTATTATGATAAATCTACTGATATTTTTGTCATAATTTGATGTTCAAGATAGGGGAAAAGTGCCTGCAACAATAGAGGCAATAGTTGTAGATACAGATGACGATATCCTAGAAATCCCTAATATAATAAATACGATGAAGAAAAAACTAAAAAGATTCAATGCATAAATTATTAGTATTTTGCATGATGCTACTACTGGCCTCATCGTGATGTCCATGACCAGGTAATTGAGCAAGCAAAAAATCCTGTAACAAGAACAAATACATATTTTAGTTCATGACATAAAAGAGTATAAAATATAAACCTTTATTGAACTTTTGTTATAACTAAATATTCATTATTTCTTACTTCAAAATGACATGCTCGTGCCATCAATTCATCTTCCCTCTTCAGCATCTCCTCGGTTGGATTTGCATCTTCAAAAATAGTAATAATTTCTGCATTACTCTTTTTCTTCACCGTATTTATTATATTAGGGATTTGGGATATCCTCATCTGTATCTACAGCTATTGCCTTTGTTGTTGTAGGTGCTTTTACCCTATCTGATATTTATCTTCAGGTTTCCACACTCATTTTATTTCTTATTGCTAGCAGGTCACAGTCAGTGATTGGGAGAGTGATGTTTTGGCACCAGTCATGTAGTACAAGCACTAGAATTGAGTTTTTCGGCACGGCTGGGAAATTTTTGTATATCAATGTGCAATAGATTTTTTTGCCCAAACTCTATCACATGTTGATATGAAAAAAATTCCTAGCCCGTGCCAAAAAACTCAATTCTAGTCCTTGTACTGAGACCTTAAATTATTGAGCTTCTCTTTGTTTCGAGAATAGTTTAACATTCTCTACTTAACATGGCCAACCACATGAAGGTGGAAGCTCATCTAGCCCCTCCTAGGAGCCTCTTATGACCCTTTACAACATTTTAAGACCTGTAAGATGTATTCTTAGGGATCGTAAATGGTCATAAAGGGTCATAAGGGGTCCTGTGACACAACAGCTGAGAAACATAATTGTAGGCATCATGGTCACATTTTTTTGGAGACAACGTAATTGAGTGGTATACCAAGATGATGGAGAGAAACTTCTGGACCTCTGATTACAAGCTGTTCTCCATCCTGCAATGTCAACTTGCAATCGAAGGTACAAAAGTTGCACTCCATCTGGGTATACAACTCAATTATGTTGTCTCCAAACAAATGTGACCATGATGTCTACAATTATGTTTTTCAGCTATTGTGAAATCCTCGTCACCCTTAGCTACCATCCTAATTAAGCCCTTCTTCCCTCTCCAATTCTTCAAGCCTCTACAAGATATCTGGATCAATAAAGTCTACAACATTGTGTCCATCCATGATCTCAGGAATATCATCTTCTTTCCACTCTTCATTTTCCAAAGTATACCACTTCTTAAAGCTTGTAGAGTAGTCTCTAGTGGTTGCAAATCAATCTTATTACAAACTACAATAAGAGGCTTAGTAAGTCTAATTTAATTTGTTCATGGACTAAGACCTTAAATTATTGAGCTTCTCTTTGTTTCGAGAATAGTTTAATTAACATTCTCTACTTAACAGGGCCAACCACGTGAAGGGGGAAGCTCATTTGGCCCCTCCTAGGAGCCTCTTATGACCCTTTACGACATTTTAAGACCTCTAAGATGTATTCTTAGAGGTCATAAATGGTTGTAAAGGGTCATAAGGGGTCTTGAGACACAACAACTGAGAAACATAATTGTAGGCATCATGGTCACATTTTTTTGGAGACAACATAATTGAGTGGTATACCTAGATGATGGAAAGTAACTTTCGCTCCTCCGGTTCCAAGTTGACACTGCGGGATCTCAAGACCATAGATAAGGAATAAATTTAGAGAGTGGAGGAGGACCATAATGACAAAAATAATATAGGACAAACCTCAAGTTAAATGAGGCAACTGCAAACATTTTAATAGAATTTTATTATTAAATAATGAAATTTGCATAGAGGGGGCTTAGAACACCAGTATATGAAAATTTCATTATTTAATAATAAAAATGTATTAAAATGTTTGCAGTTGCCTTATTTAACTTGAGGTTTGTCCTGTATTATTTTGGTCATTATGGCCCTCCTCCGCTCTCTAAATTTATTCCTTATCTATGGTCTTTGGATCCCGTAGTGTCAAATTGGAATTGGAGGAGCAAAAGTTGCTTTCCATCATCTAGGTATACAACTCAATTACATTGTCTCCAAAAAATTGTGACCATGATGCCTACAACTATGTTTCTCAGATATTGTGAAATCTTTTGCAGTTTGGCCTTTATTTCCTTTGATGTGTACTGCAACGTATGAAAAGTTTGAAATATGTTACATGATATATATAAAGATCACTAATTAGTGCATTATTACATTCTACTAGTAGTTAATACTATTGCATACCTTCTTCTCTCATTTGCTGGTGTAATTCCTCTTTGAGTATCCACTTTCTCCTTTTCATCCAAAATGAACTCATTCTAATCCCTCACCGAAATAAAGCGAGGACACTCGTACTTCAAACTTCAAACTTTAGCAAGACTTCATACCACACAGTGTTCATAGATTACATTCAATGCATTATTTACACTTGTATTGGTGGGAAAACTCTTGAAAATGTGGAAAAGAGATTGCATTCAACCATGTTGTTTACATGACACATGTAGTTTACCTCTAGCCTAAATCAGCGTTGCATACAAATCTATGAATGGTGCATGGTATGAAGCCTCGCTCAAGCTTGAAAATGATAGTCAATGTCTATTTAAACTTTAGGATGATACTTATATGATGGATTAAGTAAATTATTCTTACCTTGAGACTAGTACACCATGGGATTAGAGGATGGTTTTTATAATAGAAACTGTGTGTCTGTGGGATAATTTTATATTTTGTATTAAATGATGATACATATGTGTTTCTTCCATTTAAAATAGTTTATATGCTGATACTTATAGCCTATGATTTTGATACCTTTTATTCAATAGATGTTGGCAAGCCCATCTCATCATCCTCGTCACCCTTAGCTGCCATCCAAAGCCCTTCTTCCCTCTCTAGTTCTTTAATCCTTTGCAAGATATCTAGATCAATAAAGTATGCAACATTGTGTCCATCCATGATCTCATGAATATCATCTTCTTTCTACTCTTCTTACCTCTCTTTCCCATCTCGCAACTTGGGCATTGCAACATGAATCCTATTTTCCACAACTACTGATGGATCCTTAGGTGTAGTTGAAATTACCAAATGGCCTTCAAAGGTCAAGGAAAAAATGGAATAACCAAGAAAACACTATATGTTAAATCATGTGATTGATAGCAGATTGGGGCTCACCTGAGCCATAAACATGAAGAATTATTCTAAAAAAATATGTAAACCATATATATGCGCACTTGAGGCAAAGAGAAGTTACATCATATCCATATTAAAATATTAGTTACAATATGAAAATACTAAACTAACTAATTCTTGATTTCATCTCTACATTATTAGGAATGAATGCAAAGTATTTTGGCAGTCATTCTGTAGCAGTTGTTGTTGCATTCATGACTTGGATTGTCATTGATGTCAACACAGTGATATTCTAGATATTAGCAGGAAAGCAGGTACAGTTTTGTTTTGCACACATGTTGTATTGTAGATTGGATTTTGTGCAATTGATGGTATGTTCTTTGGTGTGTTATTAACCTATGGTTAATAGTGCAAAAAGAAATTCATTCATTTGTGAGAGTTATGAGCATTTTGGTGAAAGCAATGTTTAGACAGTGTTTCTGTGAAGCGATTTTTGAAAATCGGAGGATATCTCTTAGCTGGGATGGAATCTGATTTTGCATAGTTAAAGGGATGTTTGAGACTCATTAATGATGATGTGGTTCATAGCACAAAATTTGAAAATATGTTTGGAGAAAGTTACAGTATCTGGAAGCCGACAGTTTTATGTGAAATTTTGTGTGTAGCGTGTAGAATTTATTATTTTGTAATTGAGGACTGACTCATTTGTAATTATTTGAGTTTGGTATATAAGAAGAAATGTTTTCCTTGTTGCAATATGTACTATGAAGGTTGAGATGTGAATATATGCATGAAGTGAAGAAAAGAGCTAATTCAGTGATGAAGGAAGACTTGTGAGTACAGAGATCTGGAATTGTGATCTTGTGTGGCAGAGAGTGCGGTTTTGGCACAATGTGAAGGAGGTAATATATTTCATATTATTCTATTGAATAATTCTAAGATCTTTTGGATAGTGGGTTCAGAGATCTTGCCTTGAAGCTGTTTGGGCAGTGGGTCCTTTTGTCTTCCATAAACTCTTAACCGGGTTAGAATCTTTTAACAGGGATTCAAAGTCTCCTAACAGGGATTTATATGTACTGAATGTATTTCATAAGACTCCTAACAGGGTCCATCCTCTAACAAGGAACTTTCATATTAGTGCATCATTTTGTGGGCATCATTCCCACCGGGGTTTACTCTTTTCAAGAGGTTCCCTAGTCAACATATCTTGTGTTATTGTGCAATTGTGTATGGTTATCTTTTTATGGTTGATTAGTACATTGATTATATTGTTTAAAGTAGTTGAATGGTTAAATTATTTGATAATTGATTCACCCCCCCCCCCCCCCCCCCCCCTCAGTTATCTTGGGGATCTTTACTTTCTAACATACATATGGTCACAACAAAGATATGTGATTACAATACAGAGAAGGCATCGTAAAAATATAATTTCATAATTTTCCCTAGCCTGACACGTTTTGCACTCAAATCCTTCATCGCAGATAAGTGGAGATGGGCGGATAGATGTAGATGAGTTGTCATCGACCCAACTAAAGTATCCATAACTATTATTTCCTTGTGATGCCCAATCTACATTAGTTCTTATAATATAATGAATAGTATTTACATTAGAAACATTAAATATATACACATTAGCAAACTTTTTTCTATTTGGGCAACACCAAAATTGTCATCCAGGGTTGCTCTATGTTCGTGAAGTCTTCAACACACACTGCCCACCACCACATTAACAGTTTGGCACATTGACAAGAGCCATCGAGCCTATATCAATAATGCACTACACCATCGTTACTACATTTATTATTTTTATATGATTATTTATATATGGAATACACCAAGGAGTACCATCAGAAATATTAACTATTTACAATAATGAAAAGTAAACCTAAATCAAATAGCTCATTTGTTTTATCAACATGTGTAGTCTCTGTGTATATGAAAAATGAAAGAAATATCAAGCTGAAGTAAAATAGTGAACAAAATAGTATTCCATATAGAGTGAATGAAATATACCATCAAAAGAAGGTGACAAAATCCTGTTATGAAGCACAGACATAGGAAATAAAAAAGGGACAAAAGACAAGAAATGAGAAAAATCATTACGACTATAGAAAAATCATTTATACTATAATAAAAAAAAAAAACACTCTTTGTCAACAATTTTCAAAATCATTAGGACTATAGAAAAATAATTAAGACTATCCAAAATCAAATTTTAGAAATGGACGGTTTTGATGCTTTGCCATTACAACAATTGAGAATTCATCATTTGGTATTGTGTATTCCATTTAAGTATGTCAACAATGTTCAAGAAATAAGAAAAATCATTAGGACTATAGAAAGATCAAGTTCTAGAAATGGACGGTTCTGATATTGCTTTGCCATTACAACAATTGAGCATTCATCATTTGGTACTTCTTGGTGTATTCCATTTAAGTTTCTTATTGAATCCTCAAGTTGAGTTGGCTATTTGAGGTGATAGTAGAGGGCTCTACATCAGCAGTCTATAGAATTAGACCTTTATTTTAAATGCATTTAACACAAATTTTTTTTACAAAACTGAACCAATGGCATGTTTACAACAAAGAAATAGAATGATAATAATATGCTTAAAATTTGATTTTGTTTAATACACGCCAAAGGACTAGTAGGGGAGAGAGAGAGAGAGAGAGAGAGAGAGAGAGAGAGAGAGAGAGAGAGAGAGAGAGAGAGAGAGAGAGAGAGAGAGAGAGAGAGAATGGCAAGGATATTGATGCTCCACTTAGCCGTTATCTTAGAAAACTGAGCAAGAAACCAAAAAATAAATGATTGTAATTAACATTTTTTGCTAATCATGTCTTTTTTGGTTTCTTGCTCATTTTTCTAAGGTAACGAATAGTAAGTGGAGGTACATGAGTTATGTGCATCTCACTAGTTATAGATGGGCAACTATGGCACACTAGTATCTGTGAACTCCTATTAATCTATAAACTCTCATGTTAAACAACTACAAAATAAAGTCAACATAGTTCTGTTAATCAGCATGTCCTTTGGTTTACTAGTTTACTTATAATCAGTATGTCCTTTGGTTTACTAGTTTAATATGGTTTAAGAATGGTCTATTTCATGTTTGAATGTACCATTGAATGAAGCTTGTCTATATTAAGTACAATCTTAAGACTCGTGACTCTTCAAATTCTCTTGTTTCCTTCAAACCTCCAAACATGTGTACTATGAGATTTCCTCCAACAAATGGACTTGTGATGATTTTCACAATAGTACATGTGTTGGAGGACTACTCAAAGTACTACTTTGGAAAATCTGAATGTTCATCACCTGTGCATATAAGATTTGATCATAGAAGGTATATGCATAGGTGAAAAACATACATATTTGACCAAGCAATACTGGGAGCTAGACCCGACAACAAATAGATTTGTGGTGATTTTCACAATAGTACATGTGTTGTTGTGTAAGCTCCCAATAGCACTCAAGAAAATATGCATGTTCATCACCTGTGCATATGAAATGGCTCTAATGGAAGATATAATCACTAAATTCTGCATACTCCTTATTTTGTTTTGGGTTGATATTGTCAGACATGGTTTTTCTTGAATGGAATGACTTGTTACTTGATATTGTCAAACATGAGAGTTTGTAGATTAATAGGAGTTCAATTTTTATGGGAATGTATCATTCAATTGAGCATTAATGCCCATCTATATCTAGTGAGATGAACATAACTCATGTACCTCATGCTAGTGTGCTTGGATTAGACTAGACATTATCCAATTGCCTGTGATGGTCGTCACTATTATTAATTGGTGTAAAAGGAGGACCACCTGTGTGTTATAGCACTTTATATAAATACTCACTATTTGGATAATGTCTAGTACTCTAATGAAAAATAGAGTATACAAGGTATCCAAGAACACTAGCATGAGGTACATGAGTTATGTGCATCTCACTAGTTATAGATGGGAAACTATGGCACACTAGTATCTATGAACTCCTATTAATCTAAAAACTCTCATGTTCAAAAACTAAAAAATAAAGTCAACATAGTTCTGTTAACACAACCAAAGTTAAAATTAAATTATCTAAAATAAATGGTGCCTTAGAAGGATAGAGGAACACTTTTCTAAATAAGTTTGACTATTGTTTGTGAAAATGCCTCCAAGGAATGCAGGTACTACCAAGGAGATCTAGGAGTTGAAGGAGAAGAACACAAGGTTGCAAGAATCTTACAATGCACTTTTGGCCAGGCTTGAAGCACTAGAATCCAATCAAAGAATAGTAGATGAAGGTGTTGATAGTGAAGAAGAGGAAGAAACCCATAAGGAAGGGGAAGGAGAGGAAGAAGAGGAACAAATAAATCCTAAAGATCCTATACTATCTAAATCCTATTACATCAACTCATGCCTTTATAGATTTAGGCTTCTTACATGACATTCTATAAAATTCAAAAAATGGACCATAAGTCCAATTACATTGATATATTCATGTTTTGATCTTTTAGATCCTATAATATTTATGATCATTCTTCAAGAGCCATTCAAGTGACCCCTTTTCATGACTTTTTCAGGGTGCCTTGCACCATACTCCCAAGGATCAAATCAATCCAACTTCCTTGGATTGGGAGTTTCTTTCATTTCCTCCAATCTATCCACTTCTTATTAAGGACCTAAAACAAAAGAGTATTCCATGTTCATCTGTTCTATGCCCCTGAAACCAAACATTATGTGCTCATGCCAAGCATTAAATCTGTTAGCCTTCATGTTTATATTCCCATAGATGTGTACAAAAATAGCACTTGCATGGTGAACACTATCAAACTCTGGCAAACCTGTCATAAAAGTGTTAGAAACAAAAATAAACAAGGTTTTCTTGACCACTGGTTTCTATACAACTCTTAGAAACTTGTACACTCTCCTCATCAACAACTCCTTGAACTCTCTTAGTGAGTCCTCCATTAAGTAGTTTCTTCTCTACCATAAGCCTTTTAATGAAATGTAAATTATTCTCCAACAGACCCTGTCACTGCCCATGAGGGTACAGTCAGAATCCTTATTGATTTATTTCTTCTTTCATGAATGGTATGAATAGAGATGGATTGGTGTAGTATGGTTATATATTTATACTGAGTTTTTGATAAATAAAATTCTTTCAAATGCAATTTCCTTGAGTTCTTAGAGTGATTTTGGATTCATTTTTTTGTTGTCTTACATTTCAATGCATTTGGAATAGTTAGATATTGATCCTAGACCACATCTATGCATTTGTGAGGTCTGTATTTGTATTTTTACTCAATTAATTATGGCTGGTAGAGTAGTTTCATCCATTTCTTTGACAATTTTGTGAGTTTCTAATTGAATATGGTCATTCCATGACCTCTGACCACTATAAAACATGGAATGACTGAGTATTAACATGTACTATAGTTTCGTAATCCATTAATGTAATGAGAAGAAAGAATGTTTGGGTGATCACCATAATTTATAGAGGAAACTTAATGAATTTGCTTGGTATGCTACAACAGTAGCCATTTGGTCTGAAGGAGGAACATAGATTATGATTTGGATCATCTTATAATGATCATCTAATGGTGAAAAAACTACCTATTGGACCTAGAAGTGATCGGAGATAGGAGATTTAAGAAACCCTTGGATTAAGGGTTTAGAAGTGCTAAATTTGGGGATTTTGGGGTTCTCGGTGGACTGAGACCTATTCCTTTGAGGTTTGTTCATTTTTAGACATTATTAAAGATTGATGAAGGTTTTGAGTCTTGGGAGTGCAAGGAGTCTATGGTTTCTTTGTTATTTGGGGTCTTTTTAAGCACTTCTAAAGCCATAGTGTGTAGACAGTCACGCCTAGTCTAAAAGAGTCATAGAAAGCCGACTGTAGAAAGATGACTACCCTATTTTTATGTCAAAAATAGTATATAGATGACTATCACATGATTTCTTTCATATTTATCCACCAAATGATCTTAGACCAGTCGCAATTGAAAGCTATGACTTCGGGTAGACTTCTTATGGAGTTAGATTTGACATTCCAATCCACATGACATTGACAGAAAATAAATACTAGTAAAAAAAATGTTAAAAACACAATTTTCTCAATCTTGTTTGCAATATTTCCTCTTCCAACCTTACAATCATAAACCTAACACTAGTACATTTACAATGTAACATGATGCGGCAATTCCAAAATTTAGGGTTTTGCAAGTTCATCTCTGAATCAAATGTATATAAACAATGATAAAAAACATGCCAGCAAATACCAAATACATGATTCCCTAGCACATTTCTCATGGGCCCTAAGTAGGTAACCAATAAATCAATGCCAGACAAATGCAGAGTAAGCAAATCCTTACAGGCACTCCTCCTTTTACACCAAATCACAGTAGCAACCCTCGTAGGTGGACGGTCCTCCTTTTACACCAAATCACAATGGCAACCCTCGCAAGTAGGCAGTCCTCCTTTTACTCTCACGAAATAATAGCTCAAACAATCAAAGGCTCTAGCTCCTTCACGCGCTCCAAATTAAAAGAAAAAATATTGCGTATCTCATTTCATTTGGAGCGTGCTCCAGCTCCTTCGCAAGCTCCAAATGAAATAAGATACAAAATATTTTTTCTTTTTAAAGTTATGCCTGTGTTGGTCAAAATTTTGACCTACATTGTATTGGTCAAAATTTTGACTAACACGGGCATGGATTAAAAAAAAGGAATTTTTCCTTCTATAATCCGATCAACCTAAACCTTTTTAATTGATTGTCAAAAATTTTGGTAGGAAAATGAGGTCAAATGTAGTAGTGTATGTGTGCAACCATGTTCCCACAACAACATGTTATCTTGCTAAATATGTGAACATATCATCATCTGTCATCGGTTGTGCAAGTTTCTACTTTCCTCATACACAATGTGCTAACCAGTAATCCAATCTCTCATCATCCCCTTGTGGTGCAACCAATGCAAAAATATGTCATGGCTGTAGAAGATCTGAAAGATAGTCGTAGTCAACTAAACAATCCATGTCATCATTTATTATAGATACTATGACAGATAAAGGAGTTAGATGATGTGGAACCCACGTATCAACCCACTCACTTGACTCACACTGATCTCAATCCCACTGAAGACACCTTGGACAATAACAAGCCAAATCTCATGTCCAAATGGTCCATGTACTAACATCTGAGCTTCTAAATGAATGTATTTTTTAACAATCTTTTAGAGTTTGACAATCCAACTTATCTCCTATTGTGCCCAACTCAACCAACCAAAAGAATCTCCACACCGTTGAATCAAGAGTCCCCCCTATGACAATGTTGAAGTACACCAATCAACAATAGAATGAGCATCAAGGAGTTCTACACTTGAAATCCTCAGTTGCTCCTTAACTAGAGCTCTCTTTACGCATGCACCTACTCCATCATGCTCCCCTTTTCCATGACCGGCCTAAAAAAAACTCCAAATATGAGTTACACCTCTCTCTACAAGCATTCTACATAACCAATAAAACATATGAGCATTTTTTAATTGACTTGTGCAGTTATTTGACCAAATGAGATGTCTATCCATAGCAATATTATTTTCCCACACCCACTCAAAATAATTCTCAAAGTAATGTTGGACATACTTGGATGAGTGAGATCTATCATCGCTCATATAAAAATGGTACTCTCTGATTATCTCCTGGTCATCTTCTGTACTATCAGGGGAATGTCTATATGTTCTGTGCACAAAAATAGCAACCTGAATAGAATTGTAATATTGAGCTTGCAATTGGTTTTGAGGTGGCAATGTATAGTTCTTTGCAAATTCAACAACCAATATAATAATGCCAATTGGGAAAGTGTCCTTACACATCCTAAATTGTTGATCCAACCAGTGAGATCTATGACTATGCCTTGCATACTTGTAAAATAGATTCTTCTTGAAATCTGAAATAAAATCAGCTACATTACATTCTTTTGTAACCAAATGACATGCAGAGCCTTCGCCTCCACTTTTCAACATATATTTAACGGTTTCATATACCTTTTTGTGGACAAATGTCTTTCCAAAATCATGTTCGCAACCCTCATGAAAAAATTCAACAAACTTCACTAGCCCACCACACTCTGAGCACTTGTCATTTAAGCAATATTTTCAATAAAAGAAGCATCCATCATCTCTAGGACATAAAAAATGATCTAGCAAGTCTCTTGATGATTTTGGAAGAGCTCTTGCACCGCACTCCTCCAACATTTCACTAGTATGCAAAGTAGAATTAAGGGATCATAACAGTTCATGGTGCATTGAAAACTCCACATGATATTTGCAACAAGTATTTAAAATCTTAAGAGGCACACACAAAAAAGGCTTGAGAGCTTCAAAAGCTCTTTGTAATATTTTCAATGTTGGATGTGTCTCACAATTTTTTTTGAGAAACATTGTTTGACTCACCTCCAAATAATGTTTGGGATGTGGGGTGCAGTCTCAAATGCCAATTCTCAACTTCAAGACATCCTTTACATTTGGTGACACTCTTGAGTTAGATTGCCAAAATAGTTGAATTTGATCCTTCACACCATCGGTAAGCCTCTGATCACAACATGAAAATCTCCCACCATAAGCCCATGTATCATGTTGAAGAGGATCATCAAGTCTTTCTCTTCTTGCAAGTGCTCTATCCAAAGTTTTATTATTTAGATTCAAGTCAACACAAGTTTGTCTCATCAAACGAGCCTTTCTCAAATGATGACTTACTAAGGAGGTTGTAATAACCCTCCTAGCGAGTCTCTTATCTTTTTCCTTGGTAGTCTTCCCAATGGAATTGAGAGCACTAAAAATATTTCTCACAATAATAGCATTCCTCACCTTTTTCTTGTTCAAACTAATCTTCAATTTGACTAGTATATGTCTCATCTTTTGCATCTTTAACAATTGCACAAACATTTGACACTGCTCAACCAACGTCTTTTGGATAAAAAATTAATCAAAAAGTTTTGAAACCCACAACCGAACGGCTCTTTTTGATCTCTTGCCATCAAAATTGCTCATTATGTTCTCTTCAATTTCAAGTAGCCATTTAGTTGTTCTTGAAGGTCTCAATTTTGAAGTTTTTCTTTCTTCCTCCCAAGGGACTTCATTTCTCATATAATTTGGAGATTTGTTATGTTGATTTGGTTCTTGTGTACCATTATCATTGTCAATTCCTTCATATTCAATCGATGGTTTGTCATTGTCAATGTCCACACTTCCATTGTCCACATCTACATGTTCATTTTCAAAATCTACATTTTCATCTTTAATCCCTACATTCTCATTTTCAATATTATTGTCATAAATAATTTAAAATTCATGTTCTTCACTTGAAACCACATTCAAAGGTGGGCCTATGCCGACATCTTGATTAATATTCAACATACCTTGTCTCTTGTTCTGATGGGAAACGCTATCCATTTCTATATACACTTCAATCTCTTCATTTATGAGTTTCCACTTATGTTTACACTTTTGACGACTACTACTCCCCACAGTGAGACCATGAAGGTGATGCAAAAACCTTTGGCAATAGATAAATTCCAACCAAGAAGTGGAAAAAGTGGATTTTTGTCTTCTCTAAAGAAAAATGTGATTCGCTACAACAACAGTCCTGTGATTCTCTGTAGAAAAACATTCCTCTTACGAGGGACCTAGAGAATATAGTCTTTACTTTTCAATGCTAGTAAAAAGAATCAGATATCCAAAAATATCAGATATCTAAAAGTATCAGATATCTGATATTATCGGATATCCAAAATCTACTGTCCAAATTTTGCTGAAATATCTCTCTCTCTCTCTCTCTCTCTGTCTCTCCCTCTCCCATGCAGAGTGGTAGGGAAGAGTTTAGGATGTCTGGTTCACTCAACATTGACTGCTTATCAAATCTGGAATAGAGATCCTTCAACTGATCATTGTAGTTCACACACTCACCTTGGGTTTGGTGCACAAAGAGGGGACCAATAATTTTGGGGCTGGATTAAGTACTTTTTTTTAAACAGGGTTTTTTTTGGAACCATCCAAACAATCCACAATGTTTAAGGAAAACAAGATCATTGAAGAAGATACAAACTAGCTTTAATTTGGCTAGTAGCCCTTGGCCAAAGGCTTTAGGGGGTCAATCTTCTGTAGGTTGAACACCAAGGAAAACCAACCACCATTCAGGGTACCCTTTACTGAGACACAAAAGACACTAGGATCAAGTGATATGGATCATCCCATAGACCTACTTATCCAAAGGGTTACCTGACCCAATTAGGCCTATCCTAGGTCCCTTCAGTGTGAAAGTCTTCACCAGTCAGCTTTTCCCATCCTGCTAGCACTTCTATTGATCACCTAATGGCCCCTAAACACTGATTCCACAATTAGTTTATGGGTTTCCACTCCCAAAGTCCCATTGTACACTCAATAGCCCATTTTCTGAACCAAGCACATGAGGATGCTTGGTCTAGGGCTTGCTGGTAAACTCATCAGGACACGTCTTCCTAGCCTCAACTACTAGAATGTAAAAATGCATTCCCTGAAATCATGTTCCTCATGATTTTGGCTTAATCCATTGGAGGGAACCTGAGTTAGTGTTGGAAGGTTGAATATACTAGTGTATATGACTAAGTTTAGTGTTGTCATTATGGAAAAAAAGTCATATGAAGTTTTGAGGTCAGCGCAATAACTTAGAAGATTAAAATTTGGCTAAGTATGGAAGACAAAATAGTCAGTGAAGTACCTAATGAACTAAGCATCAACGCACGTGTGTATGACTAAGTTTTGGTATGGACCCTTAAAGATAAGATTTTGAGTATGTTAGTAACCTATGTCTAAGAATGCATGGTCAGATGTGACATTATGAAGAAGATACAATGAGTTGAAGTGACACAGACAGTGAGTGGTAGAACAGACTAGAGCATGCAACCGACATGAAAGATTTTGATTAGAGAGTATTATTTTATTTTGTAAAGGCTATGTGCCTATTGTAAATATGTTGTAAATATGTTAATATCAATGTATGTAAACACGCTTGAGCCAATTCATTTGGAAGCGGTGTATGTAATAAGTTATAGGCCAACTTAGTAAATAGTTTTGGTTGTGCCTATATATAAGACACACGCTTTTGTATTAGAGCATGAGATGGATATAGAACATGTAATAGAAGTGCAGAAGTATGTGAAGTGTGTGTTAAGAGTAGTAAGAATGTTATAGAGATTTAGAAGAGGTTAAAGCAGCAACACACAAAAGCAACTGATCAAACAAGAAATGTAAAAGAAGCAATTCACCTTGTAGATATAGTGTGTATCTGATATCTAGTAGGTTGTAGCCCTCCTCATTGAGAAGTGAGCTCTGGTAGTGAGCCTTCCACCCCTAACAGGGTTTGTTACTTCAAGACTCCTAATAGGGTTTAACCTTTGACCAGGTCATTGTACTAAAGCATTGTAATGACTACTCCTAACAGGGCAAAGGAACATTAATAGGTTCATAATAAAAATTACAATTATTAGTGGGTATTAATTCCCACTGGGATTTTTCCTTTGGCCAAGGTTTCCCTATAATCATATCTGGTCTTATGTGTTATGGTTGTTTACTTTACTCTCTTTAATATTCAGTTTAGTAATTGATTAATTAGGTTAAGTTTCAAGAAGAATTTTTTTTTTAATAATATAGAACACTGATTCACCCCCCCTCTCAGTGTTCCCATTCCTAACAATTAGTATTAGAGCTTTGGTCCTCTAAAGATAATTTTAACCACTTGAGGAGATCATGGATATAGGAGAAGTGAAACATCTGAAAAAGAATCTTAAAGTAGCTCTTGAAGACCTTGACAGATGTGAAAATAAAATTGAAGAACTAAAATTGAAGGTTAGTGGCACACAAGTATTCATCAAGAAACTGAGAAAAGATTTGAAAGATTTTTCAAACAATGATTTGGGAAAAATGGTCAAAAAGATGAATGAAGAAAACACATCTCTGAAGGATTAGATTGAAGAATTGGATGAAAAGATAACTAACAATCAGGAAGCTTATGAAGAGAAGATCAAAGAAAATAAATAGTTGGATGAAGAACTAAGGTAAGCAAACATGAAAATCTTGGACTTAGAAAACATCAAGAAAAAGGTGAAATCTGAATTGACTGAAGCAAAGAATCATATTGACAAATTACACACAAGTAAGGATCTAATAGAGTCATGGTTGTTGTTAATCTCTATTGAGAATTTAAGGTTGTCATTAGTATCAAAGGATAGTAAACAGGTCGGTTGGTTACTTATATTGAGTCGGTCGATAACAAGAAGTAAGACAGAGTAGTCGGTAAAGCCTTTACACCGAGTATCACATAGTTAACTGAGCACCAGCAACACTGACACCAACATTGACGATCAGTAAACATTGAGCATCATAGTATACACTGAGCAGATTATATAGTGTTTACTGATGATCACAAAAAATGGCATAGTAATCTAAAATGGCACATTATTCTATGCAAATGGTTACAACATATCGCAAAACAATTTACCAAGATTGCGGAGCATTTATTGTAATTAGATACTCATTAAATGTAATGTTTATCTTATTGTAATAGTTGATCTAGGTTATTTTTCATCGTAGATCTTAGGGTTATGATTATTTTTGTAACCTAATTTTTGCTAAGGCGGAAAAACAAAACACTATATATTTTGTTTGTTTGCACCATTTTTATGAGGTTGGGTGAACTAATATATATGAATCACGGAGCACTTGAAGACATTGCCTATCTTCAAGACAATTAGTTTACCAAGAAAAATAGAGCATAGAGGACATCAAATTGAGCAGAATCAGAGAAGGCTACCGAGCACAACAGAGTAAGAAACCATCACAGATAAGGTGATATTTTGATGAGCACTTATAGATCTATTTCAGACAATTGTGATAGAGTTTTTGATAATCTCTTAACAAAGTAGACTTAATACTCTTATGTAAATCTCTTAACCGAGTACACACTTCATTAGTGTTGTTTAAATCTTATAACCAGGTAGATCTAGCTGATCTAATATGTTACTCCTAACAGGGTAAGATCACCAGAAGTGATCAAAATTTGTAGCCTTAATAGGCAAATCTTTTCTATCTGCAGTAGTGAAGAATTTGTGGGTGTCATCCCCACCACAATTTTTACCTTCTAACAAGGGTTTCTACGTTACCAAAATACTTGTGTTATGTGATTTTCATATTGATTTCATGTTGTTTACTTTCTTAAGTTAACTAGATGATTGATTTATACAATTGTATTCAAGTTATTTTGATCAGTTATCACAGTATTCAATTATAGATCAGAAAGGTTTTACAAGTGAAATATTTGAAGGCACTGATTCACCCCTCCCCTCTCAGTACCTATCTCTCCTAATTCCAACAATTGATATTAGAGCATAGTTCTCTTGTTGAAAAGTCTAACCACTAAAGGGTAAAGATCTAAGTCATGGAGAGATAAAAACTTGACAAGACTATTGAGAATCAGAAGATACAAATACAGATGTTTGTGGAATAGTATAAACAAGCCAAGGAAGATCTAAAGAAATTACTGGTTGAAAGGAAGAACCTTTCAATTCAGCTGAATGAAATCATTTATCATGAAGAACCTATTGATGAAATATTTGATCATATTGGATCAAGCTTTGGAAGCATCTCTGATGGATCTGAAAGCATAATCTCTGATTTATCTAAAAGAATCAACATCTATCTGAGCAAGTGAAAGCACTTCAAATTGGTCATGAATCTCAAATGGTGAGAATGGTGGAAATCATGAACAATGCTAGACAAGTTGAACAAGATTGGAATCTAGCTATTGAAGACCAAAGACTGATGACTGAACAACTTCAAGCAAAAGAAAGTGAAATACAAGACTCACCAATCGTCACTTCCAAGTATCAAATCAGATGATGACAGTTAATCAAGAAATGAACCAAGTAAATGGAGAACTATCAAGAAGACTTGAAGATGTTGCAATACTTAGAGAAGATAATAAAAACTGAGAAATGAAATAAAGACACAAAAGAAACAAAATGAAATGATGAAGTTAGCTGAGGATCGTTCTAAAAAGATTGATGATTTCCTAACTAATCAGAGGATATTCGGAAGCAGAACCGGTATAGGCTACACTGGTGAAGGAGAATCATCACAAAAAGATGAAAAATTCAACAACAATCAAACTTAGAAACTTAAAGTGATGACATGTTACCACTGTGGAAAATCAGGACATACATCTAATGTGTGCAAAAGCAAAGCACAAGGTAAACCTCCCGTCATTCCTAAATTCAATGGATATTGTTATTATTGTGGTAATTTTGGACATCCAGCTTATGAATGCAGAGCTAAGAAGAATGAAATTTCTAATAATACTACTGAGGAGAAAATATGCTATACTTGTAATAAGCATGGACACACGGCAAGGGACTACAAGGTGAAAATGACACAAGTCTAGACACCTAAGGAGAAATTACAACGAAAGCCATATCAACCAAAGAGACAAGGTAACTCATATGTTTGGGATTATAATACATCGACTAATTGTACTATATGTGGTCAGTATGGACATATTGCAGCAAACTATTATAGAAAGAATCGGATTGGACAATCAAGAAACTGGACAAATGCAGGAATGGCATGTATGCACTATCACAAGGTCAGTCATGTAAGCAAGAACTGCAGAGACCGAGCACCAGATGAAAACCATATATTTGAGAGTGGATATAACATTGTAGATATTATGAAGTTAAGGAACGCAATGTGGAAGAAGGCATCTAATGAGTATGCTGAGTCAAGTAACACTATCGGTGAAACCTCATCCACTGGATTGGGTGACATCGGTACCTCCACTTAAGATGACAAAGGTATGTATGGAACTGACATTTTAAATGATCACATTTTACATACAGTTCCTTATATATGATGTACAACTACCAAATCTGCATGAATAAAGATGCACCATGGTTTACATGTTATAAGTTTACAAATGTCACATAGTCAGTAAAAGAAGAAACGTGAGTTGGTTACTCATCGGTAATCACTATACAAGGTTAACCGACAATAGTTCAAACTGATGAAGAAATTCTATGTTAACCAAGCTGACAGCTATTTCATATCAAAAGTTAGGTCATGCATTTAATGCATCAAATTTTGAGCGGGAATATCAAAAATTCTATATATACATAGAAACAGAGTTCATTGTTACATTGCGACTTCGAAGAATAGAGATTTTATAGAGAAGAGTTCAAGCTAGAGATTTTTAGAAAAGATTCCAAGCTACTGTAGATCAAACTGATGAAAAATCTTCGACGATAATGAGTAAGTTCATCTGCCTACCGAATACTGGTTATCTATTGTTTGCTAAAACCATAGAAACAATTTATGGCATCGACATTGACTGCAAGCAAATCAAAGAACATTGAGGAGGAAGTAGAATTAATTGTTAGGGCACATTTTGCCGAGGAGAAATTTAAACCTCATCCCAAGGTCGTAGCACAAATAGACGATATGGGTGCATTTTCTAGTATTCTAGATAGGGTTTTGTTAACATAAGACATTAGGGCCTACATTCACTGCAAGATTGGTGAAGTATGTGATTTTGAGACCATTGTTGCTTATTAGCAAGTCTGTGGACTTGATGGTAAGATTAAATCCGAGTACAAGAAGATTGAGGAGTCAGGGTTACGATGTTTCACATACTTCCTGCAATCCTTCCACAATGACTGGATAAGAATTGTGCTAAGTAGATTTCATGATGGAAAATTTTGGTTGGATAAACCTGTTGAGGTCACTAAGAAGATTATCAGTAGGGTTACTGGGTACCCTACAACCAACAAAGCCAAAGCGTTTTGAAGTTTGTCTCATCTCGACATAGAAAAGAACATTGGAGCTCAATGGGATGGTAGGGCACTAAAAATATCAACTATCAAAGATCCAGCGGTAAAATTCGCATCTCATGTCATTGGGTGCAAGATATTCCAATCTAGCAGACCAAATAATGTACCCTGCAGCACCATGGACATGGCTTACAAAATTGTGAAGAAAGATCACCAGGTTGATCTTGCCAAGCTACTACTACACCAACTGCATGACAATATGAAGACAATAAAAGCAAAGAAGTCTAATACATGTAAGTATGGATCACTGCTTGTCTGTACATTTCTCTATCTACAAAAATATGTATCGGGTATCAGTAAAGTAAACTGGCAATCAGATAAACCGATAACTGCTCAAATCAGTGAAATGATGAAAAGTTTAGGAGACAATCTAAATAAGGAATTCAATGCATATTTCAAGGAATTTCAAACAAAAATGCAACAAAGGAGTAGAATTCCAAAGGAATTAGTAAGTAAATTTGAAGATGATATATGCTTTGCAGTCAGCACAGACCACTCAATGATAAAGGCAGTAGAACCAAGAACCAAATGGATAGCACTGATGGGATATGAAATGAATAATGATTTCACTTTGAAATCTATCGATGTATTGCTAGCATTACCGATAGACATCACTACCAGTAGGTTTGGTGTATATGAGGAAGCTAAGTCTAGAATCACAACAGACATAGAGATCGGTAAAATGTCAAGAAGGGCAAAGAAAATGAGAAAATATCTCACAACAAAATATGGAACTACATCTGACTCACCTAAGGAGTCACTGGTTGATGAAGAAACTGAAGGTCAGTTATAGTTGGTTGACAAGCCCTATGATAGCGAGGAAACCGAGTCAAACAAAGAAAAGGATCACACACCGGTTCCTCCCACAACTAATGAACAAGATATGCAGCTACCAGAACCTGAAGGAATGAAGACACGTTCATCAATTGCTACACAATCCATCGAGAAAGTAGAAGTAGTAAAAATAGCAAAAAGAAGAGCAGCTACACCTACTAGGAAATATGTTAAGAGAAAGACCAAGAAAGTAGCTGAGACACCAAAGAAAAAGAGGAAATACATAAGAAATAAGGAAGATCTAGAGGATACAGAAATTGAAAATGATCTTGATCAATTCAAGTTAGTTCGTAATAGGGAAAGTACTATAGAAGAAATAATTGAAGATATAATGGAGAATGAAAATCTTACAGATCCAGGCATAGGCAAATTTGATAAAATGTCAATTGAGGACAAGACAAAGATAGAACATGCTATTGTCCAAATGATGATAAAATTGAAGAGAGCACCGATGGAATTTGCATGTCAATTGCCAAAAGAACTTGATGACAAAATAAGTGAGAGATGGGCTATAGCACTAGATACAGAGAAAAGGAAAAGAGAACAGTCACTAAGCCATGCAGCTTCACACTTTAGCTATGTTGTGGTAAGTGAATATATGACAAAATATCAGGCTAGATTTCTACTGAAGAATAGAGAAATGCAGATCATGGATGAGAATGTGGATGATATGGATGTCATATGTGATTCTCTATGGACATCAATTTTGAAAGCAAAAGAGAAAGTTGAATAGGAAGCATTCCTGAAACTGTCTAAGAAGAGACATAGTTCAAAAGATAAAGGTATTTTCATTGATGATAAAAAAGGAAAGAAAATAGAAGACACCGGTATATCAGTTACTGAGGTAATTGATATCACCAAACAAAAGGAAGAAATCAAAATTTCACAAGATGCACCGGATCAAGTTAAGATCCACTTGCAAAAGAAAACTAATGATGATGCATTCATTGAGGACATCACTAATGGTGATCTTGATGATGAGGATGACGAAGATGTGACAATTGCACCATACAAAGATGAAGCATTAGACACTGATAGTGTGCTTACATCACTACCAGGTGAACTACCTGTATTTGCAGAGGCAGTTGAAATAATTTCACAAGTACAACCTGATGTGTCTCATCCTGAGCCAAATAAAGATACAACTAAGAGTCAAGCACCTGAGCAACCTACAGATACAAATGAGCCTAACAAACCAGAGGAACAGTCTATAGAAACAAAGGAACCAGAAGAAACAAAGTCAACCAAGGTGAACCCACCTGACACTACAATCGAGACTCCCACACCATCTACCGAGGAGATGAAGAAGGATGATACAGTGTCACCTGGGAAAGATACTCCAAGAAGTGAAGAAAAAGCTATTGTCATAAGTGAGAAGAAGTCACCTCTTGCCTAGAAGAAGAAGAAGAAGAAAGCCAAAGGGTCGGTCACCATTAATGAAATTATCATTATACCAGAATGTGACCCGAGAACCCTAAGCCCCGAGGAACTAAGTAGGTATGGGGAATTATGTTCAAGGAAACTGGCACAAGAGAAGTTAAGGCAAGAACACAAATGTAAAGAAGTGTTAAATGATGTGCGGGATATTCTACAATAGATAGTACCAAAAACAAATATTGATGAGAATACTCCCATCTTAGATCAACTTGCCACACTTGCCGACAAAATCAATGCCCCTGATACATATGCAAACAAAAGAATAGAAGAAAGGGCAGAATCAAAGATTCAAAACAAATTGGTAGAAAGGATTAGCACAGAAGTGGCATTGAACAAGGTAAAATTATTTGAGGTCATTACCGAAGTAAAGTCTATCACCCAGATAATCTGTCAACTTCTAATCAAGCTTTGTACTTTAGACACCTTCACTATAGAAGTCAGTGAAAAGATAAAAAGTTTAGAAGAAGAGATAAAGTTGCATACACAAGTAGCTATCACCGAGCCAACTACTTTCTTAAAGCATATTAACCAAGTTCAGGAACTCCGGCGGCTGATAGAAGACTTAAGGAAACAAGAAGCACACATCACCGATCAGGTTACCGAGTTACAAAAAGAACTCAGTCCTTACTTGAAAATTTTTGAAGCACACATTGTCAAAGCTAAACAACTTGTGGCAACACCAAAGATTTCGGTGTTGGATAATATCTTTGACATGCATGCACAAGTCAGTCTTGAGCATATTGCTCTTACCAACTTGAAAGAGGAATGGGACAACCTCTTGGAGTCTGTAAAGAAAACCCATCCACACATTTTTGATAAAATGTAAGTATACATTATATATATATATATTTTTTGCATTTGGCATTATTATCAAAAAGGGGGAAAGCCATGTATATGCCAAATACATATACTTTGATATGTATATTACACAGTACCAAGAGCATGCACCAAGGGGGAGTACTTTGTACTTAGAAATTTTTGTTGTGGATATGTATATGGCAGAGACATAAGGCATATATAGAAATATTTTGTCTATATACATTCAAAGTTTTGATACTAATGCCAAAGGGGGAGATTGTTAATCTCTATTGAGCATTTAAAGTTGCCATTAGTATCAAAGGATAGTAAATAGGTCGGTCGGTTACTTATATTGAGTTGGTCGGTAACAAGAAGTAAGATAGAGCAATCGATAAAGCCTTTACACCGAGCATCACATAGTTAACCGAGCACCAATGACACTGACACCGATGGTCAGTAAACACCAAGCATCGCAGTATACACCAAGAAAATTATATAGTGTTTACCGATGATCATAGAAAATGGCATAGTAATCTGAAATGGCACATTATTCTATGCAAATGGTTACAATAGATTGTAAAATAGTTTACCAAGATTGAGGAGCATTTATTGTAATTAGATACTCATTAAATGTATTGTTTATCTTATTGTAATAGTTGATCTAGGTTATTTTGCACCGTAGATCTTAGGCTTATGATTATTTTTGTAACCTAATTTTTGCTAAGGCACCAAAACAGAACACTATATATTTTTTTTGTTTGCACCATTTTTATGAGGTTGGGTGAACTAATATATATGAATCACGAAGCACTTGAAGACATTGCCTATCTTCAAGACAATCAGTTTACCGAGAAAAACAGAGAACAGAGGATATCAAATTGAGTAGAATCAGAGAAGGCTATTGAGCACAACAGAGTAAGAAACAATCATAGATAAGGTGATATTTTGATGAGCACTTATAGATCTATTTCAGAAAATTGAGTTGTCAACTAGCAGATAATTACCTATTACTTTCTGACAATTGTGATAGAGTTTTTGATAAATCTCTTAACAGAGTAGACTTAATAGTCTTATGTAAATCTCTTAACCAAGTACACACTTCATTAGTGTTGTTTAAATCCTATAACTAGGTAGATCTAGCCGATCTAATATGTTACTCCTAATAGGGTAAGATCACCAGAAGTGATCAAAACTTGTAGCCTTAACATGCAAACCTTTTCTATCTGCAGTAGTGAAGAATTTGTGGGTGTTATCCCCATCATAGTTTTTACCTTCTAACAAGGGTTTTTGCATTACCAAAATACTTGTGTTATGTGATTGTCATATTGATTTCACGTTGTTTACTTTCTTAAGTTAACTAGATGATTTATTTATACAATTGTATTCAAGTTATTTTGATCGGTTATCACAATATTTAGTTATAGATTAGAAAGGTTTTACAAGTGAAATATTTGAAGGCACTAATTCACCCCTCCCCTCTCAGTACCTATCTCTCCTAATTCCAATAGGTTGTATGCATAGAAGATTAAAGGAGATACCACTAGTATTGGATTCAATGAAGCACAAAATCAAATCAATGATATGCGAGAAAGAATGAAAGCACCAGAAGAATCTACATAAGCTAAAAAGACTGAAAATCATACTAAAGATAAAGTAGAACCATCTAAAGATGAATGAAAGCCAGTAAACTAAACTTGTTATGCCTGTAACAAGCATGGACATATAGCAAGAGACTGTAAAGAGGTAAGACCTTTCAATGGTTATTGTTATTCATGCAATAAGTTTGGTCATAGAGCTATGAATTGTAGATCAAATCAAATAAATTACACTCAACAAAGTCAGATGAATCATCCACAACAAAATGTTAGAAGTCCTTAGAACATTACATGTCAGATATGCAATTACAATGGTCACACAACTAGACAATGTAGTATGGTAACTCACATCAATGCACTGAGGAATATAAGGCCTCCAATCATTTGTCACTCTTGTAACAAGGTTGGACACATCTCAAAGTTTTGCAGATCACAAGTGCAAAGACAAGAAAGACCTAATAAGTCTCTAGGATCAATTCTAGATGAATTTGGGGAAGTTAAGTTTGTGAAAGATACAAAAGATGTGAGCAATATTTGGATGGAAGTAAAGAAAGATAATGTTGATGACTATGTAGTGGATTCATCTATAATGTACACACCTTCTACTCCTAGATGAATGACCCTCATGGTCATAGGGGGAGCTCGATTAGCTCTAGACCCCTACGCAGATGGTATACTCACCCTTAGAGTATGTGCCTTTGGTTATAGTTGTTTGGACACTATTTGATGCTATATGCAAGATTGCACAACCTGATCGATAGTAGAAAAAAAGATTGAAATTCTTTGTTACATTTTATATTATGGCGACAAGCATTAATTACAAAAACTTGACTTATTAACCACTGGAGATCTAATATCCTCATATGTGCATTCGAGATCAAGTATTTGGAGAGAACATGAGATCAAAGCAGTGAATGTTGAAAGATTAAAGTTGGTTTATCAATGAAGAAGTGTGAAAATTATTACAGAACCCTAGTTTGGTCGCAATAGTTTAGAAACCCTTTGGAAACCTATTTAAGCATTGATCAAGTAAGTAATGGCCACTCTAGTTGTATTTGATGTTGCAGAAAGGAAAAGATACATTTTCAAGAAGCATCCTTTTAAGTCAGTCCTAGATGATTTGGAAGGGGCATTCTCTAGAACTCTGATGGGAGTTATGCATGTAGAAGATATACACGCATACATATACTATAAGAAGGAACCTGTAGGATTAGATAGAATAAGGTCGCTCATTGAAACAATGGAAAATCCTGACATGACATTCAAGAATGAGCTCGTGCACTTAGAAAACAACCCTATCATAGAGTATGCGACTACATATGAGTTCTATGAATCTAAATGGATTAAGATATTGCTTAGCAGAATACATGATGACTTGTTTTGGATTGGAGAAGTCCCTATTCGAATAACTACTAATCTCATTCATGAGATGACCGGACTTCCTAAGACTGGCGCCATTCTTCCTACTAGTAAGGATTTCAGAAAATAAGTTGAGAAAGCTTGTAAGTCCCAGAGTGATAAGCACAACATGACAATTGAGCTGATAGAGGATAAGGATATAAAAATTATGTCTATGATTCTAGGTTACAAGTTTCAGCATGCTAACAAAGTGAATAGTGTGTCAACAACAACTATTCTAGAATCTATAAGAATAGTGAAGGAAAATGGAGAGTTCAACCTCTATAAAATCTTGCGCACATAGTTGTTGGATAACATAAGGACTATCAAGCATGATAAGAGAAAAGTGTTCAAATTTGGGTCACTAATCATTTACATATACTTCCATATTGTTGGTAAAGTGTTAGATCTTTATCTAGACAAGAGCCTACCTACATTGCCACAAATTTCATTCAAGGCAACATCTAAGAGCACCTTGAAAGATTTCATGGACTTAGAAATAAAGACATTCAGAATTAGAATGAAAAGAAGGTACATGATACATGTGAGTATAGTGGAGAAGTATAAGGATAGTATATGTTTCATGGTGGAAACTATTATCACATGCATGGAAGCAGTGGAGCCTAGGACTAAGTGGATTCATCAACTTGGTTATGAAGTGGAAAAACACATTTTGGAAGCCTATGCACAAGTCCTCTTATCAACGCCTAAGGATCCCAATGAACCAAGATGGGGTACTTATGAAGAGAAGACAAGACAAGTAAACTCTATTTTATATAGTGCAACAACAAAGAGAAAAGCATCAAAGATAACTTCATACATACTGAAAATTCATGGTGTTACACAAGAAGACTTAGATAAAGCTAGGGAAGCCAAGATTGCAATGCAACTTGAGAGCGCACCCTCTTCTGAGGTCAAAATAGAGAAGTCTGATGCTCCTAAGGAAAAGAAGAAAAAGATAGAAGAAAACATCTTTGCACCTACACCTACTACTAATCTGGAGTCCACTACACCTCTTGAGCCTATTAATATGCCTAAGAGGAAGAAGAAGACCGGTGCAAGTCACCCATCATCAAGAAAAATAAGAAGAAAAGGCAGAAACACTCAAGAACCTCCTGAGGTAGGATTCAGACCAAATCTTGAAGTGTTGAAAACTAGAGTCACTGATGAAGGGAGAATAGATCAAATAGAAAAGTTCTATGATAAGTATCATGAGATTGATAAATCATAAATCCATTCAATGATTATCAAACACATGATTAAGTTCAAGAAGACAGTTCTAGAACTCAAGACAGTCATACTGGATAATGTATGGATCATTCTGGATTCTTTGAAGAGACAAGCTATAGAAGAAGATTTCAGGATAAGGGAAAAGGCACTAGATGACAACCTTCCTATTTGTTTAGTGGATGAGAAATCACTGTTTCTATATTTGGTGAAACCTCACATAAGAACTAAACTAAGAACTCTACAAATAATGAACAAGGACTATGAGTTGGTTGCAAAGGAAACAGAGAAGGGATTTGAGAATGTATTTTTGGAAAGACACATGTATCCTCCTACTGCACCTATAAACCAAGTTTCCTCTGAGAAAAAAAAAATAGCCGAGGTCCCTAATGCACCTATGATAGGTCCACAAGATTTTATGCCCATAGTGACAACACCTGTTGAAGCAATGGAGTCTGTGTCCATGAATGAAGCTAAGGATAACACTATCATGATTGATAATGTTGAAATATCAATGGAGGCTACAAATAAAGACCTAGACAAGTTTGAAGAAGCCTTTGTAAGTACAAAAAAAGTTGATATCCTATGTGGTGAAGACACATCTATGCAACAAGAAGAAGTCCTAGTTGAAGAATTGACTGGACAAGAAAGTGAGAAGGAAGATGAGAAGAAAGATGAATATAAAGAAGAACCTTCATTTGAGATCCCAGTAAAGGTAAAGACTAAGATTATGGAAGTAAGTCAAAGCTCACTCCTTACCCCTAAGCCATCAGTTTCATTATTGTCAAGTTTGACCCCTGATAGAACCAGTTTAGACTCATGGGGAGAAGAAGATCAACAGGGTATTAGCCATGGAGAAAGAAAAGGAGAAACAAGTTATGAGAAATTCTCTGTTTGTTGAATCAGTCAACATACTAAATAGTCTACTACCAAAGGATAAGAAAGTAATAAGTGTACATTCAGTGGATGATGTCAGCACTATTTTGACAAGCTTAGTCTTGAAGAATCAACATCCAAGATTGCAAAAGAGAAATACAATAAGAAAAGGCTGGATGAGTTAATAAGTAAATTCTCACTTGACCTCAATTCTCTTAAGGTTGGTCAAGCTATGCTAAAGGAGATAGCAGAAAAAGGAAGGCAAACTATTATTGACTGTATGAATAAAGACAAATTTACTTCATATCTTTCAAAGAAGATTCAGGAAGCTGAATCTTTGATGGCAGCCGTGAGAAAATTAGTGGAAGATCCCTCCCAGGATATTAACATGTGCAATAATGTCTATCAAGGACAAATAGACAAAATTGAAAAGGTAGAGAAAGAGATTGGGAAAATAAGGGCTAGGAAAACATAGTTGAGACATGCACTTGCACCCTCTCTAGATGTGTTGAATCAGAACATCAAGGAGATAGATGCCACTATTTTGACATATGATCAAGGTCCATGTACATATTTGGAAAAGATGGAGAAGATAACCTATGCATTATGCACCCATCTACAAATAGTAGATGCACTCAAGGAATTTTGGCAGCAAGAGATCCAAAATGTTAAGATTGCATACCCGGTTGTACTATCTATGTAAGTACTTAGAGATTCATTTTTGGAGCACCTTTCTCATTAATGTCAAAGGGGGAGTAGAGTAATATGGAGTAGTACAGATATAAGAGAGATATAAGATAGATAGTATATGATGTATAGTATACAAGGGGGAGTAAAGTAATATGGAGTAGTATAGATATAAGGGAGATATAAGATAGATAGTATATGATGTATAGTATACAAAAAAGGCTAAGAGTATAAGATCGAAAGTTTTTGTGTAAAGATGTAGTTTAGCAATTTTGCCATATTCCTTTGTTTCCATTAATGACAAAGGGGGAGAATATTTGCAAGTTGACTATACTAGTGTATATGACTAAGTTTAGTGTTGTCATTATGGAAACAAAGTCATATGAAGTTTTGAGATCAGCGCAATAACTTAGAAGATCAAAATTTGACTAAGTATGGAAGACAGAACAGTCAGTGAAGTACTTGATGAAAAAAGCATCAGTGTACATGTGTATAAACAAGTTTTGGTATGCACCCTTAAAGATAAGCTTTTGAGTATGTTAGTAACCTATGTCTAAGAACGCATGGTCAAATGTGACAGTATGAAGAAGTTACAACGAGTTGAAGTGACACAGATAGTGAGCAGCAGAATAGAATAGAGCATGCAACCGACAAGAAATATTTTGATTAGCGAGTATTATTTTGTTTTGTAAAGGCTGTGCGCCTATTGTAAATGTGTTGTAAACATGTTAATATCAATGTATGTAAACATGCTTGAGCCAATTCATTTGGAAGCGTTGTATGTAATAAGTTATATGCTGACTTAGTGAATAGTTTTGGTTGCACCTATATATAAGACATGCACTTTTGTATTAGAGCATGAGATGGATATAGAAGATGTAATAGAAGTGTAGAAGTATGAAAAGTGTGTGTTAAGAGAAGTAAGAATGTTATAGAGCTTTACAAGAGGTTAAAGCATCATTGCACAAAAGGAACTGATCAAACAAGCAATGTCAAAGCAACAGTTCACCTAGCAGATATAGTGTGTATTTGATATCTAGGAGGTTGTAGCCTTCCTCATTGAGTAGTGAGCTCTGGCAGTGAGCCTTCCACCCCTAATAGGGTTTGTTACTTCAAGACTCCTAATAGGGTCTGACCTTTGACCAGGTCATTGTACTAAAGCATTGTAATGACTACTCCTAATAGGGCAAAGGAACATTAACATGTTCATAATACAAAGTACAATTATTAGTGGGTATCAATTCCCACTGGGGTTTTTCCTTTGGCCAAGGTTTCCCCATAATCATATCTGGTGTTATGTGTTATGGTTGTTTACTTTACTTGCTTTAATATTTGGTTTAGTAATTGATTAATTGGATTAAGTTTCAAGAAGCAGAAAAACATTGATAATATAGAACATTGATTCAGCCCCCCCCCCCCCCCCCCCCATTGACTCAGTGTTCCCATTCCTAACAGTTAGATCCCAAGGAAGTGACAATCCCTCACGATTTCTTGGTTTTTAGGAAGTCCAGAGGGGTTTTTGGATATCTCCCACAAAGAGGCGATTCAAGTCCTCAAATTTGTTGCATAGAGGAATGAATTCACTACTCTATTGAGATTATATCTTTACTCAGTAAATCACACTACTGCACATGCGTACCAGACCAAAGAACTCAAAAGAAACATAGAAAAACTAGTAAATTTGTCCTTTATTATCAATAATACTCATGCCAATCATCCAACATTGTTGATGATTTACAAAGAAGGCATAATAAACCAAATCCAAGGCTCCCAATTGAAAGGCAGGTGGTTGTAGCTGTTGGAGAGGTGATTAACCACCAAAATCAAACATATGCAACATTTTTTGCAAAATTTGTTGTGAAACTTTTTAGCAACTTTTAGAAATTGTTGCAAAACTCAAAAACTAAGAAACTAGCCTAAGCTTATAGGTCCTAGAGGTCACCAAATGACCCTAAGACAAGACCTAAGATTGAAACAATAAAAATGATCCTTGACCAACTTTGACAAAGAGATTTATATGAGCATCTACTGGGCAAAGGGCCTACAAATGGATCTTAATACAAAGCCAAAAGGTCCAAATAAAATCAATATGAACCCAATAGGTCCAAATCAAATCAATATGAAACTAATAGGTCCAAATCAAATCAATATGCTTCGTAGCACATAACACTACATAGAATCCAATAGGAAGTCAGAATGCTAAAGGTTTACAACCTTGGGGTCTTATGGAGGTGCTCCTGCACCATACTCCCCCTATTAGTCTAAACTCAAGTTCCCACTTGAGAGGAGATCATTGAGAGAGACTCCATGCTTGGCAATGGTTGGCTCATCCATCCAAGTTGCATCAATATTTGGAATCCCCTTCCATTTGACAAGGTATCGAAGTAAGTGTTCTTCCTTGTCTTCTTGAGGACTTTAGTGTCAAGAATAATTTCTATTTGAGCAGGATGACTTGGTGGAAGATCTGTGACCCAATCCTCATTTTCTCTTGTAACTCCTTGGTTTAAAGTACCCGCAACAACCTTACAAGTTGTTAAATCAGAAACATTAAAAATGGGTGAGATGTTGAGTGTAGGTGGCAAAGTGATCTCATAAGTGTTCTCCCCAAATTTGTTTAGTATAGTGCATGGGCCCACTTTCTTCATCTGGAGCTTTGAGTACTTTCCTTTGGGTAGCCTTTATTTCCTAAGGTAAGCCCACACCTTGTCTCCTTTAAAATGCACTTCTCTTCTCCTTTTATCTACTGTTGCCTTGTATTTGGTAGAGGCTTGTTGAAGACTAATTTAGACCTACTCTTGGACCTGTTTAATGAGTTGTGCCAACTCTTCACCTTGAGTAGTGATTGGTGTGTCAGTGGGTAGATCTCTCAAATCCATTATACCCCTTGGGTGAGTGTCATAAACTGTTTGGAAAGGGGTCTTGCCTATGGATTTGTTTATGGAGTCAGTGAATGCATATTTAACCCATGGAAGTATTGTGTCCCATGTTGTCCCATACTATTTTTTGAGGCATCTAAGTAGGTTGCCCAACGATCTATTGACCACTTCAGTTTGGCCATCCATTTGAGGATGGTAGGCAGAGCTATATGATAGATTAGTGCCTAGTTTTCGCCATAGAGTCCTCCAAAAATGCCCTTGAAACTTTACATCCCTGTCAGAGATAATGATGAGGGGTAGGCCATGAATCTTTACTACTTCCTTGAAGAAAAGGTGAGCAATGTGGGAGACATCATGTATTGTTTTGCAAGGGATGAAGTGGGTCATTTTGCTGAACCTGTCCACCACCACAAAGACATTGTCATATCCCTATTTAGTTCTAGGAAGATCCATAACAAAATCCATAGAAATAATTTCCCAAGGTTTTCTAGGAATAGGGAGAGGTTGGTATAAGCCTTGGTTTGTTGATACACCTTTGGCTTTTTGACAAATTACACCACCTTCATAAAATTCTGGTGCAGAGGCACCTCGACCTTCGATCATCATCAAAATATTGATATATTTAAGTCATTTTAGACTTTCATTAAATCATTGTTTATTGATGAAAATGTATTGTAATACACTCGAAATGGGTTTAATTGATATTTGTAATCAAAAGACCGAAATTGAATGTGAACGGTCATAGGGTAGCTGGACAGTTTTATAACTGTTCACAAATTATTTATAAATGGACAGAATGTAATCGAATGGAGGGATATAGAGGTTATGGTGAATGGAGGACAAAATAGTAGAGATAATCCCAAACATCTCTCTGGCTACCACTAGAGAGCCATTGTTTGTAATGATAATCTTTAGTTTAATGGAGGTTGCAGTTAAAGAAGTTAATCATGTTCTTTTTATCATTGTTCATTCCCGTTCATGTTAAATCTATATAAGTCCCATTTAGATTTGTATTCAGTCGAATCACATATGTATTTGGTTTTGAATTTGAATAAATGGAGATGGATTTAGTGTATTTACAGATCCCTTGATGTCTCTTTAATATGTCAATGTTTATGCAAATCAAATTTGTAGATTTTGGTTTGGTTCTGGTTATTACATGTTTCAGTTCTTTTATGATCGGATTTAGTATAAAAATAAATCAAGTTTCAAGTTGACAGTCGATATTAAGAAATCCATTTTTTGCCTCATCTGCTGCATCTCAACGTCTCTTCGATCATCACGTTGTGTCCTTTGCTCTCTCATGTATCCTACTATCTCTGCATTGGTCATCCTTGATGACAATCCTCCTTCTTCTTCTCCTTCCATGGTTGTGATTTGGAGGCTAGAATCAACTCGAAAAAGGGTATCCAAATCTATAATTTATTTTGTAGTCTCTTTGAAAGAATTTTGAACTAAGTCCATAGTACCCTGTTCAGAAGGCTACAAGCTGGTAGGCTTAAACTGAGCACTAGATTCCCCAAAACTTGTGAGTTGTGGAAATCATTCCCCTAGGAGACATCTAGAGAGTATGGAACCTTTCCATCCCGTTTCCCAATACAAAGGTTCCCATTCAAGTTTGAACTAGTCAGGACACTTCACATTAGGATTACCAAGCGTCAGTAATATACTCAGTGAATTTACTGAGTCACTCAGTTATCAAAGGAACTGAGCACTAACCGAGTTCAGTCGGTAAAAGACTCAACCGAGCACCAGTCAAGCCCAGGGGAGTAAAGCTAGTTAAAGGCACTGAATCCTCCAGTGAGGATAGTGGCTTTGTGATTGTTATAGGATCTTCTAAAGGTGTAGAGCACTCTCCTAAGCCCACTTTGGGTTCAGAGTAACACCGTTCGAGGTCTCACCATTTACCGAGCTGCCTAAATAGGGGAGAGCTCTACGTTAGTTTTTTTAGTAACTTTCCTAATTAATCACTTACATTACAATATTTATTCATTCTTGTTTCATCAATCATATATTTCACTGGAGGATCACTATCCCACTTAGTGTTTGAGTCTCCTCCTGAACCTTATGGGGCATCTTCCTTCCAAGATGTGTAATTAATGAAAAGGAGAAATGATTTTATGTATCTATGTTATTGATTCCCCTTTATCAGCTATACAAGAGGATACAAAAATTTATAAAGACTAAGGAGGCCAACTTAGGTAGTGAAGAAATATTTCACACTTCCTTTATTTGAGTCCTTAGTATACTTTATAATATAACGTGTTTAATGTAAGAATATCTCAAGGGAACATAAATTTTGCATCACTTGAATATTTTTTCTTTAATCTTTTATATATCTTTTTTTGGTTCATTTTCATGTTGTAAGAATTTTATTATTTGATGTTGATGTTACATGTTCATTTTTTAACTATAGACCTCTAGTTATTCACACAAATCTATATCCACTATTTCTTAAGAGTGGTACTATATATTTCTAATGAAGCCTTCAAAACAAAATTGTAATATCTTAATGGGACCTTGTACATGCCCACATGCCCTTGGGTTGTATAGTAGTTCTTTATTGTTCAATGTGATTTTTTTAATGAAAGGTTTCATTAATAATTTATGCTAATGCATTTGAATTCTACATAAATGGTAAGACCACCTTATTATATAGGAGTCCTAAGGAGGTTCATAAGACTTAGTACCACATTATGGTTGACATCATCTTGTTATATCTTTGAGGTATCACTATGAAAGTATGATATTTTTTTTATGGGAAGGTAGCAAAGATGGGAGATAAATAGATTGTGAATCTTGGTATATACATTTATGTTGATACAATTATATTATACAGTTCTATTGTAACTTTTATCATATTATCTATATATATATATATAATTTGATATTATACATTATATCATCATCTATTCTTTCTTGAAGAATTATGTTTGTATTATGTACTATTATATTCATCTTTTAGTGTATTTTCTTTGTAGTATATGAATTTTTATTAGAACCTTTATATATGATTGTATTACATATTATGCAAAAAAAATTTAAATGGTTTCTTTTTCTTATGTACAAATAATTTTACCTCTTCAAAACTTATATGTAATATACACAATTGATAATTTGCATTTGTCAATTGCAATAAATTAAAAGATATAAGCTAAAATGGTTAGAGTGAAATAAGTATCTAATGTCATGATTATAAAATAATAATTGAAGCACAAATTATTTGGAAGTGATATTAATTTTTAAACAAACTTGTCAATTCTAAAATAAATAAAATAATTGTTTGGTAATTCAAAATAAAGACATCATTTAAAAAAAAATGTAACACTTAAACTAACTTTAGTGACTTAAAAATAATTATAGTATATTTTCTTTAATTTCAAACACATATATCTAAAAGAGGTGTTGAACCCCATAAAATAACAAACTTATTATGGACACCTTAAAAAATAAATATCTACATCTACATTTCATATATATATATATATGTGTGTGTGTGTGTGTGTGTACATATGTATATGTATATGTATATATATGTATGTGTGTACACACACACACACACACACACACACTAGTAGTAGTTTAATATGATAGAAATACAATCTATATACAAATAAAATTTTGAGTAAACGATTTACTAAGAAATAAATTTAAATCTTATTAAATAATAAAGTTCATTGATAATATTTTAAAATAATCTTTTTAGGGAGGGATTGTCATCTACAAGGCTATTTTAGGTATTTTATATGGGAGCACGAGTCTTAGGGGGAAAACTCTTTAGGTAAGAGTCAAGGACTCTGGGTATTTATTTGTCAAATTCGTCTAGGGTATGATCCAAATCTCATCGCTTATGATTTCGATACCTTGTACTCAACAACACTTGATCCTTAATAGACTCATTAATAATTGTTCAACTTTACTAAGAAACCAAAAACTCATTGAAATTTGAAATAATTTAAACTTATTACTATCATAAATTTAACTATTTATCACATATTTTATTTATATAAAAGATCACTTTTATCCACCCTTTTAGTCTCATACACTTCAAATAATACACTTTTTAGGAATTAGTTTATTAGATAAATTATCCAATTCATAAGAAGTAATGAAACTTGAAAGTTTTCTTCAAACATTATTTTGTCTCTTATAATTGTTCAACTTCATACTGATCAAAAAAATATTAACTTGACAAAGCTTATGAATTAAAAATATTAATGGAAATAAAACTGGTGGAAAAGCTTTTTGTTTGTCACCAACGAGGACAATTCCAAGCTTCTTTTGCCCTTCATGTGATCCTTTCATTTTTCTCGCTTTTACACATCTTTAATGCTTACCTAGTTCTCATTGAATATTATCATCCAATATGGCTGTTACATTAAATTCCAACGAGGAATGACCAGTTTAACACATTCACATGTTATAAGTAGAGTTTAATGCATTCGAAATTGTAAGTGATTCACATGTCAGCTATAGTACTTGAAACGTGTTGTTAGATAGTATTAATAACAATAACATTTATGATACAACTGTAAAAATTATTTTAAAAGAGTTTAAAAGAGATTATGATAATAAAATAAAGAATAAGGATTGTAAATGTATGAGTTGCAAAAACAATAAATAAGGAAAAAAATAGTTTTTTCTTTTGAAGAACAGAAATTTTAAATTATTATTTTTATTGTTTTTAATGTATTTAATAAAAGTAGTTAGATATATTAAGATGGATAAAAAAGGTCTAATGTAACAAGAATAATGATGGATAAGAAAATCTTAAAAAATATCGAAGTATTGAAATGTGATTTTGGGGCTCACTAAGATTGTACTCACTTTAATTTAACAATAATAATAATGGATGAAGGAAATAAAAAAAAAAGTAGAAGAACAAGAGAGTGACTTGGGGCCTCGCCATGTGGGAAATACTACAATTGAAACTAAATATGATAGCAAAAGCACAAGGAACGAAAATGACAGAACAAAGAGCAAGCCAACGCAAGAAAAAAATTAAATACTAGCATGACAAACAAGGTAATTCTCTAGAATTCTAATTGCTAGATGAAATGGTGGAGTTTATAGTTTAAGGCCCAAATCAAACTATCATCTTGATTTTCATATAATACATTTAAAAAGTACATTTCTACGAACAATCGAAGATGAATTAAAAAAATAGGGGTTGGTACATTGGAACCAAAAGGGGATTGGGGGTAGGCTATGTGCATTGCATGTTTAAAACTTTACCAAAAATGCTTAGGAATTTGGACTCGAATTTTGAGTTTCATCTTAAAGGTCCATATCATTGATGATATTTCATGTGGATAGAATAACAATGTTTTGAAACCTAATGTTTTCTCCATTTTGAAGAACTTTGCAACCTTACTCAACAAAGCAATTGGGTGTTATAACTAGAATAAGTTCTCTAGGCTAAGAGTTCATCCTAGCATTTGTGTTCAAGTTGACTTGTACACATACTTTCCTATTTTAATATTAAATTGTTTGGCATTAGATCTGAAATGAACAACCAATAGTTTATCTTAATAGGACTAATTTTAATTTCTTCTTTAGGAAATAAGGCCATTTAGTTCATGATTTCCTTGCCAATAAAAATAGATTTTCTAAGCATTGTGCTTCTATCCTCCCTTTAGTTTCACATATCTATTCCACTCATTTATCTTCTCTTTCTCATATGTTTCCTTTTATATCTATTATAAATGTCCTGATATCAACAAATATGATGGATCTTAAATGAACAAATATGATGGATCTATAACCAATGGTGCTATAAGAGCCAACTGAATATTAGAAACCCTAGGCATAAAGAGAGCCACCTCAATCATAAACAAATATGTTGCAAATATGGAATGTTGGTTGTCATTGATTTCAAACTTGTTAGAAGGTTTAAGTATTGGTGGTAGCTCTTGTGCTAGGGTAAAGTATTGATACCAACATACATGTTGACTGCGCTAGGTTTAGATGTATTCTATCTAGTGATGCAACCCAATTTTAACTATAAACCAATATCATAAAGAATACATGAAAACACAGATGATTCCAAAATTCACAACTCTTCATTATTCATCCAACTATCCTTTGTCTTACAATATAACCAGATTCAAAAATTACCAATTTTGATAGATTTTCACAAAATCTTTGCCATTTTTGGTAATTTTTAAAATAACTCCTAAAAAATTGATTTTCCCCCTAAATCCACCCTAAACAAAGATAAGAAGAATTGCCAACTAATCTTTGAAATTAGAAACATAATTTTGAAGTTATTAAAAAAAACTTTCTAAAAACTTAAAAAAAAACACTAAGACAATTTTGGACGCCCAAATGAACTTTTTGGCACCCGAAAAGTTGGCAAAACGATATCTCCTAAGGAATCTACCCATAAAATTTTAGCCAAAACGGACAACCGAGTCAAAAGTTATGACTATCGAAAGTCCATGCACCATCTAGTTAGTATGGTATGGGTGTGGAAGTTTCCTTTGTACATATGGTTTAAAGAATGTTTCATTTGTAGATATGGTTTAAAAAATGTCGTGTTATACATCTACAATTCTTTTGGTTCAGAAGATGTTTTGTATTCTAGGTGTCTTCTAGATATTTTTATGTTGTTGTTGAGTTCCTTGTTTACTTCTATGGTATAGTTTGAATTCAATTCTAGTTTTGGAGTTGTTATTAATTATGTTCTTTTAGAATGGTCTTACTACTCGTCTTGCATTGGTCAGTTTGATTTGGAAGATGTCAGTTGGTGTGTTGTATCTATTCAGGTGTTGTCTCTAATATTGTCTTATTCATTTGTTGTCATCTATATCTTAGATAATATCACTTTGTGTTATGGTGTCATTGATCAATGGTGTGGCACTAATGCCCAACTGCAGTAGATGAGATCGATGAAGAAAATTTGAAAAGAGCTCAATATATTTCTTGGGGTGGATTAATTAGTTAATTTAGAATTATGCAAGAACATATGTGGTAATAATTTTGACTCTATTTAGTGGACCAGTGACCTATTTTAGGTCTGGAGCTAATTCTATATTTCAGAAAGTTTTCTCGAGTATTTTGTACTTCTATGGTGGTAGTTCTGGATCCAAAGCTAATTTCTACACGTGGTAAAATGTGGTAATTGAAGAAAAGGTGTACTGACTTGACTTGGATCTTCATGTATCTTATTTTTCTTCCGCTTATAACTTTTGTTAAGTTCTTTGGCCGACCTTCCATCTACACATTTTATTCTCTTTTGGACTAACCTATTGTGTGATCCAGATGGTATATATATATAAATCTTGGTGAGCATTTTCTGAGTAATGATGAGATATGTACAATGAATGGTGTCACATAGAAGAAGGATGCAAAGTCCATAGTATGTTGGACAGTAGTTACGAGGTCTAGATGTTTATTTGTGCAGATAGGAAAATAGATTTAGATGAGTATTTACCATGACCTATAATCCTACATATTAGATGCTACTTCTTATCAGTTCAATCTCTCCTTTTGTATTTAGATTATATTATATTATACTTCTTTCTCTAAAGAAGTGATCTTCAGTTTGTAAGTCATTTTTGTATCTTTCTCTATAGGTAGTGAGCCTTAGTTGAAAGTCCTAAGAAGTGATCTCTCTAGTAATGAGCCTAAATTTTATAATTAGAATTAATATATATATATATATTGTGAGATAACTCTCATCATGGTTTTTCTTATTTTGGGTTTTCCATGCAAAAATTCTAGTGTTCTTATGTGTATGGTTTTACTACCCCATTAGCTTTCTTTCATGCATAATAAATTGAATGAGTTAAGTTAATATTTGATCAATATTTATGGTGGTTTAAGAGAATGCTGATTCACCCCCACTCTTAGCATTGAGGTGTGTCCAACAAATAAAAAATGTAAGAGCTACCTAAATAACACACCACTAAAGCTCAATTATAATCCTTGTGTGGAATTGACTGTAGTTCAAGGGATTCTTTAAACTAACCATGTAACTTATGTTTATTGATCATGTAATCTCTAGTGATAGATGAACATGATGTCTTATATAGTTGAGTAAACTTAATAGATAATTGGACGTGCCTTCTCTTTAATGTTGTCATGATTATATATGTAAATTTTAAATTCTTCTTTCTTTGGGCTCCAAAATACACATGCGCATGTGATCCTTTATTGATACTATTACTTTTAAAATAATTAGTATATTACATAACATATGTGATCCCTATATTGGTCGATATTCATTCATGTTCCATTTTATGTCATATTTAAGTCATTTTCATATTCCTACATTCCTATTCTCATTATTCATTTCCATACCTTATCATATCATTTTACCACTTTATGATGCATACTATTAAATAAATATAAGTAATATTTAAATTAGGTATTAGATAAAATATGTGAATAATAAATATAAGATTATATTTATTAATATTTTCTTCCACTATGTTAAGAAAATAAATCTTGCAACATGATCTTGGAAATGGACAATGAACATTTCATGTCACTCATCACAACACCTAATACAATATGAAAATGGAAACAATGAGAAGGGGTAGATCACTCCTTTTCAAGATTGCACATTCCGAAGGAAGATGTCCAAATAGGCTCAAGTGGTGACTCAAGAACTAAATGGGGTAGTGGTCCTTTGCTAAATATGTAATTTTGAAATGAGAAATGATAATAAGATCAAAAATTTTGATTAAAAAAGATTTATATGCATTTGTAAATAAAATAAGAAATATGCTACTTTAGATTTGAATATTAACATAGATGGAATCCTATACATACCTCTAATTGTTGTTATGAGATCCTGAGGCTGAAACCTATCTTCCAATCAAATTTGAGCTCATTTTAGAGGGTATAAAATGGCTAAGTCAATCTTTACCTAGGTATAGAATGGATGAGTCATTTTTTACCATAGGTTTTGGTCCAAAACTTTCAGGGATGCTCCGGATGTTCCCAATCTACCTGGAAAGGTTTTGATATATAGTCTATTCCCACACACAGAAAAATGGGTGGGCAAAAGGGGTTTGCCTTCCTCAAACCCCTGTTTGAGAGTCAACCTTGAGATTGAAAGAAATTTGCATAAAGAAAAGTATGTAGAAAAGTAAATGTTTGATTCACCTTCCATAAACCTTCATGGATGGATGTTGGAACCGCTCATACCCATGAAGATGCTTGAATGTGCTTGAAATCAAGGATTTTACCTTGAAATGTAGAATAGGAATCAAGGATTCCCTCGTAAATGCATGGATCTATGAATGCCACTCCTAGATCTACAATTTAGGTATGCTTGGTAGTCACTTGTAATGAAGGAGAGATGCATGTGGAAGGATTTTCTTTCTTGATTGAGAATTCCACTACTTGGCCATAATTGGAGAGAAACTTGATTCAATGGATAATATTTCCTTGGAATTGAATTGAATGAATTAGAGAAACTAGATCTTAGATGCTTTCCTTCAAATCTTGAATCCAATTACTCAATTACTCTTGATTGCTTCTTGATCTCTTGATTGCACTTTGAAGGCTTGAGTGTAGTTATAATATGAAAATGAGGAGAGATAGGGTGTTTTTATACCTCATTCATCATTTCATGATTAAAAAATAACCCAAGTCGACCATGAGATCTATTTTCCTATTAATACCCTGACATAAGGTTCTAGACCAAAAAACCTTGGGTACAGAATGACCAAGCCATTATACCCCTAGATACATAATGGTTGAGCTATTTTATAGCTAGGATTTTGATCCCAGATTTGAATTATGTTTCTCGTGTTTCCTACCCTTACCTTAAAATCTACAGTTTTATCATGTTCTAGAAATTTGAGTCTTCCCCGTGAATCATTTTTTGAGTCATCAGAACTTAGGTCTAGTTTAGTAACAATCATTGGGATCCAACATCCCAGAAGGAACTCGATGTCTCTATTTGTCCAAATTTCTAGTCAAAGTCCTTTAACTTTTCATGCAAAGTTTCATTTTCCTTGTTCAAGAATAAAGTTTAGAACTCTTAGGTAGTGTCAAAAATGTTGTTAGAATCTAATGGTCAAAGTGGAACTGGAGGAAAAATACAACTACCATATATCAAGAAGGCTAGGTTCTTTATAGATTCTCCAATGAAGTGAAGTGGGCATGATAAATTATTCTATAACTCTTGTCTAAATTTGTCACTCATGTAAGAACTTTAAAAATATGAGAGAGAAAAAGTAGCTTATAACATTATGAAAAGGTTCTAGTTTTGATGCTTGACTCTAATGGTATAAAGAAAGTTGACTTATTTTGAATTTGAGATGCTGATGTAATCTCAAGTAACAATGATAACCATTAAGAATTTAATTCCTAAAATGGCCTACAATTGATTGATTGAGTCTATTACATTCAATATGAAGTCATATAACAATTTAGAAATTATTACTGATTATTCACTAAAAAATGAAATCAAAGACAAATGATATGAGCTAGGGCACCAAATTACTTCTTTAGCATGCAATGCCTCATACTAGTGAGTTTGAAAGCTTCCTATTATAGATGATTCTTTTGAAAGGGAATCACAATTATGAGTTTGTAAAGTTGTTAATAGAATTTATATGAGTCGTGATGTAAAAATATCTCAAATATGATCATCTCAATAGTTTGGAGTGCACGTTATCCCAAATTGCTGATACAAAATTGGGATATATTAACTTGAGTGAGTTGTGGGGGAGAATTGGACAACCAAATAGACACCCCATTAACCAAAAGATAGTGGAGAGTGGATTGTTAGAAGTTTTTGGGTTCCCATTCATTGTCCAATGCATAGATTTGATAGAAGAATGCATCAACAGGTATAACCTGGCTACTAGAGAAATTAAACTTAGGATGAGAGAGTTATAGTCACTCTCAATAGAGAAACCATCCAAAAATTATTCCAATTTTTAGATAGGTAAGTACACGAGTGTTGGGATATCACTTCTTCTCAAAGTGAATTCAGCCTAAAGAAGAAGGTTTATAAGAATGAAATTGTGAATAATTTATTTTCACTAGAAAGGAAAGGTCAATCCAAGTTACCCAAAAATATACAACATAAATCCATGAAGGGTGAAATCCTGGATATCATAGTACTCCTTCATAGGCTCAGAGGTGATGAAGACACATTAAATTTAATTTGGATGAATAGATGTTTTTCTTTGTCCAAATGATTTTTGATGGGTCAGGATACTTAGACTAGGTAGAGCTAATAAGAAACCAAATATATTAATTGATTGCTTCTTTTCCCTTGAATAATTTTTTCTATAAGTCTTGATATCTCGTTTATGCCCTATCATGTCTGTACTTTTGGTTGGGATTGGGTCACGTCAAAGAATTTGATGAGAACATTCAAATATATGACTTTTATTAGGTAGTTTATAGCTATAGAATAGAGATGCAAATATCTGGAGGGTAAATGATGTGTTCAACATGAAATTAGTAAGGGAATTGCAATGGTGCCTAGAATAGAGAATCCCACATGATGTTTCAACATTAATAAAGACCTACAGTAGCTACTGCCTACAATTTTCCATCTTTACCTACATCAAAGTTGGAACCTTCAATGATTTCCCGTGGAAATTACCTATGTACGCTAATGATAAGATCATAATAATAGAGCTCTATAGACAAATACACGAGGTAAATAAAACATTCTTAGAGAGACACAAAGTGGGTATTATCTTCCCTATTTACCTTGGGGCATATAGTTGTAAATCCTCATCCAATGCCATAAATATTACTAAGGCATCATGGAAGTAATCAATAGAGACGCATGATGTAATAAGGGGCCAATGTGATCAAAAAGGTTTTGTTAAGGATACCTTGCACTTAGGACTAGTGTACCATCATATCCTAATGCTATAATACTTTTGGGTCAATTATGCAATCGAGTTTGAACTAAGGAGGATGGTGTGGTTGAGGCTGACCTTGAAACAAACTAGAGAATTTTGCCTCCCATTTGATGTCATTGATGTTTCAGATGATGAATCCAATGTGATAGACCCTTTCTACTTTACATAGATATAGGAAAAACCCTTGGACCTAATCAATTGGTATGTCCCTAAATAAGATGATATCAATGTAATAACAACCATTGTTCTCAAAAGGACTGAAATTTGGTTGGAAGTGAATAAGGGAGAAGGTAAAGAGAGTGCAACCTCTAGTGGTCAACCACTAACAAGCCAAAACATAATAGCTTCACCATCTTAGATCATTCATGTTTCTCATGTACAAGTGATAATTTTGTCTAGTCCTAACAAAGGAGGCAATGGGAAACCACCAAAAAAGGGATCGAGTCTTAAGCCTACTTACATAGTGGGCCTTTTACCTTATGTTAATGATGATATGGGTGATGAAGCTCTAGAAGTGAAGGATCAAGGGAAAGAGAAGGAGACAATGGTAGGAGAAGGTGATGAAAAAGGGAATAAGTGGGTTCAAGACTCCCAAAACCTAGGTGATATTACTGGTAAGACAAAAAATTTATTTCCTTTTTCTACTCAAAGTGTAAGTGCATCACCCCTAGTTAAAAGGACTTTATTTTTATTACCTGATGTGTTGAGATATGCATCTAAGGTGTTGGACACTCCCTCATGGATTCAAAATTATTTAAATAATAAGAAACAAAGGGAAGCAAGTGAATTTCCACCTTTAAAACTCATTGCTCAAGTGTTACAAGCTTCCCCTATCCCTAAGACTAAAAGGTTGAAGACCACTTCCCAAATTATAGAGGATGATAATTCAGGGAGTTTGTTTCTTGAAATTGTTCACCTAAACACTCAAAATTATCTCAATGAGGCTACCCCTGTATATTTTGATGTTACCTGAGTGGTTATGGGAGATCCTAGATTAGAAGATCTTTTCAATTGGCAGATCTCCAACAATAGGGTCAAAAAGAGAATCGATAGGAGAAAACTAGATAAAGAAAATCTAAAGGATATGGCAGAGTTACTATCATAAAGCTTAAGATCATTACTTGTACCTCTGTCATCTCAGATCTTGTGTTCTTTTGACACTATTCTTGATCCTACCTCTAATAATAATAAAGAGTTAATCTCTTAGTTTTTGTGTATATGGAGTGTCCCCGCGACCTAGCCCAGCGCCCAGCAACCCATCAGTTAATCTCTTAGTTACAAACTGATAGTCAGTTTGGAAAGATCACTAGAGAATGGATTGAAGATCTAAAGGTCCAGGGAGTTCCCTTTATTGATATGCTGAGAAAATCATACGACGGGCCTTGCTGGTGGGTAGAAACATGCTGATAGAAAAGATGGAAGGTGTCACTCATAAGGACACCATGATGTAAATACAAGAGATTGTAGAATGCTGTAATTTACAATCACACAAAGAGCCTTCTAAAAAATGGTCAAGTGTGGGTTTCAAATGCGAAAGTATACAAAAATGTATATCCAATCTAAAGAAATTATTAGAAGAATTCTAGGAGATGATTTCTCAAGTGATGCATAACTTTAAGGACACTGGGTGTCAGCTTTATATTAAAGACAATTTAGGCATTGTATCGATAGATGATTTAAAGATAGAATATCAGTAGAATGTTATCACCATAGAACACCCCTATGTGTTTTGTAAAGAAAAATATTAAGAGATGGATAAGAGTGATGATATTATTATGTGGTGTGCAAATCATCATAATATCTTTATAGCCAAAGAAGAGGAAATCAAACCAAAAATAATGTAATGGGCTATCCACAACACCAACATGGTTATTCCAAAGCATGATAGAATCATCACTGTTGTCATTTCTCTACAAGCGTACAAAGAGAAAGTGGCCGCTCAACAACTGCCTACCCAAGAAGCTAAAAAGGAGGCCCCTTAGCTATCTTTAGGAGTTTTCTTTAAGTAGTTTCTTTTTGTTTTATCAATGATGGTTTTCCTTGGATTTATAGCTATATTAAAATTTTTTTGAAAGTGATATTTAAAAGATTTAGTTAGATGCAACTTAAAAATGCCATTTCTAGAGGTGAAAATACTTTAAATATGAAATCAAATGCTAATGCAAAGGATCGACAATCTTTTGAAAGTTCCTCTTTTGATTTGACAACTGAGTGTGACTCAATTTTTGAGGACTTTTGTTCATTTAATATTTTAACAGATATTCTTTGTGATATCATTTCTTTGTTAGATATTTTTTTGTCTAGTCATGAATGGATTTAAATGATAAGTTAGATATTCTTTGTGATATCATTTCTTTTTTGGGATTCTATTTGCGCTAGTGGGAAAGGATTCTCAATTTTGAAATATGAAATCTAGAATGTGTCTTCATCTTTGAGTGAGGATTTCTATTTTAGAAAGAAATTTACATTGTGTGTACCTTTTCTTTAGTATTAGTGATTTCATTTGGTTGTTCAAAATTAATTCATGGTGATGAGTAATTGCTATAAGCCTTTCCCACTTTCAGGTTAAAAGAACACCTTGATTTATATGGCTAGCAAACACAAAAATGTTTCATCAAAAGAAGCGAGTTGTACCTTTAAAACAAAATTAAGAGAGAAACTATTACTAGTTCACTCAACTATTGATTAATATTAGCATTAAGGGAACTAGAATCAAGATAGAACGATGTTCTAGGAAAATCCCAATCTATTAACCAATAGATTTTTGGTGACTATGCTGGGGAGTCGAGAATAATCATTTTGAAAAGACTAGTTGCTTGGATACGAAATATAACAATGTTTCCCCATGAAGATATCATCCCTATTTTGTAACTGAATCTTGGATTCTAGGGTGAACAAGAAGACATTATTGGGCAATTAAATACTCTTGTTTGGAAAAATAGTAGAAGTGAAGAATATTACTGAAGAGCCATTTAAGTATTGGAAAGAGAGGAAGAATTGGTAGAAAACTTGAGATTATCCCTATTAATACAAAACAAGAGAGCATTGGTTGTGGCTCAAAACCTAGTACTTCACCATAACCATAAAGCCCCACAAAATCTTAAATTACCGTGAAATTAATATCTTATTTTTGAAGATATAATAGATTGGATTGTAGGAGGCATACTAGAAGGGAAAGGGCTAGAGGGATATTTGATCTTGTTTTCAAGTCTTTACAAGATACAAACTTTTCATACATTCTTCCCTCCCAAAGGACTAAAAGGACACCTCCACCTATGAGGAATACCACACATTATCCTACTTGTCAAGCCTTAACCCTTCATAGGGTCACTCTTCCTCTTGTAGTCAATATTATCCCTATTCCTCTCTAATTCCCATTAAACATGGATGCACACATCCCTTCTAGAGAAACTATTAGTCCATTAAAATTAGGAGCATGAAATGACTTACCAAAGGGTTCTAGAAAGAATCTCCCTAAACTTTGTGGGGATGGAAAAGTATCCACTATTTTCCATTAACAAAATTATTTAAAAAAAAGAAAAGAAAAAGAAAAATATAATAATTTATGTTCTTTTTATGGGTTAATAATTTCAAGTTCACTTAGATTCTTCTATATATGGTTGTTTCAATCACTTGAATTCTTAAATCTTTCTTGTTTAACTATGCTCTACTTTGTTGTGGTCAACATCACTTTGATCACCTATAGATAGAGTTTTGTATTTAGTTGAGGTGTTAGAAAAAGTGAAGAAAGAATCAACTACTACCAATGTGATCCATCGTGATTCAGTGGGATAGCAATATTTCATGTGTTGTAGTTCTTGTCATATTTCTTGGTTCCTTGAAGAAGATTCAAAATTATAGAGATCTTTTGGCTACTTGACCTTGACATAAATAGACATGCAAGTAAGTAAACTAATCAATTTTATTTTTCATTATTTTATTGTTTAACTTTATTAATATTTCTTATTATATTAATCTTATAAAACATTATTCACACCAACCCCCTCCTTGTTTCTTGGTGATAGTCAACCTTTCAAGTTGGGGGGAGAGATTACATCCTTATTACCCATCTTTTCACTCATTATTTCCTTTTATCCTTAATCATCCCATCATACTATTCATTATTTTCACCTTTCATAATCATTCATATTAATTTTTATAATTTCACCACAGCTCATGAATGTGGAGATAATTCTTTTATGGTACCTCCTATATATAGCATTTGAAAAAGAAAAACATAATGGAACAAAAAATTAATATAATAAATTTGAAGGAGGTATGCATATTGAAGAAAGAAGAAAGGAAAAGTGCATGTTGCGAAATAAAGAAAAGATAAGAACCTTGTTATGAAATGGAGTTGATAGAAAAATTCAAGGTCCAACTATGATTAATCATGAGCTATAATAGTCAAGGCTGTAGAGGGTGAGAATAATAATCCAAGGCTAACCATTTAACCAAAACCTCCTAGGAATAAAGAGGTGCAAATGTTAAGGTGAGGAGGGGATGATAAGATCCATTCACATTCCATTAGATGACATATTTGATTATTTTCCACATGCCTACTACTTATTGTCATACATCATTTCCATACCTTATCATATTATTTTACCACTTTATGTTGCATATGATTAAATATACATAAGTAAATTTAAATTAGATTTTAGATAAAGTATGTGAATAATAAATATTATATTGTACTTACTACACATGCTTTCATTATTCTAAGAAAATAAATGATGCAACATGATCTTGGAAGTGGACAATGCATATTTCATATCACTCATTATTACATATATTCATTATTAATGGTTGCAAAAAATACAGATTTATTTCATACTCATATGGGACAACCAAAAGCCAAAAATAATTATTGTTGCAACTAATAATGTTGTGTTTCATAGATGAAGCCAAATCAAATCTTTTATTTTAGGATGATTAGTTATAAAAAAAAATTGTACCTCCAAACCCTTGCCAGATCTAATTTTCTAAAACAATATTTGAAAGGTTTTTGACCTAGGATTTACCAGACACAAATTCTTTCACATAATTTAACAACGAGGAACTCACATACAAACAATATTCTGATTTTTAACAATACTATCAATTCAAACCCTAATTGAATTTAAAACAAAATTTAATTATGGAATTTATACAAACACCAAATTTCCTATAATTAATTTTCAAAATTTTAACATGAAAGGAAATCACAAAACAACCATAACAGCCATATCCGATAGGCATGAAGAAGACAATCTTTCAGAAATACCAGAATTAACACTACGAAGGTTTCTAAATCCTACCTCAAACACCAATTGAAGAAAATACAACAAAGACAAAAAAATGTAGAAAATCTAAACTTTCACAAAAAAAATTCTCCAATTCGATTCCTTCACCCAAATCTTCAAATCTCTGTGTTGAGAATAATGGTCAAGCCTTTCCAATATAGGAATTGAACTCAACATGCAAATTTTAGAACTCAACTCAACATCCTTGTTTTCATCAACTCCATAATTCTCTCAACTCCAATTTGTAACTCAAGTATTTTGTCTTCCTTATTTTTGTCTACTCACTTAACTCACAATTAATTAATTAATTATTTATTTATTCTAATTGATTTGTGCAACCAAATTGCATTTAAATTAAATTAAATTAATATTATTTAGTCTAATGTTATTTTCCACATAAAAATTTATTTTCAATTAATAATTATCTTTTATTTGAAAAAATAAATTTGATAATTAATTAAATCTTTAAAAGAATGTATTTAATTAATCTTCATTAATTAAATACTTTTATTTCCACAAATAAGCTTTTTTAATTAAATCTTTAAATTTAATAAATGTATCTAATTAGTTTCTATTAATTAAATACTTCCACATTTAAAATAACTATATATATAGCAAGATCTAATTTATTTAAATCACAAAATTAATCTAAATAAATTATTTAATTATAACAAACATATCAACCAACTAGAAATCAACATAACTAATAAAACCATAGCCATGCTCAAGGGAAAGACTATAAACTCACGTCACCTGGACAAATTTAGGAAGGGTAAAATATTAGAAACTTGTCCACTATTTCAAGACAATAGAATTGCTTAGGTTTGGATTTGGATATGAACATTATCTCCCTTCTCTTACCATTGAGACTTGAGATAGGGCATGTTCATCCTGACAATTCAAGGAAGTCGATGTCTAGTACCTGCAAACCTACATAAAAGACAAGCATGTACACACACACACACACACACACACAACAAACAATGACATGGATCGAGATATCATGTGGATCACACAAGCAGGTAACTACCACTTCGTCTCTCAAACATATCAAACACGTCAAATAAAAAGTAAAAGCATACATGATAACCATACACATGCAAGTATAGGGTCAGTAAAATCATAAACATAAACATCATTTTAACCATATAAATAATCATCATCAAAGTAACTAACATCATCTAATTGCATATATATATATATATATATATATATATATATAATTGTCTAAATCATCAAATCACCATATAATGTCATACGTCTAAAAGTACACAACAACTAAAATAATCAACACACACATAAAAGGCACACATAAAAGTGGCCTAAAAGAGTTTGGTAATATAAAATTGAAAAGAAAACTATGGGTGGGCAGTACAATATTCAGTCCATATATAGGTCCCTTTATTCATAATAATATTCAAGTATAGTGTTTTGTAGATCATTATTGATCTAAATATTAATTCCAACGTACTAACTTGCCATATACGTAGCTTGTCAGTGATTATTTTAGGATTGATCTTTCTTTGTATTACTTCCTTCTACAAAGAATTCAATATCTTTAATATTCTCTTGTCTTCGATGCCATAACCATTCATTCAGATTTCTCATATATAGTTTCTTTCAGTTAAGAGTTGTGACCCTTCAGTCAATGAAAAGAAGTGCGTTCATTATAATTACTGATGCAGGAGCATCCAGGGTGTAAGAGCAATCTTGCATCACCCAAAAATATTTCTGGTTTTCTTTTCAATGAGGGCTATCTTGTGTAGAGCTGCTATTTATGGAAACTTGCTATTTTTAGTAAGTTGGTCATACGATCTCGGAATGTTCTGATTTTACATGTGGAGGTTCATCTCAGTCGTATCAGCTTGCCAGTAAAGTTTCATGGCTAGATCAGGTCTAGTTTTGAAGATATTGGAGATTTTCGGTATTGGCAGCAGGGTACAGAAACTTTGAACTCGGTTTTGAAGGCTTTAGAGGCCCCGGATGAGGTCAAATTTTTGGTTGAATGAAGCTTGCTTCATTTAGGTGTTGTAGAGCTCGTTGCGTCCTTTCTGAAATGGGGTTATAATAGCCAATCAGATCAACGGGCGATGACTTATGGTCTTCGAAAGTTGGGTCACCTGAAATGGCGAAAAATAATTTTTCTTCAAAATTTTTGATTGGGTTTCAAAACTCATTTTGAGCCGACTTTGATGTAATAAATTGTAAAATAAAATAATTCTAAGTTTGGTTGGCCCTAAGGGCTAAATTTCTAGAACCTTCTCGGGCGGTGGAAATTGCCTATATAAAGAAGGCCCGTAGTGTTGTCTAGGGCAGTTCTAGGTAGTAGATCTGGGTATTGATTCCAGGCTTTGTCCTATAGAATATTGTAAGGGAATGTCCATGTGGCTTTGCATATTGTAATTCTGAAAGTTTGTAATTCCACATTTGTCGAGATAATAAGAAGCCAATTTTCTGTTCTTGCATATTATTGTTGTTGTTTCTCTATTTCTGTTATGTGTTTGTGGTATTAAGGGGAGCACCCTTCATCAAGTGGTATTAGAGCCAGAGTTCTTGAGTGTGTAAACAGATCGCCAACTGTGAGGCAGTTTGCACCAGGACCATGGTTAGGGTTTCAATGCGCATCACGAAAATACCTCCACAAAGAGAACGTGGCGGAAGAGCTAGTGCTGTGACACCTGAGGTTAGAGAGCTGCAGAGACAAGTGCGAGCATTGCAATAAGAGATTCACAGAGGATTGAATCTTAATGTCAGAGATGAAAGCGAGGATGAAGCCGAAGAAGAATATCAAGAAGGAGAAGCTAAAATTATGAACTAGGAGGAAGAAAGACTTTTTCAGGCGATTTCCAAGATTGGGAAAAGACCTAAGATTGAGGTTCCTACATTTTTTGGAAATCTTAACCCAGAGGAATTGATCGAATGGATCAATGAATGTGAGGAATATTTTGAGTATGAAGATGTTGAGGATCCTGATAGGGTCAAATTTGTGAAGGCCAGACTGAAAGGTCATGAGAAGATCTGGTGGCAAGAAATTCAATTGGAACGAAATAGAAGAGGGAAAGATAAAATCACAAGATGGGATCGGATGGCGGATAAATTGAAGTGATAGTTCATTCCTGTTGATTATGAGCTTGACCTACTAAAGAAAATGCAAAGTTTGAAGCAAGCAGGAAGATCTATTCAGGAGTATACAGAGGAGTTCTATCGACTCCTCATCAGAACAGGCCATGCAGAAGCTGATAAGGAGAAAGTTGCCTAATACCTTAATGGGTTAAGGCCAAGCATTCAGGAGGAGTTGAATCTGGTTTGAATGAATAGTATTGAGGAGGCATACCAGTTTCCCTTAAAAGTAGAGGAAAAGATGAACAAGAAGTTTGAGAGTAGACAAAATGGAAGAGGTCATGGTGGAAGATCTGGTGGACAGTCATATGGTGGCCGGAATGAAGATATGAAAAAGAAGGATGAGGCCAGTAGCAGCCAGAATCAGAGAGGAAACAATTCCAATCATTTCCAAGATCAGAATAATAGTGATCAGAGAGGAAGAGGAAGAGGACAAGGATCTGGAAGAGGAGGCTTCCATGGAACATGTTTTCACTGTGGAGAAGAAGGTCATAGGGCATTTGAATGTCCTCAGCGCCAAGGCAGAATAGACATGAGAAATGAAGGCTAGGCCAGAGTTGCACATGTAGATGAAGATGCTAGATCATCAAATTTTGAAGATGCTGAAAGAGGAGAAATGCTAATTAATAGAAGAGTCTTGCTGAGTGGTGAGAATGAACCTGAACAAAGGAGGAGCCTGTTTCACACTAGATGCAAGTGTGAGGGTAAATGCTGTGATGTGATTATCGATAGTGGAAACACTAACAATTTGGTGTCAGAAGAGATGGTGGCAAAGTTGAAGCTCAAGAGATAGAAACACCCACATCCATATCAGATTGCCTGGGTGCAGGATGACCACAAGGTCATGGTCAGTGAACAGTGCCTGGTAAAGTTCAAGATCGGTGGGTACCAAGATGAGGTACTATGTGATATCATCCCTATGGATGCATGTCATATGTTGTTGGGTAGACCATGACAGTTTGATAGATGTGCTGTACACAATGGTCATGCGAATACCTATTCCCTGACAAAGGATGGAGTGTGACATAAGCTAAAGCCATTGAAGGAGACCGAAGAAAAGGTATGTGGTAATGCAAGAATAACATTTGTTGATGGAAGAAAATTCTTAGATGGTATGAGGCATGAGCATGTGTGTTTTGCTTTAATTCCAAAAACTAGTAAAGAAGAAGTAGAGGATGTACCTATAGAGGTTGCAAATTTGTTGAACGAGTTTCAGGATATTGTATCTAATAATGTACCTGATGGATTACCACCCGTAAGGAAGATTAGTCATCAGATGGATTTGATTCCAGGAGCCAGTTTGCCAAACAAGGCAGGACACAAAATGACACCAGCAGAAAGTGAAGAGTTGAACAGACAAGTACATGAGTTGTTACAAAAGGGATTGATTCGGGAGAGCCTGAGTCCATGTGCTATACCAGCAATATTAGCACCAAAGAAGAATAGAGAATGGAGGATGTGTACCGATTCTAGAGAAATAAACAAGATCACAATCAAGTATAGGTTTCCATTGCCATGAATGGATGATATTATGGACTGTTTGAGTGGAGCTGTGTATTTCTCAAAGATAGATCTGAAGAGTGGATATCACTAGATTTGGATCAGAGAAGGAGATGAATGGAAGACTACCTTCAAGACAAAGGAAGGACTATATGAGTGGTTAGTCATGCCTTTTGGGCTAACCAATGCACCGAGCACTTTCATGCGGCTCATGAACGAGGTTCTGAAAGAATTTTTGGGTAAGTTTGTCATTGTTTACCTAGATGATATTTTGATTTTTAGCAAGACATTGGAGGAACATATGATGCATATTCGTATGGTGTTTGAGAAGTTGAGAGATGAGAAATTGTTGATTAATTTGAAGAAGTGCAGTTTTGTGAAGAAAGAGTTAGTGTATTTGGAATTTGTAGTTTCAGCAGAAGGTCTAAAAATGGACCCAGAGAAGGTATAGGCTATCCTTGAATGGCCTACTCCAAGGAGTGCTACTGAGGTAAGATCTTTTTATGGTCTAGCTAGTTTTTACAGAAAGTTTATCAAAAATTTTAGCAGTATTTGTGGTCCCTTGACTGAGACAATGAGAGCGGATAGAAAAGAGTTTAAGTGGACTAATGGGTAGAAAAGAGTTTTCAATTGTTGAAACAAAAAGTTACAGAACAACTTATTTTAGCACTTCCAGATTTTAATAAGGTGTTTCAAGTAGATTGTGATGCTAGTGGTACTACAATAGGAGCTATTATGAGCCAAGAAGGTAAACCTGTTGCGTATTTCAGTGAGAAGTTAAATGATGCCAAGAGGAAGTATTTTGTTTATGATCAGGAATTTTATGGTATAGTTCAGGCATTAAAGAAGTGGAGACATTATCTGCTTCCTAAAGAGTTTGTCTTGTATACTGATCATCAAGCTTTGCAATATTTGAATAGTCAAGGAAAGTTGAATCAGAGGCATTTGAAATGGGTTGAGTTTTTGCAGAGTTATACATTTGTTTTGAAACACAGAAGTGGAAAGTCTAACAGGGTTGCAGATGCTCTTAGCAGAAGGCAACTATTGCTGACAGAGATGCAGATTGAAGTGGTTGGGTTCAAGGAACTCAAGAATTTGTATCCAGAAGATCTTGATTTTTGTGGAGCTTGGAAAGCTTGTAAAGAGCCTGTTACTCTAGATAGGACGAAATGGCTGGATTTCATCATCCAGGATGATATGCTATTCAGAGGGAGTCAGTTGTGCATTCCAAGAAGTTCTATGAGGGAGAATCTCATCAAAGAGAAGCATAGTGGAGGATTGGCTGGACATTTTGGTCGTGATAAAACCCTTGCTTTGGTTGGTGAGAATTATTATTGGCCACAATTGCAGCAAGATGTGAAGAAGTTTGTACAATGTTGCAGAGTATGTCAAATGGCGAAAGGAGTGAAGCAGAATACAGGGTTGTATCAGTCGTTACCTATACTAGAGAAGCCTTGGGAGGATATTAGTATGGACTTTGTTCTTGGTTTACCGAGGACACAGTGGGGACATGATTCAATTTTTGTAGTAGTTGACAGATTTTTGAAGATGACACATTTCATCCCCTGCAAGAAGACCAATGATGCTGTTCATGTAGCAGAATTATTTTTCAGAGAAGTGGTGAGACTGCATGGTTTGCCAAAGACCATAGTTTCAGATAGAGACACTAAGTTTGTTGGATATTTCTGGCATACATTATGGAAGAAGTTGAAGATAGATTTGAAGTTCAGTTCATCACATCATCCACAGACTGATGGATAGACAGAGGTGGTGAATAGAAGTTTGGGAAATCTGCTGAGATTTTTAGTTGGAGATAAGCCAATAGGATGGGATTTGATTTTATCACAGGCAGAATTTGCATACAATAATTCTGTCAATAGGAGCACTGGTAAATCACCATTCCAGATTGTATATGGAAGTAGTCCAAGAAATGCATCTGAATTGAGAAAGTTAGATAAAGGAGAAATAAGTAGTGCTGAAGCTCAGGATTTTTTAGAACACTTGAAGAACATCCATGAGGAGGTGATGAAGCATATTACTAAGATGAATGCATAGTATAAGGCTAAGGTGGATGAGAAAAAGAGACATAAGGAATTTTAGGTTGGAGATGAAGTCATGGTTCATTTGCAGAAGGAGCAATTTTTGGTTGGTACATATAACAAGTTGAAAATGAAGAAGTTTGGGCCATGTAAGATACTGAAGAAGAATGATTCAGGAAATGCATATGAGGTAGAATTGCCTACTGAGTTGAATATTTCACCAGTGTTTAACATTTCAGATTTGACAGAGTATCATGAAGGAGGTGTTGAAGATGAGGTTGCAGCAGTACAGTGGAGTATTCCAGCAACCAGTTCAGATATCAAGGAGATTGAAGACATACTGGACAGTCGTGTTGGCAGAAGCACAAGGAACAGGACATATGAAGAGTATTTGGTCAAATGGAAAGGACAACCTGTTGAAGATTCATCATGGCTAACAAAGGAGGAAGTTAACTATCTTGGTTTTCCTCTGCACACCTAAGGCATGATGGGGTCACTTCTCAAATTACCCTGGGTGTCTGATGCAGGAGCATCCAGGGTGTAAGAGAAATCTTGCATCACCCAAAAATATTTCTGGTTTTCTTTTCAATGAGGGCTATCTTGTGTAGAGCTGCTATTTATGGAAACTTGCTATTTTTAGTAAGTTGGTCATACAATCTCGGAATGTTCTAATTTTACATGTGGAGGTTCATCTCAGTCGTATCAGCCTGCCAGTAAAGTTTCATGGCTAGATCAGGTCTAGTTTTGAAGATATTGAAGATTTTCGGTATTGGCAGCAGGGTACAGAAACTTTGAACTCAGTTTTGAAGGCTTTAGAGGCCCCGGATGAGGTCAAATTTTTGGCTAAATGAAGCTTCAGGCATTGTAGAGCTCGTCGCGCCCTTTCCAAAATGGGGTTATAATAGCCAATCAGATCAACGGGCGATGACTTATGGTCTTCGAAAGTTGGGTCACCTGAAATGGCGGAAAATAATTTTTCTTCAAAATTTTTGATTGGGTTTCAAAACTCATTTTGAGCCGACTTTGATGTAATAAATTGTAAAATAAAATAATTCTAAGTTTGGTTGGCCCTAAGGGCTAAATTTCTAGAACCTTCTCGGGCGGTGGAAATTGCCTATATAAAGAAGGCCCGTAGTGTTGTCTAGGGCAGTTCTAGGTAGTAGATCTGGGTATTGATTCAAGGCTTTGTCCTATAGAATATTGTAAGGTAATGCCCATGTGGCTTTGCATATTGTAATTCTGAAAGTTTGTAATTCCACATTTGTCGAGATAATAAGAAGCCAATTTTCTGTTCTTGCATATTATTGTTGTTGTTTCTCTATTTCTGTTATGTGTTTGTGGTATTAAGGGGAGCACCCTTCATCAATTACACCTCTTTGACTTAAGTCTCTTTTGATAATTATCAATTGCTTCTTTAGTAAATAATATAATTACTAACACCTCTAACTTATCCATCATTTATTAGTGAGTTGTTGCTGGTGACTAAGACTTATTGACTTTCTTTGATATATTCTCATGTATCCCTCAATTGCTTTTTAAATTTGTTAACAACTATTTCATCCTTTATGTAGTCATTGCGATGTTATAGGTCACATTATTTATTATGCAATACGATCCTGAGTTTACAGTTAGATAATTGTGTTCGGTCTTATTTTTTGTATTGATATCATATCTAATTCTCATGTCAAATCAAGGTTCATGATAGTTCTCCCTTCCAAAAATTGCTTGTCCAAAAGCAATCTCAAGTTTGAATGATTGTAGATTCATTTTCTTCATGTAGCATCTTCCAATGGTAGGCCCTTCCATTTGATAAAGAATTCAGGAATGGTCATATTCCTCGATCACTTATCCCTCATATTGAGAACTACTTTAGGTTCCATGATCAACTTACCATCGCCATCCAATGGAGGTAACTTGGTCCATGGAGTAATTTTTTTGTCTAAGGACTTTCTTAATTCGGGATATGTGGAAAAATTATAAATTATGCTATTCTTGGGAAAATCTAATTCATAATCTACTTCGCCTATCTTTCTTAGGATCTTGTAAGCCCTGTAAAATCAAGGATTCAACTTTTCTGCTTCATTGGCCTAGATGGAAGATTACTTATATGGTTGTAGCCTTAGGAAAACTAGATTTCCAATTTATGATGTTATTTTATTACATTTATGATCAGCATAGGTCTTCTTCTATTTTTGGGCATGGTGGAGATTATCCTTAAGAGTTCTCATGATATCTACATTTTGTTGTACAAAATCCTTCACGCCCAATACTCTACTTGTTTGTAGAGCCAAACTTCCAAAAGAGGGTGCCTCATAATTGTATAAAGCCTTAAATGGACTCATCCCAATTGGTAAGTAGTGAATTGTATTGTAACAATATTCACCAAGGTCTAACCACTTTATCCATGCATTATTTTGGCCGATGAAATAATTCCTCACATATCCCTCAATCCACTTATTAACAATCTTCATTTGACCATGGGTTTGAGAATGGTAACTTGTTCTAGGAGTCAATTTAGTTCTTGCCAAATGAAAGAGTTTTTTGCCAAAATAGGCTAAGAAATCAGCTATCTCTGTCATTGATAATGTTCTTTGGTAATTTATATAATCTAAGTACTTCTTTGAAAAGGGCATTAACCACTTGAGGTGCCCTATATTTTGTAGATATGGCCATAAAATAAGTGTACTTGGTTAGCTAATCCACTACTACATATAAACAAGCTTTCCCTTGGACTTTAGGAAGACCTATTATGAAATCCATAGAGATACTTTCCCACTTTTGATCTAGTATAGGAAGAGGTTAGAGGAGTCTGATTGGATATATTTGTTCAATTTTATTCTTTTGACATGTTATGCACTCTTGGACATGTTTAAGTACATATTTCTTAAGTCCTTTCCAAGAGTACCTTTCCCTCACTTGTTTATAGGTTTTAAGATATCCTTGGTGTCTTACTAGTTGATTACCATGGCATCCCTTAATGATTCTTGTTTTCATCTTTGAACTTGGTGTAATATATATCTTGTCCTTGTAAACAATAAGTTCTACTACATTTTATTCATGTGTTTGTATATTTCTATTAAAATATGATAGCGTCGATAAGATAAATATATATAAATGAGAATACATGATACATACATACATATATATTAACATACATATAATAACATTGATTATTATTATGCATACATATATATATATATATATATATATATATATATATATATATATATATATATATATATATATATATATATATATATATATATATATATATATATATATATATATATATATATATATATATATATATATATATATATATATATATATTCTTTCATAATGATAAATATTCTCGTCAACATATAACTATCGATTGTCATAAGTTAACAACTAATTAGTATCGGTTTAATATATACTGAAATACTATCAGTTTACACTATTGTGTAATACCGATAGTATTATCGATACATATGTTATGTGGCCGATTCAATATCGGATTAATTATTGTTCAGCGATCACCATATTTGTTATAAAGAGTCATGTCAATTATAAGACGTGACTCATTAATGAGTCATGACTTATCATTTACATGACTCATAACATTTGATCAATATATATATGCAAAGCAATCATTGGCTGAAACGTTCTTAAATAGAACACAGTGTATTCAACAATTTGCATAGAAAAGGAATTTAATTAGAAGTTTGTATATTCACAATATATACATAAAGTAAAAAAAGGGATACAAAGGCTATAATTTATCATTTGAATAGAAGTTTGAATTGTATTTACATGGTATCAGAGCCAAGTTAAAGAAGATCCAAGATGCTTTCAAACTTAAGACATTTAAATATAATCTATAGCACATCACATTTCCATGGAAAGCGTTATCAGATTTGAGGATAGGCTTAAAAGAGAGAATAAATTTTCATCATGGAAATTCATAATAATAATGATACTAAAAGAAAATAAGGTTAAGTCATTCATAAAAGAAGACAAGACAAAACTAGATAATAGTCCAAAGAAAATTACATGGATTGAAGGAAATGATAAGGCCATGAAAATCCTAATCAGTGGAGTCAGAGATCATATTGTACCACTCTTGAAAAAATATGAAACGACATATCACATGTTTAAAACACTTGTAATCAATTATGAAATAAGTAGTGCTAGCAAGACCTTGGCCCTAAAGAGAGAGATTAACCATATAAGTATGAACAAAGGCAAATCAATCAACTCATACTTTATGAGAATCTCAGCTCTAAGAGATCAAATGTCAACACTTGGGTACAATATAGAATGTAAGGAATTATCATTAATTTCCTTAGATATTCTACCTGACTCCTGGGAGACATTTGTTTCAAGCATCAGTGCTAGGTCTAAATTTCCAAAATTTGACCGGCTAAGATCAGATTGTCTCTAAGAAGAATCAAGACTAGCAAAGAAAGGAATCAATAGGAAAACTATTGATGAAGATCTTCATGTATTAAATGTAAATTCCCATAAGAAAGAAAAGAAGAAACATTTCAAGAAAAGTAAAAACAATCATGGGAATGGTAAATCCAAGAAAGATATGTCAAAGGTACAATGTCTCAGATGCGATTAGTATGGACACTATGTAGTAAATTGTCCATACAGTAAGCATCAAACCTCATTTGCCAAGGTAAAGAAGACTAAGGAAGAGCATGAATCCAAGAATTTTGTATTCTACTCTGCACTTTTAAATCAAGTGTCTAATAAAAGTACCTAGGTCATAGACTGGTTCCTCAAGACATGTTACTGGATTAAGAGAACTATTAGATTCTATGGTGGAAGAAATTTATGAGGAAGTAACTATTGGAGATGACTATGCACATCTAGTGAAAGTTGTTGGAACTTGCACCATTAGACTGAAGTGAGGCATCTCTATTCAACTTATTGGGGTATTGTTTGTTCCAGGTATCAAAAGAAATTTAGTCTCCATATCTGCACTTGAAGATATGGATACATGTATTGATTTGTTAGGATCACTGCAAATGTATTAACATTATCTCTTTGGTATATATCTTCCAAGATCAATGATCTCTCTTTTATATTGAGAAAGAGGCTAGGAGAGACATGTCCCTTTATTGGACATGTCTATTCATTATAATGTTTCAATAATCAATCATATATATATATATATATATATATATATATATACCAATCAAATATATTATTATTAATCAATATCTAAACTTATTATATGTATTCTAAATGATTGTATGACTTAAGCTACAAACATTAACACTCTCTCTTAGCTAGGGAGGATGATCAAATAGAATGTGTAGGGTTCTTCCTTGTCAACACTTATGATCCTCACCATAGCTACACAAAACTACTATAATCATTAACACTCCCTCTTAGCTAGGGAGAATAAGAAATATTAACTCAAAGTAATATGTGAGTATAGATAATCATTTAAATTTTATATCATTTTACTGATGTTACGAGTAATGGTTTCCAAGTATCAAGTCCATGATACTCACCAAGTACTTAGAGAAATGGTCTCCAAATATCAAGTCATAAGATATTCACCAATTGCTCAAAAATATTATCACGAGTAATGGTCTCCAAGTATCAAATCCATAATACTCACCCAAGTACTCAAAGTAATGGTCTCCAAATATCAAGTCCATGATATTCACCAAGTACTCAATGTGAGTATAGATAATCATTTTAAATTTATATCATTTTACTGATATTATGAGTAATGGCCCTCAAGTATCAAGTTCATGATACTTACCAAGTACTTAGAGAAATGGTCTCCAAATATCAAGTCACAAGATATTCACCAATTGCTCAAAATGATTATCATGAGTAATGGTCTCCAAGTATCAAATCCATGATACTCACCCAAGGAATGTGAGATATCTAGTATGGTATGTGCACTAGTATCACATGTTTGATAATTACCATATAGACATGATATTATATAGACTGATCATGGCATGTCTATAGATATTACGTCACATAATATCCACCATGAAGATCTCTAAGCCATCTATGGTTTATTTAATGATATCAGCCTTATGATATCTACCATGATGTCTAAGAGATCCCAACCATGATGACATGTCCAAAGATATCAAGTCACATGATATCCATCATGATGAAGATGTTGCAAAGTCATCACCTCACAACATCAATCAAATACAAGTGCTCATTGTTGAAAAGTCATCACCTTTCTCCAATGTTCACAAGAGGGCCCATAAGTCCTGGAGTCACACACATGAAATCCACCTTGACTCATCTTAGAGGGTGGCACCATCATGGCTCATCCCAAAGGATGGAAACAAGGGCTTTCACCTTAGACTTCTCTCTCAAAGAGAAGAATGCAATAACATACAAGATAATAGATCACAGATGTTGAAACTTCTTTTCATCTAAGGATTCATTCTCCAACATACCAATTTTATCTTTAAGGTACACAACCTTCCCTCTAGTAAGAAACTTGGTGAGAATATCAGCCATATGTTCTGTAGTGATAATGTACCTTGAATAGCATACTTATGCACTGTATCTCTTATATAGTTTGCATCACTCTAGGTGAACCCCAAGTTATGTAGGAGTTAGGATAAAGGAATTTCAACTAGCACACATGAGACTCAATCTCATGATCATAGTACTTTGGATGCTTCCTTTAAGGTGTTGTAACTATCTCCTCCCTTCTCGTTGAAGGTTGTTTTTAGATGAACTATCATACTCCCTCTGAATCTAGTATCAACTTTATGCAAGCAAGTCATGTCTTTGTTCTTTAGTCTATATTAAGCTCTTTTCTTGAATTCCCAACCATCTATCCAGGAATATCATGACCTAGATATCTACATAAAAACCTTCTAGTTCACTTACAAGGAACTACACCATTTTAATCACAATTCTTTTTCCTTTTATAGTTTCTTGGTCACTAGGGAAACCATCTCGATATGGTTTACTCCCTCTGAATCAATATGAACAAGATCCTTGGAAATCAAATAAGGAAAATCCTCTAGATGTTGTATTGACTCTCTTTGAAGCTTTGAGTACTAACATCAACATTTAAACTTCTCATTCAAGGTTCCCTCTGATGGTTCATTAAACTTCTTCTGAATGTGATATCAACCTTCTGACCTTCTCGTCCAAGGTTGCTTCTGTAGGTTTGTCCCTCTAAATGATATTTTCTTTCTTTGAAGAAATGTTTCAGCAATCAACTCAATCCCATGACTGCAAGCATTAAGCTCTTTCTCTCTTGAATGCAATCACATATGCCTCTTCATTCATCCTAAAAGTATTTCAGATAAAGATATTAAAAATAGTTCATAACACTAAGCTATCTCAAAGGAAAATACCATTGATAAAAGTATACAAAATTTACTTTCCCAATGTTAAAGCATGAATTAAAAACTCAAAAATTATGTTCTTTAATAAAACATGAAATACTTATCTTTTATAAATTTCAAGTATTTCATTCTATAAGGTGAGCCCATATATAAAATATCATGCAAATTCACAAAATGATGTTGCCATTATTGAACATTACCATAATTCTTTACATGACCTTTCTTTAATATCCAAAGGTTCTATACACTATGACAACCTTCAATATGATTGGATCTCCCTTCAAGCGATTAGGCTTTTCAAGAAGGAACCTTGCTCTTTTACAAATTTTTGCATAGACCCGTACACAGTCAGTCATAACTTTTGAAATTGATATTTTCTCTCCAATCTCTCCGGTGAGATTATTCTAAATTTTTTTAACACCAACATATCCAAAATTTAGCAAAATCCAATGGTGAATTTGTGAGATATGGTCCTCGTACTAAGACTATATTTTCTGAGACAGTCACACATTCACTCTTAACAAACTACTCTCTTACATTTGCAACCTGGATCTAATACCATGTTGATTTATTAGGATCACTACAAATGTATTAATATTTCCTCTTCAGTATATATCTTCCAAGAGCAATGATCTCTCTTTTATATTGAGAAAGAGGCTAGGAGAGACATGTCCCTTCATAAGACATGTCTATTCATTAAAATATTTCATTAATCAATCATATATATTAGTATATATATACACACACACACACACACACACACACACACACCAATACAATATATTATTATTAATCAATATCTAAACTTAATTTATGTATTCTAAATGATTATACAACTGAAGCTACAAACATTAATAACATGGTAACCTTCATAGATGGTAAAGTATTGTCATGGCCAAAGAACTCTACTATTAAGAAAGCAAAAACCATAGGTAAGAGACAAAGTTATTTGTATGAGCTATGTACATAACCAAATCTAGCTCTTGATGAACTACAACTGATTGAGAACTTGATTGATGAACTTCAAGTGATTAGAGATCACTGAGCACTAAATAGATATGTAAGGTAATTAAATCAGTTTTTATGTTGTCATTGATGTCAACTAGTTTTGACAGTACTTATCATGTTAGTTGCAAATATCTAAACATATGTAAAGAGGAGAGAAAAGATGAAGAACTGAGATATCTACATGGAGGAAGATAGATATGACAGATGAGGATAAGGAATACTCTTGGTAACTTATTGATGAGTCTATGACTTCATAATGTTGACTTGATTATGTTGTATTAATCTGTTATGAAGTTGGAAGCAAAATGTTACAAAGTAGTGTGGTCGGGTAATGAAGAATTCTAGTATACATCGAGCCAGTGTAGTGTATACCGAGCGATAGTATCAACCGAGCTTGTGTTCGTCAACATATTTCTTTGTCAATCAAGTATGGACAAAATAACTAAATGATTAGTTTAGCCGACAAAAATTGATGAGTTGTAAAGTGTATGATTTTGAGGTGGAAGATAAAGTTTGTTACGAGATCAACAACTAACAAAATTTGAAGAAGATATAAAGGATAGAAACAAAATGTGTTATTGACACATCAGCTGAGGAAAGTTTAAGCGGAAAAATCAATGAAGGAGATTAAGTGGCGAAATCAATGAAGGAGATTAAGCGGAAAAATCTGATGGATGAAAATAAAATGATTTACTTGTCTATTTAAGAGACATTGATTTCATTGTGAAAATGATGCCAGAGGAAGGAGATTGCAGAGATATCGCATGAACATTGCTTCATGCTTGCTTGATCAAACTGGTTGAAGAAGAACCAAACTGCAGAGTTAACTGAGCATCAAAGAACTTTTACCGAGGGACAATAAGTTATTGAATGTTGATGAACTGAATAAGAAATATTGATCAGAGGATTTGTATGGACTTAGAATAGATCTGAACATCTGCAAACTTAAGTTGTATTGTAATCAGATCATCTACTATTTTTAGTTTAACCATTGTAAACAGATAAAATCTCTTAATCGAGTGGACTTGAAAGTCTTATATGTCATTCATAGAATGTACATTGTTATCCTGTCAACCCCATAGTGAATGCTGGTTGGACGATAATTGTTACTGTTAAATCCTCTAACAAGGTCACACCTTATAATGCATTTTGTAACCTTTAATAGGGTTGGCTCTTCACTGAGCTCACTTTAAAAGAGTGAAAATATTTTGGTTTACCGGTCCCAACTGGTTTTTCCCTTTATAGGGTTTCCACATTAAATATTTTGTGTTATATGTTTATGTGGTGATTTTTTGGCTTTCATACTTGACATGTTGCATATCTAATTTGGTCGGTAATCTTTATGAGCAATTAACTAGTAATCGATAAATTCATAGACAGTTTAGTATTTATTGTCTACCGAGCTGTAGATTTAGCTAAAAAAATTTTAAGTTATACATTTTGTAATTGGGACTGTGGATAATTGATTCACCCCCCTCTCAGTTATTCTAACAATTGGTATCACAGCATATTGGTTGCTTGGAACAGAGTTTTAAGTACTTCAACATAAATATCACAAAATGTATAAGAGGGAAGTGTCAAAGCTCAATAAGGACAACTTTATAATATGGAAAAGTCAAATGAGACTTCATATTTATGGGATTGGGAATTCTGCCCTCACCCTATTGGATAATGGTTACATAGCACTGCCTACATGACCTTTGACTCTTGATCAATTAAGAGATAGACATGAGAATAGTATTACTATGATCGAGATTGTTGCTGCTCTATCAGATGCCGGGTTTGAAGATGTCAAGGATTGTCTTACCTCTAAGGACATGTGGGATAAACTTACTCAAATTTATAGTGGTGATGCAAATGTCAAGAGAGCTAGAGCTAAAAGTTTAAGAGGGAGATTTGATGATATGAAAATGAAAGAAGAATAAAATATAGTGCAGTATACAAACTGAATAAAGGAGGTAGTTAATGATATCAAAGGATCTGGTGGTGTCATTGAAGAAGATACAGTGGTAAGAAAAATTCTAAGGACCTTATTGCCTATTTATGCAATCAAAATTTTTGCAATACATGAAATGAGGTCTGCACCCAATAGTACTCTCACACTTGATTGTGTGTGTGAAAATTGTACCTGATCTGTAGACACAACACTTCAGTAAAACATTAGAGGTTAGCTATAATCAAATCATGCAAAATTGAAAGCTATCTAACCAAGTGATTTACTGCCTTCTAGTAGGTGCAAGATTAATGTTCTCAGATTGTAATCGAGATCAGTGACCTAGACGACACCTAAATGAAGGATTTGAATGCAATTGATCTAGATGTAAATATGAATGCAATTAATCTATTTTTTTGGATTTTCTATGCAATAAGAAATGAAAACTTGATATGAATCTATGCTAGATCAATTTAATATGCTATGAATGCTATTGAAAATTGATATGCAATGCTAATCTAACAATGATATGCAATATGAATGCAAAAATAAGATTGATCTCACAAAGATGTCGATTCGCAAGAGCTTTGATTTCTTCAATTCCAATTCTCAAGCATGATTGTGCAAAAATATGAGATGCTTGGATGCAAATTTGAGAGATGATTGAGAGATGAGTTATGAAGAGATGAGCCTTGTTTTTATAGAAATCCAAGGCTTTGGAGGTGCATGGATAAAAGCCATAAATCACTCAAATAACTCAGGTTGATTTTTGAGTTATTTTTAAATAAAGATAATTAACTCAAAAAAATATGCAAAAGCTAAGCTTTAACTCAAAATAGAGTTTAGCTTTAATTGATAATTGATAGTTGTCTGCTTTTATGATTGTGCATGTTTTATTTATGAATTAATTTAATAATAAAGTGATTTATTTCTAACTTAATTGATTTTTAAAAATAAAACAATTAATTTATGAGTTAATCAATTATTTAATCAAACTTTTATTAAAAACTATATTATTAAATAATGACAACTTGCTTTAATTAATTAAATAAGAATTTAATCAATTATTCATAGGATATTGGATTTATTGTCAAAATTAAATAATATAATTAATAATAGATAGAATTAAATTTAATTACATAATTAAGTGGCAAATATTAAATCTAATTAATTAAATATGAAAATATTCAATTAATCAAACTTTAGGATAAATGTGATTTATTGCCAAATAATTATAAAATTAAAGATAATTATGATGATTAGGAATATTACTAAGAATATTTCCTGATGCAGAATTTAAGATAATCAATTATGATTCGATGATGTTTAGATGTGCCTTAGATTAGGACTTTGATGTCGATTTCATTCGAATTGAAGATGTAGGAGATTAATGAACTTATAGCCCATTTTTGGGGTATTACATTTTGCCCTTCTTTGAATTACTGTGCAAAGCACAGTGGTTCAAAGATAGTCTATGTTTGAAGAGATATGAAATTGATTCAAAAGATAAACCAATCTCAAGATAGAAACCGATTGAAAGATATTGAGATAGGAGTTGATTGATATTGAATTGATATGAAGATAATACGTCCTGAATGACCAAAGATAATGTTCACTATAACAGAAAATGAACCTATGATTGCGAAAAAGTGTCCAAAATGCTTGATTCCAAACCTTAGGATTGCAAAGAAGTGAGTGACCCGTTCTAGACTCGATTGTCTTAGCAGAACTAGCAGGTATCACATCCAAACCCTTAAGTTACCGAAGAACCAAGGAAAGAACACTATGATCTGATGGTTGCAAAAACTAATATGGATTACAAGATTAAGAGAATACCAGATTGATATGGATCGATGAATCTGATATGCCCCAAGTGATGATAGATTTGCCCCAAGCAATGAGGACTTTTGATGAATCAGCGACTAGACATGATTGTTGTCTTGATTACTGAGGAAAGATATTGATTTCCATAAAGATATGATTTCAAATTTGATTACAGACTTTGAATGATATGCAATACCATGCCCCCTTCGGGATTAAAATTGAAATCTGACAAGAAAAGTCAGTGTTGAGAGTTTAGAAGCATGTTAATTGATTTGAGAAGTGGTTAAACACATCCGGTGAATGCATTCTGCATCGTTTAGAGGTCCTGGAGACTAAGTTTGACTAGGTTTGACCATGAGTTGACCATGGTTGACCAAGTTGAAATTTTGATAGTTTGATGTTAGATAATCAGTTAAGTTGAATACTGAATTTTTGTGATGATTGAAGGTCGAATATGCAAGTAGTTAATAATATGAATGATCTCAGATTTTGATTTTGATCCCGAAAAAGGATTCTACTTGCTATTTCATTGGAGGAACCTTCATGTGAGATTCAGCTCTTGTTAGATTTGAAGATGTGAGTGGTGAATTGTTTAAGCATTGAAGTTCGTTTAGCCATTGTGAGATCATGCAAACATGAAAAATGCAAAGAGACATGCAAAATGAAATGCAACCTAAGACCTAGGACCTAGTCACTGATCATGTGTCGATTTGTTATCATCATTGAACTTTTAGGTAACCGGATAAATCAATACAATGCCCACTAGCCATGAAACTATAGACATATGAATATCGATTTGTATGCGCAAGAATCAATACAACACCCATTGGTTATACGACAATGGACATATGAATATTGATTTGTTTTTGGAATGTTGGATTAGATATAAGCACCAAGGCACAAACGCCAGGATGACTTGAATATCATGTCCATTTTGATATAGCAATTTGTATAAGCATCAAAACATAAACGTCGTGATGACCTGAATACGCCTTGCATGAAAAACACATCAAACAATCAAAAGATCATTCTAAATCCAGTGTGAATTACCCGTAGTGACCCTTTATCATTCACCTCCTTAGGCAAGATCGCGTTTCACAGTAGGAGAAAGAACTCACTCAAAAAGATAATAGTTAGATCAAACTCCTTTGAATTTTTTGGGTATCAATGGTCGAGGTACGCATGGCCATCCAATTCGAGATAGAGGCTCTTACAGTTGGACACCATTTCAATCCAGAATTTCCAAAGCTGTTAGATTTTCACATACAAGAAGAAAACAAAGAAAAGGTTATGCCCCCAGTCATCACTCTCTAAATCCTATAAAGGACATCATCGAAGAGCTCGAAGGGACACAATATGCAAAAATTTCAATGCGAATCAGTAAGCATACAAGGAGATAAAAGCATGTAAAAAAGCATAGATTATTTTCAGTTGAGTTTTGATGTTTGATTGTGTTGTTGTAGATGCAAAATTCTTTCTGGAGACGAGACAAACTGATTGACTCAACTTGAAGCTTCAAAGGATTCTGACTGGATAGGATACGTCTAAGATACATTGGAGGCCATAGGATATGACATTGATTGCCCCCAAGTTTGAACATTGATAGGATACAGACGCGCAAGCTGATTGGTGTACAAACTGACTTATTGAAAATTGGAAATGTTGAAACAAACCGGGAGATATGTACAACTAAAGCAAGACTGAAAGCTGGGAAAGACCAAGATTGTGCTGATAGTTGGAGCGTTTTGAACAAGTGGCACCCATTTGCCGGGTTTTCACCATCTTGGCAAAGATTCTATTTTTGCTACCAAGGTGCCTGTTTCCAGGTTTTCACCAAGGCACTTTTTCTTTTTTTTAATTTTTGTTTGTATTTTTCATTTTTTTCAATTTTTTTGAATTTTTGATATGTTTTGATTTTTTTTTGTGAATCATCAAGGTGCCTATTGCTAGGTTTTCACCAAGATGTTCATTTTTTCAGGACTTTTTCTAATTTTAAAGATTTTTTTAGGACATTTTACCATAGACTGAATGCCTTAGGCGTAGAATTTCTTTAGATGGAGAATGTTGATTGGTTCTCAGAGCTGTTCTCCTTCAGTCGTTGAGAGTTGATAGGCACCAGAGCCAAAAGTAGCAGTGATGACAAAGGGACCCAGCTAGTTGGGTTCGAACTTCCCCTTGCGTTCTTGATGTGATTGATTTTTAGGATTTTCTCTCAACACTAGATCACCAACCTGAAATTCTCTGTGTCTGACTTTCTTGTTGTAACCTCTAGACATTCTTTTCTGATACACTCTGAGATGATCATACACTGCTTTCCTGCGCTCATCTAGTAATTTAAGTTCTTGTAACCTAGATACTCTGTAGTCTTCATCAGTGACAAGTCCATGCATTCTAATTCTGAGTGATGGGATTTCAACCTCAATAGGCAGTACCGCTTCAGACCCATGAACTAAAGTGAAAGGTGTAGCCCCTGTAGGCATTCTGATACTAGTTCGGTATGCCCAGAGAGCTGGATTGAGATTGAGATGCCAGTCTCTTCCTATTTTATTCACTGTTCTGTGCAAGATTTTCAAGAGATTTTTGTATGAAGCCTCAGCTTGTCCATTCCCTTGAGGATAGTAAATAGAAGACCAATGTTGTGTAATCTTGAATTTAGCACATAAGTCATCTAGATCTTTATTTTTGAATTGTCCCCCGTTATCTGTGATTATAGAGTGAGGGATCCCATATCTGCAAATGATGTAGTTCAGGATGAACATAGAGATCTACTTCCCTGTTGCTTGTGTTAGAGGAACTGCTTCTACCCATTTTGTAAAATAATCTATAGCTGTGATTATATGGGTATGTCCATTAGAAGAGTGGGGATGGATAGCACCTATGAGATCAAATGTCCATTATTGAAAAGGCCATTGTGTAGTAAAGGGAATTAGATCTCTCCCTGGAGCATGAATCAAGTTGCCATGTACTTGACACTGTTGACAGTTTTTAGCAAAGTTAATAGCCTCTTTCTCCATTTCAGGCCAATAGTACCCAGCCCTAATAAGTTTTTGAGCTAACGTTAAACCATTCGAGTGTGACCCACATATACCCTCATGGACTTCCTCTAATGCACGTTGAGACTCTTCCTGTTGTAAACATCTAAGTAGTGTACCATCTAGACCTCGTTTGTATAGATCACTACCAATGATGACATATCAGGATGCGGATCGGATAAGGTTTTGTTTCTCAAAATGGTTAAAGGACTCAGGGATGATTTGGTCGTGGAGATAGGAGAACAGATTTTTGTAGCGAGATGAGTCATAACCTACAACAGTGCAGATCATGCGGGTTTTAGGGGAGTCATATGTAGGATAGGATAGGGCTTCCACCAGGAACTCGTAGCGTAGTTCATGTTCAGGCTACTGCAAGAGAGTAGATAATGTCACCATTGCATCGACAGCCTTATTCTCCATTCTGGGTATTTTCTCAAATGTGATAGAGATGAAGTATTTCTTTAAATCATCTACCATTCTCTTGTAAGGAATGAGCTTTTCATCTTTGGTTTGGTACACATTATTGACTTGGTGGATAACCAATTGTGAGTCTCCATGGATGTGCATCTCTGTAACTCTCCACTGTATTGCCATTTTCATACCATTGAGAAGTGCCTCATATTCAACAATATTATTTGTGCAAGGAAACTTTAGTCTGAATGTTTTGGGTATCGAGTATCCTTGAGGAGTGATGAACAATATGCCTGCTCCAGATCCATTCTGTGTGTAGGAGCCATCAAAGAATAACCGCCATGCTCTAGAAGAGAGGTGCATGATAGAGGAATCGGGAAATTCCATTTGCATGGGTGTATCATCAAACATGGGTGCATCTGCTAGTTGATCAGCAATAACTTGACCTTTTATAGCTTTTCTTTCAACATATTCAATGTCAAATTCGCTTAGAAGCATGACCCATTTAGCTAGTCTACTGCTGAGGGCCGCCTTGCTTAGTAGGTATTTCAGTGGATCAATTTTTGCTACTAGATGCGTGGTATGAGCTAACATATAGTGTCTTAGTTTCTATGATGCAAAGATCACAGCTAGACATGCCTTCTCTATCATTGAGTAGTTCTTCTCATAGGCCACTAAAGTTCTGCTGATATAGTAGATGGCTCTTTCCTTTTTGTTCTCATCATGCTGTGCTAGCAATGCCCCCAATGATGTATCTATTGCGGAGACATATAATATTAATGGCTTCCCATGAATAGGAGGCATTAAGATAGGAGGATTCGAGAGATAATTCTTGATATGATCAAAATTTTTTGCATAGTCTTCATTCCATGCAAAGGTCACACCTTTATGTAATGTCTTTGTAAAAGGTTGTGATATGTCAGCTAACTGTGATATGAATCTTCTGATGGACTGTACTCTCTCTTGCAAAGTTCACATTTGACTGATATTCTTGGGAGGTTGCATCTCTATGATAGCTTTCACCTTAGCTAGATCAACCTCAATGCCTTTCTTTGAAACTATGTATCCTAAGAGCTTTCCAGAAGTGACACCAAAAGCACACTTCTTAGGATTTAGTCGGAGACTAAACTATTCCATTTTGTCTAGGATCATGCTCAAGTCTGTTAGATGTTCAGTTCTAATCATGGATTTTGCCAAGGTATCATCCACGTAATCCTCCATTGTTTTATGCATCATATCATGAAAAATAGATGTCATTGCTCTTTGGTATGTAGCTCCCGCATTTTTGAGTCCGAATGGCATAACATTCCAATAGAAGGTTCCCCACGCACATGTGAAAGCTATTTTCTCTTGATCTTCTGGAGCAATTTTGATTTGGTTGTACCCAGAAAAGCCATCCATTAAGGAATACATTTCATAGCCCGCAGTCATGTCCACTATCATATCAATGTTAGACAGTGGAAAATCATCCTTAGGGCAAGCTCTGTTCACATCTCTAAAGTCCGTGCACACTCTGATTGAACCATCTGCTTTTAAAATAGGTACAATGTTAGAGATCCACTCAGCATAGTCTATGACACGGATGAATCCAACTTTTAGGAGTTTTTCTAGTTCTGCTTTGACTAAGAGTGCAACATGAGGATGCATCTTTCTCAATCTTTGTTTGATTGGTTTTACTCCAGGAGCAATGGATAGATGGTGCATAATGAGATTGGGATCCAATCCTGGCATATCTGAATATTTCCATGCAAAGTTGATCTTTTTGTCTGATAAGAATGTAGTGAATTTCTGTTTCTCTTCTTCTGATAGAGATTATGCTACATATACCAATTGTGGTTCCTCTGTTGTACCCAAATTGATGGATTGAGTTGGCTCAATCAAAACTGGAGATCTATCCTGTAAATGACTCGGAAGGACATCAAATATCTCATCCATAGGCACCTCAGAGAGGTTTTCACCTTTGGATACATCTTTTATTTTTACTTTTGTCGGTTCTGAGACTGCCACAAAGTGGTTTTCACCTTCAAAACTCTTTTTCTTTTTCTTTTTACTCTTGTTTTTCTGACTAAGATATTTGATGTCCGACTCGGTCATGTTGATGCTCGGTTCGCTGATGGGAGTCCTCATAGGCTCGACTGCAAGGAGGTAGCAGGCAAGGGCATAGTCACTGGAAAATGTGTAAACACCATGGCTTGGGTTTGTGGAAGTTTGGTCGATAAGATTAGGGCGTTGGATAGTTAAAGCGGGAAAGGCTTGGGATATGGTGTTCATAGATGGGGATATGTCATCATTGGTCCTAACCCAACGCTCAAGTTCAAAGGTGATATTACAGCTCAAAATGTTCAATTCGTGAATAGGCTCAACATCATCATGCGAGTCCTCTTCAGCCATAGGTGGATCAGACACGTTAAGTTCATTGTTTCACTCTAGACCTACGTTGGGTTGAGATACATATTGGTGAATAACATCAATAGATTTCTCTATTATAAGCTCATCTTCTTCTGGAATGGTACCCCATTCATAGTCATTTAACTCAGCTTCTGATTTAGGATCTCTAGGAAATCTTAGAAAATGTGTGAAATCAGGATGAATACCCCAAGAAGGATTACCCTCAGTTTTTGACTTGAATTCATATTCATGGGAATCAGTGTCAGAATAACTACCCCCTTCTTCTTGATTAGTTTCATTGCCTTCGAGATTGGCTGGTTCTTGTGGTGCAACCATCTCTTGTGCTACAGTAGGTTCTTGTGTTTCTACTACATTAATTCTTCTGATAGGATCATCTTTATCATCAAGAAGATCTTTGATCTCTTTAGGCAATTTTTCATAGGGGATAAGCTCAGAGCTATCTGAATCATCATCAGAGGGTTCTGTTTCTTCTTTCTTAAGAAGGGGTTCTCCTGGTGCAATTTGTTCTATGACATGAGAACAACCACCTTTGAGATGATAGGGTTTCTTCTTAAACCCTAAGCCACCAGTATCTTTGTTGGCTCTACCAATATGTGAAATGGGTGTCACAAGACCCTTTCCACTGATTCCTAGAGGTCCTTGACTGGAATATCCCATCTTGGCTATCAATTTGTTCCCTGGACCATACGAATTAGAAGGGATTGTAGGTGCTATAGATTCACTAGGTTGGACAATTTTAGATTCAGAATCCTCTTTGTATAGCCATGCAAGCACAGCTTCATCCTCCTCAAATTCTTGTTTGGATACTTGCTCCGCCACAAAATTTCTTTTGTATGCTTCCATAGGTTCCTTAGGTTCTGATTTAGATTGCTTCAAAGATTGTCCATATGACTTGGGCGAGATAGGGAGAGATGTCAGAGACAAGACTAGCTCTATAGTGTATTCTCCCATCCCATTTTCTTTGATATTGATCTCTTTAGCAATGTCATCCATCTTAGATGTGGAAGCAACATTTAACTGCTTGATGGAAGATTCTCTATTATTGGGAACAAGCTTATCGGCACTTTCCTTCAATGTATTGCAAGTTGTACTCAGATCTACTGGGATAGTAACCTCCACTCCTTCATAGGGAAATTTCAAGCATTGATGGTACATAGAAGGAATAGCTTGCATTTCATGTATCTAGGGTCTCCCTAGAAGGATATTGTAAGCCAATGGTAGATCAAGCACCTGACATGTGGTATCTTTGATGACCGGACCCACTCAGATGGGTAACACAATGGTGCCTTTAGAAGCTCTTTCTTGTTCGTCATAGGCTTTTATGGTGATCTTCTTTCAAGGATCAATAGCCATCTTTGAGAATCCCAACTGTGTGATTAAGCTGTAAGAACAAATGTTGAGGCCTGCGCCCCCATCTATCAACACACGTTTGACTCGACGGTTCTGGATCAAGACTTCTATGTGCAAGGGCTGATTATGTGGGTGACTCAAAGAGTTGTCATCTTCCTCTGAAAAGGAGATATATTGCAGAGACGTTAGATGACCAACCATAGTCTGGAACCTGTCTAGATCTAGATCACCAGGAACATTAGAGCTGAGCAAAGCTTTGTCTAGGATATCTCTGTGAGCTGGAGATATTCGAAGTAACTCAAACATAGAGATTTTGGCATTGGTATGCTGGAGTTGTTGGATGATGCTGTAAGAAGTAGGTCTTGTATCCTTTGGATTGGAAGATTTCAAGGCAGCCTTCTGTTTAGAAGTAGATGTGAGATTGAAAGGTATCTTAGGGACATTAGATGAACTTGGTGTTTGTCTTTTCAGATGAGCCTAAGCTTGTGATCTGGTAACTGCATTATTTGAGGAATGATTTCGATCTCTTCGCACAATTATGATGACATTGTAGCTCTCAGAGAGACATGGCTCAACCATATTGATGACAACATTGTTTCCAAGATAGGCATAGTTGACTTTTGCCACCATGTTAGGCTGAGAAGTGGAAACTCCCTTGCCATGTTGTGGAAACAGTTCTGTAAATGTTGTGTGATCATTATTGCTGGTAGGATTATCGATCGTGATGTCCCCTTGATCTATCAAGTCTTGAATGGTATGCTTCAAGTGGAAGCATCCATTAGTTCTGTGGCCTTTAGTCTGATGGAAAGCACAGAATTCATTATCTTTCCACCAATATGGTTTTGGATCCGGATCAGGGTTTCAGATTGGTGGTAAAGAGATCATGTTATCAGCTATTAGGGTTCTCAGGGAAGATTCCAAAGATTCTCCTAGGGGAGTAAACTTTTGTTTATTATCCCATCGTTTGAATGACTTCTTTGGAGATGGTTCAGCAAATTTTTGCTCTGAAGCTTCAATGGTTTTGGTGGCAAGGGTGAGATTGTAGGCCAGTGCCTTTGATGGGGTGCAGATAGTGTCAACAACACCATCAGAGATGATAACTTTGTTTCTATTCCAGCTCTTATTTTTATCTTTTGAGCTAGATCCAGATTCAGACTTGTCCTTTTGAAGTGTGATTTCTCCTTTCTTGACAAGTACTTTCTCAATCTTGATTGCATTATCCACCATTTTATCAAAAGACACATGATCTTGCATTTGTAATGGATAATTGAGCTCTGGAACAAGGTTATTGATAAAGATTTCAAGTTTCTCCATTTCGGGAATTTGTCTAGCATATAGAGAGAACTTCTTTCTCCACCTCTTGAGGAAAGTTAGGAATGATTCCCCTAGATATTGCTTGAGGTTACAAATATCGATCATGGTGACTGGATGTTGAATGTTGTAGGAATATTGTTGATAAAACAATTTAATCAATTCCTCAAAAGTTTTGATCGTAGAAGGTAATCTTGAAAACCACTGAATGGATTCTCCTCCCAAGGATCTAGGAAAAAGATGCATTAGATAAGTCGGTTCATGCATGAATTCCATGGATTGCATACAAAACTCTTTGACATGATCTTGAGGATCAGAGTGTCTGTCATATTTGTCATACTTTGGTATCTCCACTCTTTTTGGGAATGGTGGCATATACAAGTTTTTGTCGAACGGGAAAGGACATAGGGCCTCCATGGAGAACTCCTTAGGTTCCTTCTCCTTCTTAAGATTGTTAAATTCAACTTGTATAGCATGCATCTATTTTGTCATAGCTGTGAGTGGAGTTTCTTCCTCATGTGTGATTATATCATCAACGTTAAAGTTGGGAGGAAGCTTAGCCCCTTCCTGGGCTAATTGTAAAAAGTATGCCTCTCTATCCACTTTCAAGAAATGGCTCATCATTCTCTTGAATTCATCGTCATTCTGACATCGATGGATTTCAGAGGGGGTAGGTTCTTGGTCAGCATTATGTTGAGAATGGTGTCCTTGGGATCCTCCTCCTAGAGAACCATGGTTTGTCCCTGCTTGAGACATGGTAGGAGTTTTTGGACTCCCTGGAACAGATTAAGGAGTTTGTTGATTACCTCTGTGAGTTGATAAAGGAGGTATGTAACCAGTTTTCAATCAAAAGTTACCGAGACTGTCATCTTCGTAGATACCTGACTTGATGAGTTGTTCAAGAGTTGGACCTGGGGTATTGGTCAAAAGTAAGTTCTAAGATGTTTCTTCTAATTTCCTGTGTGAAGAAGCTCTGGTCTCCACCATTAACTTTGAATGAGACAGAAGAAAAGGATGAAGACAACTGAAGAACAATTTGATTCGAGAAAATTAGATGGCACAACCTTGTCAAGATTATGATAGTTTTGAAGATCTGATGAGATGTGGGTGAAGGAAACTGTGCCCTGGATGTATGGGATAGATTTCCCAAAAGATAGCGGACACGAGTTATCAACACTTAGTCTATTTTTGAAGATTGATTGAAGATTGATAGTTATGACAAGGTTTTGACACGAGATAAAAATGACTCAAATTGATCAAACAGAAGGCTAGATCGGATTGAAAAGATTAATCTCAGAAAATGGTAGAATGCTCAATAGTTACTGCTCTGTTCCTGACACAATGATATTTTTGACAGATTCTGGAACTAGGCTAGAAACATTGGATATCTTGCAATTTGACAATTTCTGAAAACTCTCTCAAATTTTTCCAAACGACACTCTACAGACTCGTATGACACTGGGTAGTCTATGAAATGACAGTTGCTAAACTCATACGACAGTTGGGTAGCAATGAAACGATAGTTGTAAAACTCATATGACAGTTGGGTAGCAATGAAACGACAGTTGTAAATATCATACGACAGTTGCTAACAAGATTTTGACTTCCTTGGATTTGCTGGCATGAAAACTCGTACGACACTGGGTTCTCAATCATACGACAGATGGGCAATACTGAAATGACATTTGACAAAAAGTCGTACGACTTTTGACTTCTTGAAATGACTTTTGACTCCAGAAAGAATTTTACGTCAATTTTTGCAAAATTTAAGGTTTTCAGTTCTGGATTGTTTGCAAATTGTACTGTCCAGATTTTGAAGGTTATACCAGATTTGATCATTTTTAATAGCCAAGTAGATAAACAAACACGCAGAACAGCAAGCAAGTGATTCCAAGCACGTCTGAAAACAATGAACAAGGGAAAAAGCAACCTTGCGCATGAACAATCAAGTGACCAAATTGTGCTAATCCCTGAGAGTAATAATTGTGTATGTTCCTGAAAAGTTTTGCAATAACACACATATACCTAAGAATGAAAAAAATTGGCCTCTCTAGGGTTTTTAGTAATGGTTTGACTCTGCAACTTTTATGATTCAAAGGGGTGAACTCCAATCCTGGCGCACCAGGGTTTTGACACAGTCTGAGAACTTAATCTTCAAGAGCTGCTAGAGAGATCTGACAACCCAACAATGAACCATACCCGTGGAGATTTCTTCCACAAGGATATTTATATAGCGGCTGTCACTACCATGTCTGAAATGGCTATGACCGCTTGAGGTTCTGTCAACACAGTTTTCCCTATGAAGGGATCGTCTGCTATGGTTAACCCTCTCTAAAGGTGACTCAGAGATTTATACCACAAGGGGACTTGGCTCCAGATCCAAGGTTTTTGACACCTTTTCACTTTTAACCCAAACAAAGCAAGCAGATTAATCCGACACGCTAAGACAAAGTTTTGTTCCACCAAGGTCTGTGATATCAACTCCATGTGATCTATCAACCTCTTTGGGGAGAGAATGTATCAATCAATAAGAGAAGATGCACTAACCAATTTTGATTCACCAAAGCTCATGATATCAACCCCACATGATCTATCAACCTCTCTGGAGAGAGAATGTGTCGATCAATAAGAGAAGACTCACTAACCAAGTTGAATGTGAAACGCACTAAATATCCTCCCTACCTACAAGGATTTCATCATCAAGGAAGGATTTCACTAGGAATCCAATCTCTCAAGAATCACAAATAGTGTTCATAGGGCCTAATTACTATGTGAGCATAGATATATTCCCGAAAGTAAATCTACCAAAAGTACCCAAAAAGTAGAAAGAGGAACACTTAACACTTAAAGTGAATATGAGATGAGTCCACAAGGTGGAACACTTAACACCTCACACAAGCTGAAAATGAGTCCCCAACTTAGAAAATAAGTGAGTTCCTAAAAGCACAAAAGGGTTGCCAAGTGGAACACTTAATGCTTCTGTCCTGTTGACCCCTCCCTTTTATGGCACTGAGATTGCAACCACGGGGCGGAAATGAGGGGCCGGTGGATTAGTGAGTCCAATAACCCAAGATAGCAATCAAGATCAATCACAAGTATTCTAAGACTACTTAATGAATCCTTGAGGGTTCACAACCTAGTATCAATTATGCAAGTGTGTAGAAATAGATCAAAAGCATGAAAAGATGCACACAAGCTTGACACATAAGAGATTTATTTTAAGTCCCAAATCAAAATATTATTAGATGAAGGAGAATACCTGGGATCCTCACAACGTGCTTAGTAGATTTTACTTGATTTTTAGCAATTTTTGTTGAGCTTTTCCATGCAAGCAAGTGATGAACTCTCCAACAAGCAAACAAGCAAACAAGATATGCAAAATATATTCAACTTATGAAAACCATAGGGTTAGCTCTAAAAATCAATTATTATCAGTAATAATAACCAGTAATTAACCCAAATGACAACTCATATCATTCATTGAACCATGTAAAAAAAATAAGTGCATACCCATCACAAAACTTTGTTTTTTTTGCTGCATTTGACCTAGTCATCAAGATCTAATTTTTTTGATATGATTTTGGCCACAAAAATAGAAATTCAGAATAGAGACCCCTACTAAAAAATAGAGAGCTTTCCAAAAATGCAAAATTTTTTTAAAAATCTCTTCATTTGTGCCCTAGAGACTTGTTTTTATCAAAACAGACTAGTTTTTGTAAATTGACTATTTGAGCTATTATATCATGTCCAAATTTAAAACAAAAAGAATGGACCCCCTATATAATTTAAAGATATTTTTGAAAATATAAAAATTTCCAAAAAATATGCTCATTTGTGTCAGATATTAATTTTTTCCAGAATTTGAAGAAAAAATTATTAAAAATTCAAAACATCTCAGAAAATTCTAAATTTTGTACTGTAGCTTCTTTGATATGTCACCAATGTACAAAAAAAATTTCAGACCAAAAATCCAAGCTGTTTGGGAGATAAAATTAAATCTTTGAAACTTTGGGGTTTTAGCTCCCAAAAAAATCAAAACCAGCATGCAAAGGTGGGTTGCCCCACGGTGGGCACCAGAAATGTGTGTGTAAAAATTATACCTGATCTATAGACACAACACTTCAGTAAAATATTAGAGGTTAGCTATAATCAAATCATGCAAAATTGAAAGCTATCTAACCAAGCGATTTACTGCCTTCTAGTAGGTGCAAGATTAATGTTCTCAGATTGTAATTGAGATCAGTGACCTAGACGACACCTAAATGAAGGATTTGAATGCAATTGATCTAGATGTAAATATGAATGCAATTAATCTATTTTTTTGGATTTTCTATGCAATAAGAAATGAAAACTTGATATGAATCTATGTTAGATTAATTTAATATGCTATGAATGCTATTGAAAATTGATATGCAATGCTAATCTAACAATGATATGCAATATGAATGCAAAAATAAGATTGATCTCACAAAGATGTCGATTCGCAAGAGCTTTGATTTCTTCAATTCCAATTCTCAAGCATGATTGTGCAAAAATATGAGATGCTTGGATGCAAATTTGAGAGATGATTGAGAGATGAGTTATGAAGAGATGAGCCTTGTTTTTATAGAAATCCAAGGCTTTGGAGGTGCATGGATAAAAGCCATAAATCACTCAAATAACTCAGGTTGATTTTTGAGTTATTTTTAAATAAAGATAATTAACTCAAAAAAATATGCAAAAGCTAAGCTTTAACTCAAAATAGAGTTTAGCTTTAATTGATAATTGATAGTTGTTTGCTTTTATGATTGTGCATGTTTTATTTATGAATTAATTTAATAATAAAGTGATTTATTTCTAACTTAATTGATTTTTAAAAATAAAACAATTAATTTATGAGTTAATCAATTATTTAATCAAACTTTTATTAAAAACTATATTATTAAATAATGACAACTTGCTTTAATTAATTAAATAAGAATTTAATCAATTATTCATAGGATATTAGATTTATTGTCAAAATTAAATAATATAATTAATAATAGATAGAATTAAATTTAATTACATAATTAAGTGGCAAATATTAAATCTAATTAATTAAATATGAAAATATTCAATTAATCAAACTTTAGGATAAATGTGATTTATTGCCAAATAATTATAAAATTAAAGATAATTATGATGATTAGGAATATTACTAAGAATATTTCCTGATGCAGAATTTAAGATAATCAATTATGATTCGATGATGTTTAGATGTGCCTTAGATTAGGACTTTGATGTTGATTTCATTCGAATTGAAGATGTAGGAGATTAATGAGCTTATAGCCCATTTTTGGGGTATTACATTGATAATCTAATTGGTAAGCTGAAAACTTTTGAGCTAAACAACTTTGATAATAGTGTTGTACCGTCTATTAAATCTACTTTTATGTCTTCTCTGAAGATCGGTAAGTCTAGCAATAGAAATAATAAGAATGATAGCGACAATAATACTGATGATGAGCTTGATGAGCTTGAAGCTCTTATGGCCAGGAGATTACCTAAAGGTAAAGGTAGATATAAAGGTAAATTACCTTTAGCATGTTTTAACTACAAAGAAGTTGGTCATATTGTTGCTAGATGTCCAAATATGAAAGAAGATGACATAAACAAAGACTGATCTGGTGAAGGAAGCTATGGGAGAAGAAACAACATAAATTACCGACACTACAATAGGGATAACCAAGACAACAATGATAAAGGGAAAAAGGTACGCTACATTGTTGAAGAGAATGATATTGATTTTGATATAGATGATGATGTTGAAGTAGTATTTGTTGCAATGAAGGATGACTCTGAGGAAGAAGAAAGGTATGTAGAGACAACACTCATTTCTAAGGTTAATAAAAATGATACATGGATCATTGATAGTGGCTGTACACATCACATGAATGGTGATGAAGAAAAATTTGATCATCTAGAGCAATATAATGGAGGATCTGTAAAAATGGGTAATGATGCACCATGTATGGTTTGAGGAAAAATATCTTTACTGATAAATGATAAAATAAGATGTGATAATGCTTATTGGGTAGAAGGACTAAATTATAATTTGCTAAGTGTGGCACAACTTAACAACTCAGGTCACTGAGTAGCTTTTGAGAGAAAGAAGGTAAAGATATTTGATGATGGAGGAAATCTTGTTGGAATAGGAGAACAAACCAAAGGTAACTTGTTTTATCTTGACAATGCTGAGTTTTCTTGTTTAATGATGAAAAATGAGGATGCATGGTTGTGGCATAAAAGGTTATGTCATGTAAACTTTTATAACATGATAAAGATAAGTAAAAAAAAAAATGTTAGAGGTCTACCTAGCCTAGCAAAGTCGGATCATGTAATGTGTCATCAATGTTAGAAAGGTAAGATGACAAAATCTAGTTTTAAGAGTAAAGACTATTCAACAAAGAGAATTTTGGAGCTAGTTCACACTGACCTATGTGGTCCCATGAGAACACAGAGCTACTATGGAGATAGATATTTTATTTTGTTTGTTGATGATTACACTAGATTGATGATTGTAATGTTCTTAAAAGAGAAATCTAAGGCATTTAAGATGTTTAAATGGTATAAAAAAAAAGTAGAGAAAGAAACTGGGAAGGAACTAAAATGCTTAAGATCTGATTGAGGTGGTGAATTTATTTTTGATGAATTTACTAACTATTGTAATGAGATTTGGTATAAAAAGATAGGTTTTTGCACCGAGAACACCTCAGCAAAATGAGATTGCTAAAAGGAGGAATAGATCAATTATTGATTGTGTAAGGACACTGATGATAGAAAAGAATGTGGCTTAGACATACTAGTGAGAAGTAGTAAGTACAGCTGTATATGTTCTGAACTAAGTACAATTGAAGGACACAAATAAAACACCCTAAGAGTTATGGTTTGGTCACAAACTAACTGTAAGTTACTTCAAAATTTTTGGTAGCAAATGTTTTATTCTAAAAGATGAAAGAAATGGAAAGTTTGACTCTAAAGGGGATGAAGGGATATTTCTTGGATATTCCACTAAAAGAAAGGCTTATAAGTGTCTAAATAAAGTTACTAATAAAATGATTGAAAGTACTAATATCAGGGTTGATGAATTTGATACTAAGAATGATGAAGAAAGCACTAGGGAGATGGAAGACTATGATAGATTCACTTACATTGAACATCCAGAGAACCTACCGAAGTCATAGATTGTGTCAACTAAGCATCAGGAAAATGACACCGAGGAACATGAAAGAGAAATTGATGATCAGGAAGAGGCTATCGAGTAAGGGAATGAACCTGAACATGATGAACAATAAAGAGGAATTCAAGTGCTGGCAAGATTTGTGAGAAGACATCATCCTAAGAACCAAATCATTGGCGACAAGAAAGATGGCATGCTAACAAGAATTAAGTTAAGACAAGGTACATGCTTAGTTTGTGAGTTTGAACCGAAAAATGTTAAAGTTGCATTGGAGAATGAAGAATGGGTAAATGAAATGAATGAAGAGATAGAATAGATAGAGAAAAACAAGACATGGACTTTAGTACCTAGGCCTAAGGATAATAATGTTATAGGTACTAAATGGATTTTCAGAAATAAGCTGAATGAAAATGGAGAGGTTACAAGGAATAAAGCTAGACTAGTTTGCAAGGGGTATGCACAGGAGGAAGGAATAGATTATGGTGAAATTTTTGCACCTGTTGCTAGACTAGAAGGACTTCGCATGTTACTAGCTTATGCAACACATAAGAAGTTTAAAGTTTATCAAATGGATGTTAAGTCTACTTTCTGAATGGGATACTAGAAGAGGAGGTCTACATAGAACATCTAGAAGGGTTTGTTGATCTAGACAAGAAAGACATGGTATGTAGACTACACAAAGCTTTATATGGTTTAAAGAAAGCACCCAGAGCTTGGTATGAAAGGCTGCATACTTATTTGTTAAGTATTGGTTTTACTAGAACTAGTGAGAACACTAATTTTTATATGAAAGGTGAGTCTGATGACACTATTTTGATTGCTGAAATATTTGTGGATGATATTATTTTTGGAGGAAAAGATCATATCTATAAATCATTTGTTGATGAGATAAGAAAAGAATTTGAAATGTCTATGTTTGGAGAGATTAAGTTCTTTCTAGGCTTGCAGGTTATTCAACATAATGATAGAATTTTTATCACAATCCAAGTACATAAAGGAAGTATTGAGAATATTTGGCATGGAAGATGCTAAACCAATTGGAACACCAATGCTCATAGGCTGCAAAATGACTAAAGATGATGAAAATATAGAGGTAAACCAAACACTGTATTGATCAATGATTGGTAAGTTGATGTATGTAGTACATAGTAGACCAGACATTGCACATGTTGTCAGGATAGTTGCTAGATTTTTTGCAAATTCTAAGGAGTCTCACATGGTTGCTACAAAAATAATCTTAAGATACTTGAAGAAAATTGAGGACTATGGATTATGGTATCCTACGAAAGGGAAGTTTGAACTAAGAGTCTATACCGATGCAGATTGGGCTGGAAATATAGATGACAGAAAGAGTACCATCGGAGGAGCATTTTTCTTCTGTGAAAAACTTGTTACTTGGATAAGTAAGAAATAACCTTGTATTTCTCAGTCTACTATCGAAGCAGAGTATGTTGCTGCTGCTACAAACTATTCAAACATTGCTTACATCAAGCAAGTGTTGGAAGGGATGAACAAGGTAATCAATGAGCTGGTGATTATATACTGTGACAACACAAGTGCAATAAACATTTCTAAGAATCCTGTAATGTACTCAAAGACCAAGCATATCTCTATTAAGTATCACTACTTAAGAGAATAAGTATAGGAGAAGAAAGTTAAACTGGAATATGTTACATCAAAAGAGCAACTTGCTAACATATTTACCAAGCCTCTACCGAAGGAAACTTTTGAATACTTGAGGACTAGACTTGGGGTCCATCCCTTGTCTACCGGTCACTAATGTGATCGGTAGGTTGCATCAGCCTAATCTTATTAGAATATCATTCATGTTGATGCAACATAGCTCACACTTTGGATTCTGTCTAAGGTGTGAAAGATTTGAAGAGTCAAAATAGAGATTTGCATATTGGTATACAAAGATACATTGTATGCACTGGATAATAGAGAGTCACTTAGCTATTATAGAGCTGTATGTTTACTTTTATTTGGCATTATTGTCAAAGGGAGAGAAGTTAAGAGTTAATGAAATATTAGACAAAGATTTTTGTCAAAGGAAGAGATGAAAGGAGAGATAAACTAAAGAAGTCAAGGAGAGATAATCCGAGAGCTGTAAAGATCAAATCCATAGAAGAAAGTCTCCATGGACTACATTGCATGTAACCCTATAATGTAACGTAGTGATTAAACATATTAAGCTAGGGAGAGATTACATCATTTCTTACATAGTTGTAGAATACATGTTTGGTATGTGTATGGTATATTTCATATTTCTTGAGTTGCCATCAATGCCAAAGGGAGAGATTGATGAACTACAACTGATTGAGAACCTGATTGATGAACTTCAAGTGATTAGAGATCACCGAGCACTGAATAGATATGTAAGATAATTAAATCAGTTTTTATGTTGTCATTGATGTCAACTAGTTTTGACAGTACTTATCATGTTAGTTGAAAATATCTAAACATCTGTAAAGAGGAGAGAAAAGATGAAGAACTGAGATATCTTCATGAAGAAAGATGGATATGACAAATGAGGATAAGGAATACTCTTGGTAACTTATTGATGAGTCTATGACTTCATATTGTTGACTTGATTATGTTGCGTTAATCTGTTATGAAGTTGGAAGCAAAATGTTACAAAGTAGTGTGGTCAGTTAATGAAGCATTCTAGAATACACCGAGCTAGTGTAGTATATATCGAGCGATAGTATCAACTGAGCTTTTGTTCATCGACACATTTCTTTGTCAATCGAGTATGGAAAAAAGAACTAAATGATTAGTTTAGCCGATAGAAATTGCTGAGTTGTAAAGTGTATGATTTTGAGGTGGAAGATAAACTTTGTTATGAGATCAACAACTAACAAAATTCAAAGAAGATCTAACGTGTTACTGACACATCAGCTGAGGAAAGTTTAAGCGGTGAAATCAATGAAGGAGATTAAACAGAAAAATCTGATGGATGAAAAGAAAATGGTTTACTTATCTATTTAAGAGACATTGATTTCATTGTGAAAAGGATGCCAGAGGAAGGAGACTGCAGAGATATTACATGAACATTGCTTCATTCTTGCCTGATCAAACTGGTTGAAGAAGAATTGAATTGTAGAGTTAACCATGTGTCAGAGAGGTTTTACTGAGGGATAGTAAGTTATTAAATGTTGATGAACTGAATAATAAATATTGATCAGAGGATTTGTATGGACTTAGAATAGATCTAAACATCTGCAAATTCAAGTTGTATTGTAATCAGATCATCTACTATTTTCAGTTTAACCATTGTAAACAGATAAAATCTCTTAACTGAGTGGACTTGAAAGTCTTATATGTCATTCATAGAATGTACATTGTTATCCTGTCAACCCCATAGTGAATGCTGGTTGGACGATAACTATTAGTGTTAAATCCTCTAACAAGGTCACACCTTATAGTGTGTTTTGTAACCTTTAACAGGGTTGGCTCTTCACCAAGCTCACCTCAAAAGAGTGAAAATATTTTGGGTTACCAGTCCTAGAAGGTTTTTCCCTTTTATAGGGTTTCCATGTTAAATATTTTGTGTTATGTATTTATGTGGTGATTGTTTGGCTATCATACTTTACATGTTGCATATTTGATTTGGTTGGTAATCTTTATGAGCAATTAGCTGGTAATCAGTAAAGTCATAGACAGTTTAGTATTTATTGTTTACCAAGCTGCAGATTTAGCTAAATTTATTTTAAGTGATACATTTTATAATTGGGACTATGGATAACTGATTCACCCCCCTCTCAGTTATTCTAATAGCCCTTATCCATGAATTTTTAGACTCTAATGAAATATGGCATAGAAGATTAGGACACCTAAATTTTAGAGACCTATCTTCCATAGAAAGATTAGTCAAGGGATTACCAAAACTTAAACAATACCACTCTGAGGCATGCAAGGTGTGTGCCTTAGGTAAAAACACTAAGGGATCATTTCAGAATAGTTCTAGAAAAACAAATAATGTATTAGAATTAGTCCATTTAGATTTCTGTGGACCCATGTATGTCCCTTCATTAGGAGGGTTTCTATATTATGTAATCTTTATTGATGATTTCTCCAGGAAGACCCGGATCTATTTCCACAAATGTAAAGAATCTGAGAAGAATATTAAAAGATTTAAGGAATTCAAATCCCTTACTAAAAACTCCTCTGGAAGAAAAATAAAAACCTGAAGGATAGACAACGAGAGGGAATATACATTAGATATGTTTAAAGAATTTTTTAAAGATGTTTGGATTAAGAGGGAATTCACTATCCCTTACAATCCACAACAAAATGGGGTTGCTGAAAGGAAAAATAGAACCATTGTAGAACCTGCCAAGGAAATGTTTCTTGATCAAAACATACAAACTTCTGTTTGGGCAAAAGCCTCTAATATTGTAGTATACATACAAAAAAAATGTCCACACTCTCATATTGATAATAAAACTCCTAAAGAGGTTTTCACTGGTACAAAATCAAACATCATTCACTTAAGGATATTTGGTTGTCATGTATACATACATGTTCCCAAAGAGAAAAGAACAAAACTAGAACCTTCATGAAGAAAGGGTATTTTTCTAGGTTACAGTGAAACCTCAAAAGCTTACTGAGTATATGTCTGGTCATAAATAGATTGAACTAAGAAGAGATGTAATTTTTGAGGAGGATATAGTATTCACAAGAGCTAGAAACTCCATTGACCTAGAAATCCAAACTTGTCCCATGGAACCAGAAAAGGAAACTGCTCCTGAGATTTAGAGGAAGTATCCTGAGGAATAAGAAAATGAAGAACCAAGCACATTCTTGAAAAATACTAAGAGGAGACCTCTTTGGGAAACTAATATAATTGAAGAAGGAAAGTCCTATGGAGCTCCTTCAGGAACTTTTAGAGAGAGAGAAAGATCCACAAGATTATCTAGATGTGTAGCCCTAATGAGTGAGCTCTCAAAGTCATAACCTACAAATATTTTAGAAGCTCTTTAGCAGCAAGTATGGAAAGATACCATGGAAGAGGAGTATCAGTCCATCCTAAAGAATGATGTATGGGAAATTGTATCTAGACCCAAAGAAAGTCAGTGGTCTCCTCCAAATGGTTGTTCAAGATCAAGTATGTTGCATATGGCAGTATAGAAAAGTACAATGCAAGGTTCGTAGAAAAATGTTTCTCACAAAAAGAAGGAATTGACTATGAAGAAAAGTATTCTCTAGTTGCCCAATATACTTCAGTCAGAGTTGTTCTAGCCATTACAGCTACCAAAGGATGGAAAGTACATCAGATGGATGTTAAGACTGCATTCTTAAATGGAACTATTGAAGAAGAGGTCTACTTAGAGAAACCTGAAAGATTTGAGATCCATAATTCAAGAACACATGTTCCTAGAGCCTGGTATGAGAGAATTGATAGTTACCTCATGAGATTAGGATTCTCCAAAAATGATGTAGACCCAAATATCTACTTCAAGCAAAGAAAAGGTGATATGTTAATATTAATATTATATATTGATGATATGGTGTTTATAGGATAGGATCACCTCATTAATCAATGAAAGAAGGAACTAGCCTCAGAATTTGACATGAAGGACTTAGGACTATTGCACTACTTCCTTGGCTTAGAAGTCTGGCAAAAATCATATAGCATTATTCTAAACCAAGGAAAGTACACCTTTGATATATTGAAGAAATTTGGCTTGATGAACTGGAGACTGATGTCATCACCCATGGAGACAAATCTTCAAAAGTTGAAGGAAGCAACAATAGATTCTTAGTCAGCCAAACCCACTCTCTACAGATAGATGATTGGATCATTGATGTACTTGGTCAACACTAGACCAGATATTTGTTATGCAGTGAATGCTTTGAGCCAATTCATGTGGGAGCCTAAGGAAATACATCTTGTGGCCGTAAAGCATATAATGAGGTACCTTTAAGGTACTCTAATTATGGTGTCAAATATGAAAAGTTTGCCTTAGATCTTCATGGATACGTTGAATCAGATTGGGCTGAAAGTGTGACCGATCGAAAGAGCACCTCATGGTGTTGCTTCAGTTTAGGATCAACTATGATATAGTGGATTAGCATAAAACAATCATCAGTAGCACAAAGCTCTATAGAGGTTGAATATATCACAGCTTCAATGGCTGCTAGAGAATTAGTATGGCTCAAAAAACTAATTGTAGGACTATTTGGTGAACCACTAAAATCAACTATCATCCACTATGATAATCAGAGTTGCATCAAGCTATCAGTGAATCCATTAATTCATGATAGATTTAAGCATATAGAGATTCCTTACCACTATGTGAGAGACATGGTAGAAAGGAATGTGATCCAGTTGGAATATATCAGTACAAGTGACACAAGGCAGGGGTCAAAAGGGGCCAAAGGATGGCACACCCTAATGATCCAAGCCTACACAACACGTGTGGAAACAAACAAACATAATAGTGAGAGAGAGAATGCCAGGTCCTTCATATATTTTCATCAATTGAACCATACATGCCGGGCTATAAGGCCTTCCTGGTTATGACCTTATATTACAAAGAAATTCATAAGTCCTCAAACATGCGAGGCTCTGTTACAACTCCTCAATCTAATGTCTACTATCTTCTATCTCCCAAAAATGTCCCCTAAACTACAACCAAACAACTACATTTATACAAGAGGATATTGAACTGATTCGGCCTTCAAATCCATAATTAATGGAAGTAACAGTCAAATCTAGGACCACACACTTCCCAATGATGGATACAAACATTAAATCCATGATCCAATATAAATGCACAAGTCGACCTCAACTAAACTAAAACTAAACCCATCGGTGAGCAAGGATGACCGAGCAGCAGACAAGCAATGCCGAGCGCCAAAGACAACCGATCACCCAGGAGATGACCGACCACACTCGATAACCAGAGAAAACTAAACAGCTACTGAGCAACTTGGTAAAAGAAGAAATTGAGCAACACAGACAAACTCCAAATTTTTTTTGGTGACACGGGATTGCCAAGGACCCGAGATGCTCCTACATTAGACATCTGGGGTTATTTTGAAATGATTCTTTGAATCATTTGGTAGGTACGATCTGAGTTGCATCCAACTCAGATTGTGAAATCCATGAATTGTCTTCCATCAATCTATTCTTCCACTTTACTAGATATTCCATATACTATTTTCCTCTTGTGTTCTTGCCAACTCTTTGATTCAAAATCTGCTCAACTTCTTCATTCTACTTCTTAGGATATTCTGTCGGTACTGTCATTTCTTCATCAGGTTCATGATACTCATAAAAATTAGTAATGTTGAAAATCGGTGATACGTCCATGTCATCAAGTAACTCAATCTCATATGCATTTCCACTGTCAAATTTCCTCAAAATCTTGCAAGGTCCAAACTTCTTTATCTTTAGCTTTCCATATGTTCCAATAGGAAACTGACCTTTCTTCAAATGAACCATCACTTCATCACCAACATCAAAAGTCTTATGTCTTCTTGATCTATCAACTCTATCTTTGTATTTTTTATTACTATCTTCCAGCTTCATCTTCACATCTTCATGCAATGTCTTCATGTACTCAGAAAACTTCACTCCTTCAGCACTTCTCTTATTTTCATAATCAATGTCTCTCAAATCAGATATTCCTCATGGTTGTATGCCATTCACAATCTCAAATGGTGTTTTTCCAGTACTTCTATTCATTGAGTTATTGTATGCAAACTCTACTTGTGCCAACATAGAATCCCAATTACTCAGTGTGTCTCCAACTAACATCTCTAAAGATTTCCCAAACTTCTATTCACAACTTCAGTCTATCCATCGGTTTGTGGGTGAAATGTAGAACTATATTTCAACTCAATGCCAAATTTCTTCCAAAGGGTCTTCCAAAAGTATCCAACAAATTTACTGTCTCGGTCAGAGATAATACTCCTCGGTAATCCATGCAATCTGACAATTTCCTTAAAGAAAAGATTTTCTACATGTACTGCATTTGATGTCTTTCTACGAGGTATAAAATGTGCCATCTTAGAAAATCTATCCACAACAACAAATATAGGATCATTACCTCTTACTGTCTTCGGTAAGCCAAGAACAAAGTCCATACTGATGTCAATCCAAGGTTTCTCAGGTACAAAAATTAGTACATAAAAATAGTATTCTGACTTGCTCCTTTTGCAACTTGACAAACTCCACAAATTTTCACAGATTTCTGAACATCTTTATACAACTGTGGCCAAAAGTACTTCTCCTTAAGAAAATTCTATGTTTTATCAATGCCAAAATGTCCAGCCAAACCACTACTATGTTTCTCCTTTATCAAATTAGTTCTCATTACTCCTCTCGGTATACACAACTGAATGCCTTTGAACAACATACCATCTTGAATAAAATATTCATCCCATTTAGTATCATGTTGATCTTGAATAGGTGCTCTACACTTTCTTCATGGCTCAGAAAAATCAAGGTCATTTTCGTACAAACTTTTCATCTCATCAAAACTCAGAACTTCAATTTTCATCTCGATCATCAAAGATCTCCTTCTACTCAATGCATCAACAACTCAGTTAGTGACTCCACTCTTATGCTTTATCACAAATGTATAACTCTGCAAATACTCAACCCATTTCATATGTCTCTGATTCAACTTATTCTAACTACCCAAATACTGTAAAGCCTTATGATCAGTATATAACACAAATTCACTCAGTATCAAATAATGTCTCCATTTCTTCAGTGCTTGAAATTGGCATAGAATTCTTGATCATACACAGAATATTTCCTTCTAGCATCATTCAACTTTTCACTAAAGAAAGCAATAGGTTTACCTTCTTGACTCAACACAGCTCCAATTACACTTCCACTTGCATCACATTCCACTTGAAATACTTTACTGAAATTAGGTAATGCCAAAATAAGTAATTCAACAACCTTCTACTTCAAATTCTTAAAATTTTTATCAGTTCCATGTATCCACTTGAATTCTCTTTTGTATCCTCTCATAGTCTCAGTCATAGCATTACAAATTGAACTGAAATTCCTTATGAACTTTTGGTAAAAACTTGCCAAACCATGAAATGATCTTATCTCACTAGCATTCATAGGTGTAGGCCGATTCAAAATAGCTTCAACCTTTTCAGGATCCATCTTCAAACCATTAGCTAAGATTAAAAATCCCAAATACACAATTTCCTCTTTCATGAATGAACACTTTTTCAAATTTATCAGCAACTTTTCCTCTTTCAATCTCTGCAAAACTTGTCTAACATGCAATAAATGTTCTTCTCTGGTCTTACTAAATATCAGAATGTCATCAAGATACACAATCACAAATTTACCCAATAATTTCTTTAGAACTTCATTCATCAATCTCATAAAAGTACTCAGTGTATTAGTTAAACCAAAAGACATAACCAACCACTCATACAAACCTTCTTTTGTCTCGAAAGCAGTCTTCCATTCATCACCTTCTCTGATTCTGATACAATGATACCCACTTTTCAAATCAATCTTTGTTAAATACTTTGCTCTAGTCAAACTGTCCATTACGTCATCCATCCTTGGTATAGGAAACCTATACTTCACTGTTATCTTATTGATTGCTCTGGAATCAGTACACATTCTCCATTCTTCTTAGGTGCCAATACAACAGGTACTGCACAAGGAATCAAAATTTCGCTGATCAAACCTTTCTCCAGCAACTCTTGAATCTGTCGATTCAATTCTTGATTCTTGGTAGGTGTTAGCCGATGAGGTGCCTTATTCGGTAAAATAGCTCCAGGGATTAGATCCATACAATGATCAAGGCTTCTTTTTGGTGGAAAACCATCAGGTACATTGTCAAAAATTATTTCACTATACTCGGTGAGTAACTTATCAATCTCCTTAGGGACATTATCTTCTATTTTTTTACATGGCTTGTTAGGAATCACAACAAAACATACATCATTCCTTTTCAAATCTTTAACAAACTTCCTTCCATCAAGAAAAATTTCATAGATGTGCAAACATTACTAACAAGTTCTTCCATCAATGGTAAGAAGATTTGTTTCTTTCCATCAACCACAATAGTATATGTATGCAATCTTCCATCATATATAGCATGCCTATCATATTGCCAAGGTCTACCCAACAAAATTTGACAACAATCCATAGGCATGATATCACACAACACCTTATCATAGTATTTTCCAATCTTCAAATTCACAAAACATTGTTCACTTACCAGGAGTGTATGTTCATCCTTGATCCATGAAATCTGATAGGGCTTTGGATGTTTCAACCTTTTCAACTGCAATTTTTTGACCATCTCCTTAGATGCCAGATTCTCTGAGCTACCACTGTCAATGATTACCTTCAAAACTTTATTAGAAACTCTATATCTGGACTTGACCAAACTTTTCCTTACTGGATCTTCCTTTTTACTTTCATTCCACAGTGCTCTCCTTACCATCAAGTTATTTTCCTTCTTAGGCTCATTCAGTGGCTCATCTTATACCACAGTATTCCTATTGCTACCAACCTTCTTACTTAATTGTGTACATTCAAATGACCTATGTCCTTCTTCTCCACAATTGGAGAAAGTTCCATGGAAACTTCCTCTGCTATAACCACCTCAGTAGTTACTGTCTCTACCTCTAGATGAACTTTCACCTTTCCACTCAATATTTCCTTTGTCCAAATTTGTCTTTTCAGGTTCAGATCTACTAGTTTCACCATTAGATCTACCTCTTCCTCTAGGTAATCTACTAGCTCTTCCTCTCTGTCTCTGCTCATGTCTTTTGTTCAGTTTCTCCTCAGCTTTCAAAGCAAATTGATAAGCCTCTTCAATGTTCTCCAACTTGACCATACTAATTTCCTCTTGGATAGAAACTCTCAAACCATTCAAGTATCTACCAATTCTTTCCACATCATATTCATCATGTCCAGATCTGATATCCAATCTATAGAATTCCTCAGTGTATTCTTTTACCAAGCTGTCCTTCTGCCTTAGACTTTGCATTCACCGAACTAGGTTAATTTGATAATCACAGGGTAAGAACTTTCCTTTCAACTTATTTACCATCTTATTCCATACCTTGATTTTTTCTTTGCCCTTCCTTTTCCTATCCAATTGTAGATGTTCCCACCATAGGGATGCATGGATTTTCAACTTAGTGCTTGCAATCTTCACCTTCTTATCCTCAGGGATATTTTCATATTCAAAATACTTTTCCATTTCTGTGATCCAGTCCACCAATTCATCAAAATCCATCTTTCCCCCATATTTAGGAGGATTGAAATGTGGTGTAGACTTCAAATTTGTCAAGGCCTTCAAAAAGCTTTCTTCTCCTTGATCCATAACAGGTGCAGGTTCTGCATTCGCTTGTTCTTCTTCAACTTCATCATCACTAACATCTTCAAGATTTCTGCCTCTTCTTTGGGTTGTCTCCACTGGTTCAAGCCTAGTAGCAATTTGTCTTAGCATCTCTACCAATCCTAGATCTGCATCTCACCTCCCACAAACCATCTTGACAACCCTATGCAATTGCAGGTCAGATCGCAATCTACTACCCCACAATAATCAACTAGGGCTTCAAGAGGAACTTGCAAACCTAGATCAAGATCTCACCTCGCTTTGATACCACTTGACGCAAGGCAGGGGTCAAAAGGGGCTAAAGGATGGCACACCCTAATGATCCAAGCCTACTCAACACATGTGAAAACAAACAAACACAATAGTGAGAGAGAGAATGCCAGGTCATTCATATATTTTCATCAATTGAACCATACATGCCGGGCTATAAGGCCTTCTTGGTTACAACCTAAGATTACAAAGAAATTTAAAAGTCCTTAAACATGCGAGGCTCTATTACAACTCCTCAATCTAATGTCTACTATCTTCTATCTCCCAAAATTGTCCCCTAAACTACAACCAAACAACTACATTTATACAAGAGGATACCAAACTAAGTCGACCTTCAGATCCACAATTAACGGAAGTAACGGTCAGATCTAGGACCACATGCTTCCCAATGATGGATACAAACATTAAATCTGTGATCCAATATAAATGCACAAGTCGGCCCTAACTAAACTAAAACTAAACTTGTTGGTGAGCAAGGATGACCGAGCAATAGACAAGCAACACTGAGCGCTAGAGACAACCGACCACCCAGGAGATGACCGACCACACTCAGTAACCAGAGAAAACCGAGCAGCTACTGACCAACTCAGTCAAAGAAGAAATCGAGCAACACAAACAAACTCTAAAATTGTTTTTGGTGACACAGGATTGCCAAGGACCGAGATGCTCCTGCATCAACAGGAGATCAAACAACAAATATCCTTACCAAACCACTCCCCAAGGTGAAAGTTGATCACTTTAGGAAAAATCTTGGTATGGTTGAAATGTAAAATTTTGATTTGTACTAATATAATAAAGATGTTTAATTGTAAACTTATTTTGTCATATGTGTGACTTTATGGCTTTATGGGCCCACCCATCCTGTGTGCATTTCTAAAAGGTGGCAACTTTTTAGTTAATGAACACTTGTATTTAACATTATAAGGTGACGATCTTGTAATGTTGACATCATGTTGACTTGATATCATCTTGATTCATGGATGTGCCATGATTCATCATGGTAGACATTATGTGATGTAATGTCAGTGCACATACCATAATAGGGGTATATAAGGAGAATGTGATATTCTTGAGCATATTATATCCTTCATATCATGAGTTAGGTGAAATGTAAAACTTGGTATCACGTGTTAGGTGATTCCTCATATCACATGTTAGGTGATATGTAAAACTTGATATCACAAGTTAGGTGATTCCTCATATCACATGCTAGGTGATATGTAAATTTGTGTATCATACATAATATGTATTCACGAGTAAGGTGATATATACATATATCATTATGAGAAATGTTATGCACTATAAATATTGATATTATCTTCATTACACTTTATCTTCCCTGGCTAAGAGGGAGTGTTAAAATATGATATCATTGATAAGATAAATATATATAAATCAGAATACATGATACATACATGCATATATGTTAACGTACATATAATAATATTGATTATTATTATACATACATTAATATATATATCCATATATATTCATTCATAATGATAAATATTCTCATCAACATATAACTATCGATTGTCATAAGTTATGAATCGATGAATATCGATTGACAAACAATATGTATTTTTAATATTTGATTAATATCGATTTAATATATACTGAAATACTATTGGTTTACACTATTGTGTAATACTGATAGTATTATCGGTACATATGGTATATGGTGCCGATTCAATATCGGTTTAATTATTGTTAAAACTGATCACCATATTTGTTATAAAGAGTAACATCAATGATAAGACGTGACTCATTAATGAGTCACGACTTGTCATTTACGTGACTCATAACATTTGATCAATATATACGCGTAAAGAAATCATTGGCTGAAACATTGATAATAAGGAGAGATAGAGATGTAAAATTTTGAAAAGGAGGGACACTACCCTTAGCTAGGGAGATGTAAAGGCCAATAAGATGAGAGACCTTATGAGATCATGGCCTCACCCTTTTAATGGTCTTGGCACTGGTTTCTTGGCAGAGACTTGGCTCATTTCTTTAGATTGGTGTTTTTCCATGCAACAATTTGATACCAATGTTAAGGCAAGATGTGTCATTATGAGACTCGATGGTTTTGCAACTTCTTGGTGGAAAATTGAGGAGTAGAAACTAGGACTTATCATGGATACTGTCACTTGGGAGCTTTTCCTTGAAAACTTCCATGAGCATTTCTTATCTAATCATTGGAAAAAGTAGTGCGCAAATGAATTCCATAATTTGCAACAATTATTTGTCTTCTTAGGATTATGAGCGTTGTTTCTTCGAGCTCAGGCCCTATGCAGGATTTAGCGATCAGTCACCACTCATGTTTGTGAGACCTACCTCAGACAGTCCTTGTTTCACTACTTTATTTTGTTATGCGTTCAGTGTTTTCTATGTTTTTAGTGATTATATACTTAGACATGCTTTAACCTTTTGAGACTCTTATGTATTTGAGGATTTGTAGAATCCTATGTTATATATTCAGTACTTGATTATGTAATCAGGGTACACTTGAGACACTACATGTTTTGATCTAGTTTCAGCTATGATGATGTCATATATATATGATCTATTGAGTAGAGGTAACCGTGATGGAATTTGGTTTAGGAAACTGATGCTATGCTTATTAAGTGTGAATTCATATATAGTTACATGCAATGAATTATTGATGTCGTATTATGTTTTTATATCATGTTGTTTTGGATATACTAATGTGTGCAATGAGTGTGTAGAGATAGTTGACCATGGATCTAAATCAGGGACCCTATATTGGAACCTATGTTTATACCATGCATTCCAAGGTCCTCTTTGCAAAAAGAAATGTGGACCTCATTGTATAGTCTTTTATTCATAAATGTGGTTTGCATGTGTGTCATTAAATTAGTTAATGCCTATGTGAATTAACCATGTCATTTGTTTTAATAAATGTGCCAAATTTGGCAAATTGTGGCTTAAGTGTTGGCATGGTTAGTATTTTAGTAATTGATTGGGTCAAGGGCTTGTCTAGGGTGTAACCTTAGGGTAGGATCAACTAAACTTGGGTTGGGAAGTTTTTAGAAGTCAACCAAGACCAAAAATCCGTGCATAAACTTCAGGTGGAGTTTAGGAGGGTCATTTGGGCTCCCATAGGTTAGCTGGGGTCAATTTTAGCTACCCAAGTTAATACCTTAGGGGTTAGGGGTCATTTTCAACCCATGAAGAGCCTTAAAACTCATTTATGACCCCTCTAAAGTCAAGGTTTTCACTTTGGTTGAAATTGAAGAGTTGTGAGGTTTTGGTTAACCTCTCTCTTCTTCCCAAACTTGCATTCAACTCCATTTATGGTGAAGGAAGGCAAGTGGGAAGAAGGGAATGGAGTTTATTCCCCTCTTTTGATTGGCTCCTAGATTTTAGGAGGTTTTCCTATTTAGGAGAAGTTTGGAGTAAGGTTTAGTTGATCACCCACTCTCTAGATTTGGAGACCACTTTGTTGGAAAAAGCTTAGGAAGAAGACTAGTTGTAAGGAGTTTCAAGGTTTTTTTTTCAAAATTTCAACATTTGCTTGGATCAAGGTAGGCCTTGTGCTATTTTTTTTATTTCTTGCATATGTTTGAGCTTGGAGCTCCATTAATGGAGTCCATGACTTTTTTTAAATTTTATGGTTCATGTTGCAAATTTTATGTTTTGTAAAAATGTTATTTTTACTTTGTGATTTCATTTTGGGATGGGTTTCTTCAAGATTTACTCACCTTAGGGAAGGTGGAGTAACCTTGAAGGGGGTAATAGGATGTAGAACCAAGATGTGCAGAGTCTCCCTTGTGTGGAGAGATAAAACATGGGGTTCCACGATACCCATGATGCCAAACAGGGCCTACGGGCACCTAGGGAGCATAAGGAGAGTTAGATCGTATCTCTTGGAGATGGTCTTCCCAAGTCTATGTGTGGCTTGGGATATTTGTATCTTGTTCTGGTTTCTCCACCTGGTAGTCCACCTCTACCCCATTTTCAGGAAGGTCTCATGGAGGTCTTCCCCTTGTAAAACCCAGTTGGGAATATCACTTTATTGTTTGTGTGTCTTGCTTGTTTCCTACATGCTATGGATGTCTGTTTATATCCCGTTTCATATTGGATCCCCTAGCTCGGGGGTGGCCATGAAATGGCCTAGGTTGGGAGGTGAGCCTCTATGGTCAACCTTGCATATACAAGTACCCGGTGACGCAGGGCTTGTGGGAATATGGACTTAAGAAATTTCAATATGAAAATTTTTGTTGCAAAATTAGATTGCAAGTATTAGTGATATTATGGAATCAAGAATCTAGGATTCCATTGTAAACTTAACATTTATTTGAAATGTTACACAATGATAAATTGCTTGGTGAAATTAATGCCTTGTGAGTATTCAACTCAATATGGAGAATAAAACTTGAGACAATCATTTAAGTTGTATGTGTAAATTATTCAGCAAATTCGAGTAATATGTGAATTTATTTGTCATTTAAATTTGCTTGCTATTAAGTTTCAATAAACGAAATAAAACGGTTATATCTTAATATCATGGTTTAAGTGATCTATATCGTAATTTTACATTGTAACAAATTTATCTTGTACATTGGTTATTAAATCAATCTCTTTTGAATGTAAAATTTATTTCTAAATAACCCATGTACTTAGAAATAATTTTGAGATTTATTAAAAAAAAATGTCTGAAATCAAATTTTGATTTCACCAATATGTTTAGCATGAATTATGGAATGCAAAAATGTAATTTTTATTATAAATTTTTTTGGCTTTATACCCCTTGTTTCATAATTCAGGGAATTTTCTTACCAGTAAATAGAATGCAATATTAAATTTATTGTTTTTTTTTTCTTTTTCTTTTATATCTACAAATGTAAATATAAAATAAACCGATTAAAATTTTCAAAAAAAAATATATGTTAGATATTATCTTAGCGCATAGCGCTATCCCAAAAAAATTTAATTAATGTATTTTGTTTAAGGGAGGTGGGCGGGCAAAGCCCTAACCCCGTCCCCCGCGCGGTTGCAGGTGAGCGGAGGCTGGCGACGCCAAACCTCACGCCACCACTGTGTTACGGTGGTGGACGTGGGGTGGCACACTTGTCCGCCGCCCGAGCTCCGCCCGATCTCCCTTCTCTCTGCCCCTGCGCGACACCCCTTCTGTTCGCCACCGCCACTACCGCCGTTCCCTTCCCTTCGCCACTTCTTTCTTTGCTGACACCGTGAGCGGCGCGGCTCCCTCAACAACCACCGCCGCTGCCCTTTCCGTCCGCCGCCGCTGCCGTGAACCACCGCCCGTCCACCGCCGTAACCCTCCTCATCTCTGCTCGTTGCACGTGCCTTGAGCCTGTGCGGCCCCTGCGTAAGGGCTTTCCTTTTTTCTTCCGGGAATGGATTAGGGTTAAATTGCATATTCCCTTTTGCTTAGATTTATTTTTGTTAATAGGTTTGTTTTTTAGAAGTTAAGTTTGGTAGTTCAGATTTGTTTTAATTATGTTTTATTTATTTATTTATGAAATGTATGGATTAAAGTAAATTTGTAATAAGTTTCTTTTTATTAGTTATTTAAATTTTATGGTGCATAAGTTAATGGGATTTAAAGATGTTTTAGTAACATTAATACGTTTATTTAAGAAGATTGTTATGTTGGATTTGCTAACAATCTCCTTTGGTATTAATAGTTTCTTTTATTATATTATTGAGTTTAGATATTTAAATGATAAAATATTTATTTCAATAGAGTGTTATATCAACTAAGATTATGAAGTTGTATTAGTGGTTATTTATTTTCTCGAGATTTGAGTTATTATGTAGTATTAATAGCTTTAAATTTGTTAACTAATTTTAATGTTAGGCATTTTTTTTTTAAAATAAAGGAAAATTGTTAATTAATTCATTTATATAAGGTTTAGAACATTTTTTTTTATCTAATAAATTATTCATTTTAATTTATAACCTAGATAACATTTTATTCGATAAGGGGGTCATAACAACCTCTTATCTTCGCAATAATTATCTTTTAAAGATATTATCGCTACTTTTGACCAGCGTCAAGCTCAGTTGACTTTTGGCCAACAATGGTCAAACTACCTTTGTTCATCTTGATTTTCGAACCAGGTGTTTCCTTCACCCCCTAGAACTGAGGTTTTCAATTTCACACCATTCGATGATGGTTGACTTTTTGGTCAACTGACTTGATTTGTGTGCACGAGCTTTCCTAAAGGCTTAGCGGGCCCTAGAAACTTTCTTCCATGTAATTCAGAGCATAGTTGACTTTTAGTCAACTATCTTTATTTGCATACCGGTCAAAGCTAGTAGCTTAAGGGCAACCTTATAGCTTATTTTAGTGTTGTTTGATGAAATTTGACTTTTGGTCAAACTTGGTCAACCCTTTTTGATTGACTGTTGGACTATCGTCAAAATCTTCCTTATTATTAGTTGCCTATTTTTCCTTTGCACCATTTTGCGTGCACATAGGGTCTTGTGCCAAATAGTGTTCTCTCCTTAGTTGTGTTAGTGTGATGGTTTGTAGTTGCTTTGTAAGGTTTTAGAAAAATTTTGTAGTTGTGTTTTGCTCAATTTTTGGGCATGACAATGTTACAACATTTCATTAGGGGACTCAATGGCCACATCATCAGAGGGGTTAAGGTTTTCAAACCTAAAAACCTCAAGGAAGCAGTTATTAAGGCTACTCTGGTTGAGGCAAATTTGGCTTTAGGGCATGGTGAACAAATAGGAATGCAGATTGGAGTTCCTACATCTTTAGGCTATAGGGGGAATTATAACCAATGTGCAAGGAACTTCAAGAAACCTCCTCCTGTAATACCCCAAAAATGGGCTATAAGTTCATTAATCTCCTACATCTTCAATTCGAATGAAATCGACATCAAAGTCCTAACCTAAGGCACATCTAAACATCATCGAATCATAATTGATTATCTTAAATTTTGCATCGGGGAATATTCCTAGTAATATTCCTAATTATCTTAATTATCTTTAATTTTATAATTATTTGGCAATAAATCACATTTATCCTAAAGTTTGATTAATTGAATATTTTCATATTTAATTAATTAGATTTAATATTTGCCACTTAATTGTGTAATTAAATTTAATTATATCTATTATTAATTGTATTATTTAATTTTGACAATAAATCTAATATCATATGAATAATTGATTAAATTCTTATTTAATTAATTAAAGCAAGTTGTCATTATTTAATAATATAGTTTTTAATAAAATTTTGATTAAATAATTGATTAACCCATAAATCAATTGTTTTATTTTTAAAAAGCAGTTAAGTTGGAAATAAATCACTTTATTATTAAATTAATTCATAAATAAAACATGCACAATCATAAAAGCAAACAACTATCAATTATCAATTAAAGCTAAACTCTATTTTGAGTTAAAACTTAACTTTTGCATGTTTTTGTGAGTTAATTATCTTTTATTTAAAAATAACTAAAAAATCAACTTGAGTTATTTGAGTGATTTATGGCTTTTTCCCATGCACCTCCAAAGCCCTGGATTTCTATAAATTAAGGCTTTAGCTCTTCACAAATCATCTCATATTTTGCACAATCACGCTGGAGAATTGGAATTGAAGAATCAAAGCTCTTGCGAATCGACATCTTTGTGAGATCAATCTTATTTTTGCATTCATATTTCATATCATTGTTAGATTCATAGCATATCAATTTTCAATAGCATTCATAGCATATCAATTTCATTTAGCATAGATTTCATATCAGTTTTTATCATTCTTATTGGATAGAAAATATCAAAAAAATAGATTAATTGCATTCAATTCATATCTAGATCAATTGCATTCAAATCTTTCATTTAGGTGTCGTCTAGGTCACTGATCTCGATAATAATCTGAGAACATTAATCTCGCACCTACTAGAAGGCAGTAAATCGCTTGGTTAGATTAGATTTCAATTTTGCATGATTTTGATTTTTGCTAACCTCTAATGTTTTACTGAGTGTTGTGTTTACAGATCAGGTATAATTTTCACACACACATTTCTGGCGCTTACCGTGGGGCAACCCACCTTTGCATGCTGGTTTTGATTTTTTTGGGAGCTAAGACCCCAAAGTTTCAAAGATTTAATTTTATCTCCCAAACGGTTTGGAATTTTGGTCTGAAATTTGTTTTACAGGTTGGTGACATGTCAGGAAAGCTACAGTAAAAAATTTAGAATTTTCTGAGATGTTTTGAATTTTTAATAATTTTTTTTTGAAATTCTGGAAAAAATTAATATCTGACGCAAATCAGCATATTTTTTGAAAATTTTTATATTTTCAGAAAGCTCTTTAAATTCTACAGGGGGTCCATTCTTTGTGTTTTAAATTTGGACATGATATCATAGCTCAAATAGTCAATTTACAAAAACTGGTCTGTTTTGATAAAATGGGTCTCTAGGGCACAAATGAAGAGGTTTTTCTAAAATTTTTGCATTTTTGGAAAGCTCTCTATTTTTTAGCAGGGGTCTCTATTCTGAATTTCTATTTTTGTTGCCAAAATCATATCAAAAAAATTAGATCTTGTTGACTAGGTCAAATGCAAAAAAAAAAATAAAGTTTTGTGATGGGTATGCACTTATTTTTTTTACATGGTTCAATGAATGATATGAGTTGTCATTTGGGTTGATTGCTGGTTATTATTACTGATAATAATTGATTTTTAGAGCTAACCCTATGGTTTTCATAAGTTGAATATATTTTGCATATCTTGTTTGCTTGTTTGCTTGTTGGAGAGTTCGTCACTTGCTTGCATGGAAAAGCTCAACAAAAATTGCTAAAAATCAAGTAAAATCTACTAAGCGCGTTGCAAGGATCCCAGGTATTCTCCTTCATCTAATAATATTTTGATTTGGGACTTAAAATAAATCTCTTATGTGTCAAGCTTGTGTGCATCTTTTCATGCTTTTGATCTATTTCTACACACTTGCATAATTGATACTAGGTTGTGAACCCTTAAGGATTCATTAAGTAGTCTTAGAATACTTGTGATTGATCTTGATTGCTATCTTGGGTTATTGGACTCGCTAATCCGCCGGCCCCTCATTTCTGCCCCGTGGTTGCAATCTCAGCGCCATAAAGGGGAGGGGTCAACAGGACAGAAGCGTTAAATGTTCCACTTGGCAACCCTTTTGTGCTTTTAGGAACTCCCTTGTTTTCTAAGTTGTGGACTCATTTTTAGCTTGTGTGAGGTGTTAAGTGTTCCATATTGTGGACTCATCTCATATTTGCTTTAAACGTTAAGTGTTCCTCTTTCTACTTTTTGGATGCTTTTGGTAGATTTGCTTTCGGAACATACATCTGTGCTCACATAGTAATTAGGCCCTATGAACACTATTTGTGATTCTTGAGAGATTGGATTCCTAGCGAAATCCTTCTTGACGATAGAATCCTTGTAGGTAGGGAGGATACTTAGTGCGTTTCACATTCAACTTAGTTAGTGAGTCTTCTCTTATTGATCGACACATTCTCTCTCCGGAGAGGTTGATAGATCACGTGGGGTTGATATCACGAGCTTTGGTGAATCAAAATTGGTTAGTGCGTCTTCTCTTATTGATTGATACATTCTCTCCCCAGAGAGTTTGATAGATCACGTGGAGTTGATATCACAGACCTTGGTGGAACAAAACTTTGTCTTAGCGTGTCGGATTAATCTGCTTGCTTTGTTTGGGTTAAAAGTGAAGAGGTGTCAAAACCTTGAATCTGGAGCCAAGTCCCCTTGTGGTATAAATCTGTGAGTCATCTTTAGAGAGGGTTAACCGTAGCGGACAATCCCTTCACAGGGCAAACTGCATTGACGGAACTTCAAGCGGTAATAGCCATTTTCGCCATGGTAGTGACAACCGCTATATAAATGTCCTTGTGGAAGAAATCTCCACGGGTATGGTTCATTGTTGGGTTGTCAGATCTCCCTAGCAGCTCTTGAAGATTAAGTTCTCGGACTGTGTCAAAACCCTGGTGCGCCGGGATTGGAGTTCACCCCTTTGAATCATAAAAGTTGCAGAGTCAAACCATTAATAAAAACCCTAGAGAGGCCAATTTTTCACTTTCAGGTATATGTGCGTTATTGCAAAACTTTTTCAGAACATACACAATTAGTACTCTCAGGGATTAGCACAATTTGGTCACTTGATTGTTCATGCGCAAGGTTGCTTTTGCCCTTGTTCATTGTTTTCAGACGTGCTTGGAATCACTTGCTTGCTGTTCTGCGTGCTTATTTATCTACTTGGCTATTAAAAACAATCAAATCTGGTATAACTTTCAAAATCTGAACAATACAATTTGCAAACAATCCAAAACTGAAGACCTTACATTTTGCAAAAAATTGACGTAAAATCTTTCTGGAGTCAAAAGTCATTTCAGGAAGTCAAAAGTCGTACGAGTTTTGTCAAGTGTCATTTCAGTATTACCCAACTGTTGTATGAGTTTAGCAAATGTCATTTCATAGACTACCCAGTGTCGTACGAGTCTGCAGAGTGTCGTTTGGAAAAATTTGAGAGAGTTGTCAGAAATTGTCAAATTGCAAGATATCTAATGTTTCCAGCCTAGATCCAGAATCTGTCAAAAATATCATTATGTCAGGAATAGAGCAGTAGCTATTGAGAATTAGTACACATGTCTCAAAGAATCAGTACACATGAGGAAGAAATTCTGATCGCCGCTATAATGAAACAGATACATGCTATGCAAGTCCAGCTTGACAAACTTGAGAAAGAGAAGGAATCTAAAAAGTTCTCCATGGAATCTTTATACTCTTTTCCATTTGATAAAGACTTGTACATGTCACCATGCCCCCGAAAAAAATTTGAGCAATATGATACCTCTTCCACGGAGAGTGACACATCTAGCTTTGAAGACTATGATGACTATGATGACAGACAATGTAATGATACCTATGACACCTCTATTCCTAAGAGTCCTCCTCATCGTTCCTTCCTACTTACTACAAATGGGCCATCACATTGGATAGATCGTGATGGTGATCCATATGATTCTGATTTTGAAAGAGACTTTGATGGCTTTTGTGGACAATACCTTGATGATGATCCATCTACTACTACTGAGGACTATAAAATACATCGTGCTAGCTTGAAACATCAATACTATAAGGATCTCTCCTCTCAGAACTCTCCAGCTGAAAATAAAGATTACACTCTCAAGAAAGATCATGTTAATGTTGAACCTTTGTCTGGTGATGGTTCCCTTCCATCCCCTACTTCCTCCAATACCCATACATTTCCTAAAGCTTCTGAGTCTTTCAAATCTTTCACAGAACCTTCATCTGACACAAGCCCTGATACTTTTCATGCAGTTCCCTATAGTTATCTTCCAGGGCTACCTCTTCAAGAAATTCAAGCTAACCTTCACTTGGCTGCAAAGACTTCCAATAATGATAAACTTAAAGAGCCTAAGCCTTCATATGCTATAATCCCTACTTCAGCTAGTCCTCCACCATCTCTTCCAAAGTCATCCATACAATCCCAACATGCTTCCTTGTCCTTAGAAGTGGCTCCACTATGTCGATTGAGATTCTCAATTCCTTCAGAAACTGTAAATTACTGACACTCGGTCAATACTATATTCATTTACTCAGTCATCACTGGATATCTTAGTCATCACTAAAAATTTACTTCTCGATAAACACTGTCTTCACTCGGTTAATTATCTAATGCTCGACAATTACTAATGCTCGGTCGACACTAAACTTTCTTGGCCTATACTGGCTCTTGGTTGACACTAGCATCACTCAGCTTAAACTGAATTTCTTCTCTTTTTCTTGGTTAAGCCTATGCTTCAAATCTATTGACTTCTTCACTTAGTGTTAAAGATAGACAACACATTACCTTGCCAATGTTCCAACTAATCAAGTACCCATTGAAGTATCACATAACTCAACCTTCCTTAGGTCCTCTTGTTATCTCCTCTTTTCAAATCCTCTTCATCAATCAAAAGATATGTTACTCTACTAGATAGCAATTGTCTTACTAGTTAAGGTTTGACATCATTGACAATATAACAATTGTTTCCATTATAGTTTGTAACAAGTAGTTATTGGAGAGTCCTTAATTTATATTATTATAATAAGTGTAGAAGATGATTTATTGATTAATGTTTTATGAGCCTTTAAATCTAGTTTATATCTCACAATTTTAAAAGAAATAAAAAATATAGATAAACTATGTTGATAATAAAAATATGATAAATAGATCCAAAAGGTTAATAGAAGAAGAAATTAATATAAAGAAGTAATTATTGTAAATAATAATAAATTATTTTTACCAATTAATTATGTTAAAGAAGAAAATGACCAAATGAAAAAGGTAAATAAATGAAAAAAATAAGGTGGGACCAAAGCAATAGGCAGGTCAAGAACAAAGAAAGAAGAGTGCACGGACAACAAGATCAATAGACCAAGGCAACATGAGTGAAAAGACATAGATGAGGGATTGGGAGGGGGGACTCGAAACACAAATAGATGTGGGGAAGGTTTTGGGGATTCAAGGAGAGGAATATAGGGGAGTGGGGAGAGAAGAGAAGTGGGAAGTAAAGGAGTGTTGAAAAAAGAAAGGAGGGGGGGGTGAAGAAAAAAAGAGAATGCAAAAACCAAGATGGGGGAAGAAAAGAAGAAGAAATATGTGAGGAGAGAGACATTACGGGGAATGGAGATTGGTTTGGAGAAAATTTAATATAAGTTTCCAAGAAAAGCTCAAATACAACCTTTCATCATAATTAATATTGGTCAGGTGATTCTTAATCTAGATAGTGTTTTCAAAATATCTCTTGAAAAAATATAAATTTAACTAGGGCGTAGGTGCCTTAAATGAATACAATGTTTAATATTGTGTAATTTCTTTGCAAGGTCATTTATATTTTCTTATGCCTAATGCCAACATGATTTTTTTAATTCTAGTATTAACAGAACAACTACTTTCACTAACATGAGGGGTCCCACAAAAGCAAACAAGAATCACTTTATAACTAGCTTATTTACTATAACTTCTTAGTATAATATTTCTATATTATTTTATATGATTACTATATCCGTCCTAGCTTATTTGATTTTAAAATGTGATTTTATTCATATAAATTTTATGTAATTAACTTTTAATATTATTTATAACTTCAATATGATCATTAATATTTGTCATTGCAATAGTATCCATTTTTCATTGTAATATCTCTTGTATAATTTATATTTCTTATTGAGCCTTACATTTCTTATTCATCTCATAATTAATTAATATTGCATTTTTTTCTCTTGGCTCTAATTATTGTCAATCCTAACATAAATACCTTAGAAATCTTCATTGAAAACCTTTTGTAATATCTTGATCATCTTATTATTTTTTCAACCACATCATTATTTTTTCATCTTAATGTTTTTAAAAATATTTTAATTCTTTTGATCGTTCTATTGAACTTGTTTACTCTTGTTCTTAACATTTTTTTTTCATATTATTTCTTTCATTACCTTGAATAATACTATTTTCCACTTTCATTTTTTACATTTAATGATTTTATGTTTATAGTGCTTAAATGTTATAGTTTTCTTCCCATATATAGTAACTATGAATGTGCGACTCTCACAATTGATAAGGTAAATAAACCAATGAGAATCTAATACTATTATAAAAAAAAAGTGTCAAAATATATGGTGATTGAGTTGAAATTATTATCTCATGAATATATATAGAACCTACCACTATAGAAGCCTATATTCATGGAGAACGAACACAAGGGTTTGTATGCATCCTCCTAACATTTGGAGATGTTTGTACAACTTCATGTGAGTTGTCATGATAGAGGAGGTGAATATCAACAAGTCTTCATATGTGGGATTCAACAAATAAATATTGTATATCCTTCAAGTAGTTATCCTAATGAATAAGAAGAGATGTAAGATTCCTTTATGTAGTGTCCACTCAAGAAGTTTTAGCATGAACAATTATAGAATCTACAAGTGTTGAATTAAAGAGTCCTTAACCTCTAGATGTTGATTTGAATATGTAGGGGGTGAAGCCTCTATATCTAAAATAAATAAATCATACACCCTTACAATTTTACACTATACAACATTATCCCCATAGCTCATGATATGATATTTTTTGAATTATGAAATTCTAGGTCCAAAATATCATTTTCTCAGCATTTCTATATTAATTCTAGCTTTTGAGTTTGGCTTTTTACAAGAGTGCTACATGAGGACATTTGTGTGACCTAGTAGCATCTTGTGAAAATTCATAGTTTTAATGTTCATTGAAGTGTTACCTTCCTACTAATATCTTGAAGGTAACATCTCTACATGAAAATTACATTAAGTAAAATCAACTCAAATTTTAATTTTTTTTAAAAAAGATTAATTTTCTTTCATACATTTGTGATCACACATTAAACCCTATAATTCCTTGTAGAAGCTCTTGGATTTTGAATGAACAATAAGATATTTGGTCCATTGCATGTAAGATTTCCACAAACAAACAAAATAGACAACATTATTGAAGTTTTAACATTTATTTTGGAGGTTCTTTGTGAATTCCAACTGATCATAGCTCATTTTTTTGTCTTCTTCCAATCGTGTATAGTTTATGCTAGGATTTAGATATATTTGGTGTAAGCATAGTACATTGAAGAAGTTTTGTATTAGTGACATCATATTCTATCTTGAAGTAATCATTTTTTATTAATATTATTAAAATTTTAGTTACCCGTGGAGGTAGAAATTTCAAAATGAATATTTGGCTAAGGAAATTCCCTAAATAGCCCAACCAAACATTTTCTCTCATTTTTTATTTTTCTATCATGTGCCCTTTTTTGAATTAAAGGTAGACAATAATCTCTAGTGATTTATTTTCCATCTCTGAATGATTTATTTGGGTTTCATAGTTTAGGATTTCTTAGTATATATTTCTCTATTTTTATAATTTTTATTATTTTAATATCTTTCATAGACAAGGAGATCATATTACTCATTTTACATGTAAATATTGGATTTGAAGTATTTCTTACATTTTGTTTTGCATGCATACCAAATGACAACTCAACATGCTCGGATGTCAATGCTATGCACTAGTGATCATGGCCAAAGCTTTTAGAAAGCCATGTAATCAGCTCTATAATATGTATTCTATTTTTGCGTATATCAATTTGTAAGTTTAATTACTCAAAATAATATTTTCTTTAGTTCATTATAAATGGATATATTGTACTATAATTCAATATTTCATTTAATTCTAGTTATATGTATTTTACTAAAAAAAGACATCGAGTAAAATAAAAGTACATCTAATCTAATTCATCTTGATGTAATGTAGGATATTGATTCTTGAGGAGATCATTCCTTTGTAAGGATCAATTTTCCTACACTACATTTTAGCGAATCTAAAGTTCTTGAATGTAAAATCTTATTAATTGGAAACAAAAGAAAAAAAAAATATGAAACATTTGAGCAAATATTTCTCTTGTTATTTGAACAAGAGCTAAATTACATGTCATAAATAATTTTATGAGCTTTTGAACCCAATCACTTTATTTAGATAACCTAACAAGAAGAAACATTCAAATATACAATATAGAATATTATAAAGACAAATTGATAAACCTATCCAGATTGAACCATACTTTTCTGAAGAATAATTCAACACTAGAATGCCTAATTGCCCTCCTCCTACCTCTCTTGATATTACTTCACCATGTCAAACATCACCTCCTAAAGATGGTGGATTTGACCATAATCTAAAATTGAAAATTCCAATTAAACAAATGCAAATCTTAGAACGATACTTCATGAATTCTAAAACTTCTTAGCTAATGAAACTCTTTCAGAGGCAGTGCCTATCGTTGAGGCTATACCTTAGAACGATACTTCATGAATTCTAAAACTTCTTGACTAATGAAACTCTTTAAGAGGCAGTGCCTATCGTTGAGGCTATTGAAGTAACATGATGAAAATTATCATATCTATAGTATTTCCTTGAGGATTAGTGCATACTGTGCTCAACAATATCCCGTGCTACACTTCCACTAAGGAAAACCCATCAAATTTACAATCTAATGTCACTAGCACACAAATATCAATTCAATGCCAATACCAACTATACATATGGTGACGACTATACAATAGTTTTGCCTTTCGAAGATTATTTTTTGTTTACGTGTGTTGCCTCATAAACTTCCACATTTCATACGCAGATTGCAGATCTTGTCCTATATCAGCTAATGCAAAACTTTGGCCAATTACATATCCAAGTTGCTAATTTTTAACTAGCATCTCCACCCAGCCATTAGTCACTTCATATTATATGAACAGTCTGATAGCATTACACATTCTTGTTATACCCCTCCCACAAGGTTTTAAAGCACCCGGGTTATATAGTGAGATTTTTTATATTAGGATGTCCCATCAGAAAAATTATTCCCACAACCTTTAAAACATACCACTTTGGACTAGTTTTGCTCACTCCTTATAATTCAATAAATATATTTCAATAGTTAATCAATCAGATTCTCTAGTAATTTTGGTCATGTTCACTGACCTCGCCTATTAGAAGCAGGGATGTGTGTATTCACAAATATCTTATACATTCCTTGATCTTGATATAAAACAAATGTAGAACAAGAACTTACAACCAACGTACGGGATACAATATTGTTAATATTGTTAATGAAATATATTTATTTTTCCCATCTATGCATCATTCCGTATCACTATCAATAGTCTGTAATTTAACTCGAGAGCTCATCCTCATCAAATCACTATGATATATAGGCAACTAGAAGAAAAGTGTAATTAGTTTATCACAAGCTTCTAAGGTCTCAGTCATAATATCTCAAACGCATAGAAATATTTATAAAGCTATAGAGAATAAAGTAAAATTTCTTAAAATATAATCTGATTGCACTTCTCTTAAAATATAATCTAAATGCACTTCCTCTAATTAGACCACTTCAAACCGATCAAACTTTGTTGAGGTTCTTCTACCAATTTATCATGTTTTTAGTCATGATATCAAACTCTATCTAAAAATATAATTGAGACAAAGTGCTAACAAGTCAGTTGTGAATGTGACTAAAATCTCTAGATTTAGACAAACCCTTTTCAACCAAATTCTAAAAACTTTATCCAGATAATACATCTCCTTCTACTTCTATTAAGTGTTCATTCAATTACATGATAAAAAAGGTCGATGTTTGCATTTGATCATCCAGAGTGCGTGACATCATATCTTTTTCCTCTAAAGATTTAACCTTTGACACAAATGACATACCTCTTTACATACCTACTTTTTTTTCAAAAAAAGAGAACCATCAATTGTTTTATTCTAGACCCTATTAGAAAAGTTAATGTTATAATAGAAGAAATTATCTTCATCAATATTTTCCACAAAGATAAAATTATGGTCTTTCTTTTCCTACTATGGGTTTCACTACTTTGATGGTTTGGATTGGACCAAAGTTTATGGAAACCATATTTATTGTTATTCTAAGATCAAACATATTTCTAGTGAATTCAACCATTCTATGGATAATTTTCATGAACACTATAAATATATTTATTTTTTATTTTAATTAATTAATTGCTTGTGAATGTGTACTCGTCTAGTGGGATCCATAGTCTTGGTGGCATCCTACTTGGTGATGACTGTATGACACATAAGTTGCACATGTAGAGGTAGACATCCCAATTTGAGGATCTTGACAAGCATTATCCTATGACATATTCTATGAAAAATTGGATAAGAGGTAGGAGATACCTTTTGCATGGAGAAGGTGGGTGGGCAAGTTGGGTTATGACAAGTTGCAAGAGAATGTTCTATTCATAGTTAGTTATGATGGATATTATAACAGTTGTAAGTTGTAGTTATGACAATATTTATGAAGAATTCTTATGATATTTGTAAGATACATGAGAGCTTTTTTTATACCTAAAAATAGTAAATTTTTAGGTGCCTAACATAGGGGGTTTGAATGGGGAATCATTTGGAGATGTACATGTATCATTTGCATATTTTTTGGTGGTTAAAAGTAGTGCCAAATGTTTTCCACGACCCCATGTTCTTGCTTCATCTAGAAGCTTCCTTCCTGGTTGTATTTTTCTATAAAAGTTATCCTTGAAGAGTATGAGTTATGTTATGTTTGTAGGTAAATAATTATGTTGTTGAAATCAATTCAAAGTTTTATTGGATAAAATGTAGAAGAATCTTGTTGAAGAAGCAGTGTAATGGTATTCTATTGTAATTTTTGTTTTAGTATTACAAAGTGATCTTCTTCTGGAGAGTGGTGTTTTTTCCTACAAAAGGGTTTTCCCCACCATATATTATGTGTTATACATGGTATAATCTTTATGCATTTTTATTGTATCCTTGTTAATGTATTTTTTATTCTATAATAGATAAGATTTGTAAAGAAAATTTGCACTCTCCCCCACTAGATTAGTGTTGGGAAGCATTTTTTGCACCTTTACTTCCTTTCAATTGGTATCAGAACCTCAAAAGTTTTGGTTTCTTTGTTGGATAGCAGATTTTTTATACTAATCTCAATTTGAATAGGAGCTTTTGTAGAGTATTTTCAAAATCGTGTTGGAAGAAGAAGATGACAAACACATCTATAAAATTTGATATGTGTAATTTTAATGGTAGAAATTTTGAGTCTTGGAAAATCAAAATGGAAGACATGCTCATGGATAGAGATACATGGGTTGCAGTTTCTTTGACAAAATCCCAAACTACAGTGCAAGATGAATGAGATAAAATGGATCAAAATTCCAAGGGTCTAATAAGACTTTGTTTGGATGATTCGGTGCTCCTAAATATCAATGAAGAGAAGACTATGAAATATCTTTAGAAGAATCTTAAAGATGTTTATCAGGCTAATCCCTACTAAACAAGCCTTTAAAAAAAATAAAATGTATTCTCTGAAGATGGAAGATGGATTACATATTACTAATCATCTCAATGCATTTAATATATTTTTTGTTCAGTTGGTTCTATTGGTGACAAGATCAAGGAGCGGGATCATTGAATACTTGTGTTATTTTATTGATTCATAGGCTACCTCGTTGTGACTATTGAAATTAAAGCCACCAAGTTCAAGATGGATGAGGTAGTAGTATCGTTAATTTTTGAAGAGATGTAGAGGAATACTTATGAGTCAGTCAACTAAGGAGGCTCTTGTAGTTTGTGGTAAATCAAAAGATAAAGGCAAAAAGGAACAAAAAATGAAAGAGACAAATCCAAGTATTGTGGGAAGTCCACGGAAAAATGTTGGAAAATCGGAAAATTTGGTCACTTCCAAAAATATTGTAAGCAAGAGAGAAAGAAGAAGAGGCCCTCTAATGTAGATTCAAACAAATCCTTTTATGATCGTAGTGAAGCATTTTTTATAGCCTTGGAAACACATGCATTAGAAGATGTATGGTTGATAGATTCAGGTGCATCTTCTCACGTGACCTCACATTAGGGTTGGTTTTCAAAGTATGAAGAAATGATGGCGGGAAGGTGTATCTTGGTGATGAATCTCATCTAAGGTTTGTTGGTCGTATAAGATTCAATATTAGGTTTATTGATGGTAGAGTAAAGGGTATTGATGGTGTAATGCACATCTTGGATTTCATATAGAATCTACTCTTTGTAAGTAAGTTAAGTGATGTGGGTGTGCATGTTGTTTTCTTGCAAGGAGGATGTAATATGACAAGAGGTAATATGGTGCTTGATAAGGGTGTTCAAATTAGCATCTTTTACAAGTTGGATGCATACACAATTCAATGCAATAGTGTTTTTGTGAAGTCCAAGAAGAGGGCCCTAGATTCTTCATCCTCACCATCAGATCGAGTTGTGAAGAGGATTTTTTCTTCTACATTTAATGGCCATGCTTTTTGGGTAACTAAGGCTGCCAACGCTTTCGAGGTGAAACTTTCAATAGAGAAGACAATGTGATGACACAAAAGACTTGGTCACATGGGTGAAAAGTGTCTCAAAACCATGAGATGTAAATGCCTTGTTGAGGGACTTGATGATTGCAATATTGAGTTTGGTTTCTGTAAATACTACGTATATGGTAAACAAAATCTTGTTCACTTTTATTCTAGCTCTCACAAATCTTCTTGGTTGTTGGACTTAATACATTATGATATTTTTGGTCCTATTAATGTTCCATTAATTTCAAAATATGTTCTCTTCATGTCATTCATTGATGACTATAGGAGGAATTTTTTTTCTAATAAATAAATCTCAAGTCTTTAGTCATTTTAAGGAATTTAAGGTTCTTATAGAAAATCAAACTTGTAGAAAGATTAAGTTTTTGAGGACAGACAATGGTGGTGAGTTTTAATTAGTAGATTTTGATAGGTTAGATAAGAACCATGTCATTGAGAGTCATAAGACCACTCCATAGACCCCCCAAAAGAAATAAGTTGTAGAGAGAATGAACATGACAATGATGGAGAGGGATAGGAGTATTCTTAGTGGTGTAGGCCTTTAACAAAAATTGTGTCCTGAAGTTGTATCCACTACTTACAATATGGTAAAAATGTCTCCTACATCAATACTTGTTGATAAGATACCCATGAAGGTGTGGTCAATAAAGGATCTGTTAATAAGGCATCTTGCAGTATTTGGTTATGAAGATTATGATCATTTTCTAAGTGAGGAGAGAAAAGGTAGTGAAGTTTAACTCTATTGTCTATGGTGTTGGTGTAAAAAGGTACAAGCTTTGGGCTTCAATGATAGAGAATTTCCTCTACACTAGAAGTATTATTTTCAAACAAATAAAACCTTACAATATTGAGCTACAACTAGAGAGACAAGAGAAACAGATTAAGGAGGTAAATCAAATTCCTTCTACCATTGAGAAAGAAGAAATACAAGCTCCTGATGGACTTGATGATGAGGAGAGCTCTAGTAGCATTGAAAATTTAGAAGAATATGAAGAACATCAACCTTAGCCATTGAGGAGGTCTACTCGTGATAAGTGGAAACTTGATAGATATGATTATTCACCACAAAGGCTTGGATATTCATTGTTGGATTCCAATTGTAATTTTTATTTGATTGCTAATACAAATGAGCTTGTGACTATTAGAAATTTTATGTGTATGCATGATGTGAATTCTTGGATGGAAGCCATGAATGGTGTGATGGTATCTTTGTAGAAGAATAATACTTGGGATCTCTAGAGTACCTTTTCTTGAAGGATGTAATCCCATGGGATGTAAAAGGGTGTTCAAGAAAAAATTGGGAATTGATGGAAGTATTGAAAAATATAAAGCACAGTTGGTTGAAAATCTCATAGGTATTTCCAAGTTGAGGGTATATATTATGGTGATATTTTGTTACCATCGATTATGTTTTTTTTATCACTTTCTACAACCATGATTGGGAAATAGATCAAATGGATGTGAAGACAAAATTCCTTAATGGTGATTTGCAAAAACAAATTTGCATGTCACAATTAGATAATTTCATGGTCCAAAGTAAAGAAAATCTAGTTTGCGAGTTGGAAAGGTCTTTCTATGGTCTGAAATAGTCTCCTAGGATATGGTATCAAAACTTTGATGCTGATGTGTTAAATCTTGGATTTCGTAGGTTTAAATATGATTGTTGTATTTATTTGAAAATTGATAATGGTCACATTATCATTTGTACATTATATTTTGATGATATGTTAATGTTTTGGAACATTTTTTTGATTTCTAATTACTTGAAGTCTCACTTGTTAGCACGGTTTGAGTTGAAAGATTTAGGCACAGTTAGGTACATCCTGGGGATGGATATCAAAAGAGACATAGCTAATAGAAAGCTTTTGTTAAGATAGAGTAATTATGTGAATTTAATGTTGGAGAGATTTAGCATGATATCTTGTAGATCTATGAGATCATGTTGCATTGGGAACAAAGTTACCTATGGAGGATTGTCCAAAATCTCCTTTTAAGGTGGTGCAGATAGCCAATGTACCATATGTGAGTGTTATTCTATTCTTATTGATGTTATGATATGTACGAGAGTATACATTTCCCAATTATCATGATTCTTGAGTCGATATATGGATAATCCTAGATAGGTTCATTAGGATGCAATTAAGCAATTATTTATATTATTCTACTAGACCTTAACATTCTTTGAGAATTATTGGATATGTTGATTCAAATTGGGCAGGTGACATTTCTATCAGAAGATCCACTAGTGGTTATGTTTTTACTATGCATGGGGGTTCTATTAGTTGGATGAGTAAGTGACAAGATGTAGTCACTTTGTCCATGATGGAAGTAGGGTACATGGAAGCTGCTCATGTTTATAAGGAAACAATTTGTCTTAGGAAGTTGTGTTTGGATATTGGGTTTGATGTAGGATAGATTACTATTTTTTGTGACAATCATAAAGCTATGTGCTTAGCAAAGAATCTGGCTTTCCAAGCCAAAACAAAGCATATTGATGTACAATTTTATTTTTTTCAAGATATGGTTGAGGATGGGAATGTGAAATTGAAGAAAGTTGATTTTTTTACGAATGTTGTAAATGCACTAACAAAACTATTAAATTATAGCATTAAATTGATTGATATAATTATATTGATGTTGCTCAATATAATATTCGATCATCTTTGATATTGAAACAGAGTTTATTATTGCCTGCAATTAAATCACCACAGTCGATATTTATAAAGCCTCAAACATTATTGTTAATGTTGTTATGTAACTATCGTTTGATAGTTAATGTAACATATCATATTAATATATGATATGTTATGTTAACTACCAAAAGGTAGTTAACATAACATTAGAATGTGTTGAACGAATTTTATGCAGGGATGGCCGCTCACGATGTTCCCGCTCCTGCGGTTCAAATTTTCTCCATTCCCGCTCATGACCTTGCATCTGCACCAAGCTGTAATGTTGGTGCTCTAGATGCGCATTCCTCCATTGCACATTTTGTTGGAGCCCCTGTTCCTGCTCCTACAACATCTAGTGGTGTGTCTCCCTCATTTTTTAGACCCATTTCTTGGCTATCTCAAATGGGAGCTTCTCTGTTTGGGTCTCTGCCAAGGTCTTCCCAGACGGTTCTTTTAGGGTCTCAGGTGGCTAAGGGGAGTTTTGCGATCTCTTATGCAGATGTGGCTGCATTTGAAGTGGGTATCTATGGTCCTGCCTTTGCTAGGAGAGGGAGTTCTCGTCCTTCGATGCAGCCTATTTCTATAGCTAACCCCATTGTGGTTAATCTTGATATTGATACTGTTGAAGAGATCTTCAAAACTGTGGAGGATTTATCTTCTACTGCTACTATTTTTTAGTTTAGGGGTTTTTGGCCCTCTCTTCCATATTTACATGCTTGGATTTCCAAACATTGGGATCCCATTATAACCAATACAATTCAGATTTACCCTATGGCAAGGGGTTTTTTTATTGTAAAATTTAAAAATGCTACAGATAGGAATACTATCTTGTGTAATAGTTATTTCTCTTGGGAGGAGCATTTCCCCCTAATGGCTAAGCCCTGGTATCAAAGGTTTGATCCTCTTTCTAAATCCTTTAATAAAATACCCATATGGGTAAGATTTCCAAATCTTCCCCTTCATCTTTGGCTAGATTCAGTTTTGGAATCTATGGGGGAGGCCATTGGGGACTTCTAGATGGTTGATTCAAATTTCTCTGATGTTTTTAAGATGATGTATACTTGTATTCTTATGGAGGTTTATGTTTCTTTGGGTCTCCTTGAGAAGATAACTTTGGCTTCTTCAAAGGGATCTTGGACCCAGAATCTAGATTATGAGGGCATTCCATTCAGATGCAGGAAATGTCACAAGATTGGACATCTTATTGCACGATGTTCATCTAATAAGGTTAGATTGAATAAATCACCTTCTTGGTGGTTGGGGGTTTCTGACCATCATTATACAGTTTGAAAAGTCTCCAAGGATGGGGGTGTGGCTGCTTTCTCTCCTCAAACTGATCATATTGTGGCTGGTGCTTCTGATGTTGTCTCTGATGTTAGAGATGGTGTCCCTGATGTAGCTTTAGGTTAGAATGTTGTCCCTATTGCTGTTGTTTCTATTTTTTATGTTGTTTTTGATGATGTCTCTGGTTCAACTGTCTTATCTCCTGATGGTGTGGGTTTTGCTGCCCATGTTTCACCTGGGAGGGTTTTGGGGATTGGTTGTGGTGTTATCCATGTCCCTTCTGTGGATGCTAATGTTGCCTACCCTATAGTGGGATCTTCAGGTTTATCTTTGGATTGGCAGAAGGTTGCCAAGAAGGTGGAGGATGGATGGACATCAGTTAAAGGAAAAAAATTCAAATTCTCCAAACCTTCATTTGATATGTCTTTACATTCTCATAAGGACTGGCCAAAATGTAAATCTTGATTGTCCTTTTTTGTGGTTAGTTGGGCTAGTTTTTGGTCCACTTGGAGGGAACTATGGTTAGTTCCTCTAGTTTTTTTGGTGGTATTCCATAGTTGTTTTTTATGATCTTTCAATGCTCTATCTTTCTTTTCTCTTTGTACAAGGTTTCAAGTCCTTTCAAAACCTATTTTTACTTAATCAAAACATTAGAATGTGTTATGAAGGGTTGCATAAATTAAACAACACATTTATAGACATTAGATTTTCTCTATCAATATCTTATATTCCTAACATGGTATCAGAGCCTCAAGAGAGAAAAATCATTAAAGATAACTTTGAAATCCTTATAAATTCATTACAAACAAAAGGAGAAATTATAATGGCCAGTAGTATTAAGGTAGAAGATAGACTCAAAGGTGCTTCTAATTTATTCTTATGGAAAATTTGAATTCTTACATTGCTTCAAGAGCTTGAGTTAGATTCTTATGTTGAGGAAGACAAAAATATGCCAGAAGAAGAACCGGAAAAATCAACTTGGAAAAGACATAACAATAAAGAAAAGAAGATCATAATTGATGTTGTTAAAGATCATATCCTCCCCTCCATAGCAATACTTAAAACTACTTATGAAGTATTCAAGACTATTCAAGAAACATTTGAGATTAATAACACAAGTAGATTACTTACTCTCAAACAACAACTTCTAAACCTAAAGATGAATAAAGGGGAAACGATTACATCTTACTTTCTTCAAATTTATGAATTAAGAGATCAACTCTCCGCTATTGGAAATAATGTTGATGACATGGAGTTAACATTAATAGCTCTTAGAGGATTACCCATCACATGGGAATCTTTTATTTAATGTATAACCAGGTGTCCTTCTCTGCCCAAGTTTGATCAGCTCAAGAATGATTGCACTCAAGAGGAATCTTGATTAATATCTAGAGGGATTGGGCCTATCAAAGGAAATGAGATTCAAGCCCTACATACCTATTCAAACTTCAAAAGAAACAAAAGGAAGTTTAAACATAAGAAAGGAAACTCTAACACAAGCCATGTAGGGAATCCCAATAAAAATCACAAAAACTAAGACTTCTCCAAAATACAGTGTTACAAATGTGATAAGTTTGGTCATACATAGATTTTGTCCTAAGAAGAAGAAATAAGAAGCATTAGCTGGAGTCAAAGGAGAAAAAATATCATTATTCTTGGCATTATTAAGTGAAGTTAACTCAAGCAAAAATACTTGGATAATTGATAGTGGAGCATCTCGGCACATAACAGGATTCAAAGATCAATTTGAAAGCCTAGAAGAAGATTCCTTCGAAGAAGTTACAATTGGAGACAATTCCACTTATCCAACAAAAGGAATTGGGACCTACTCAATCAAGTTGAAATCAGGGGCAAATATATTGTTGAAAGATGTTCTATCTGTACCAGGCATAAAATGGAACTTAGTCTCCATTTTAGGCTTAGTCAATCAAGGCTATCAAGTCACATTCCAAGAAAATAAAGTATTAATATGGACAAAGAACACTAATATTAAAAATGCTATTTCCTTAGGGTATAGAGATGGAAGCCTATACAAAGTAGGAAATAGTATCAAATCAGCTCTAAGTCATGAAGTATCCAACACTAATGAACTCTAGCACCAAAGACTAGATCATCTTGGATTTAGCACTCTTCCCTCCCTTAAGAATATTACTACAGGGATATCAAATCTAAACTCAAAACACATAAGCATTTGTAAAGGATGTGCTCTAGGAAAGAATATAAAGAGATTGTTTCCATCTAGTGAACATAAAACCAAAGTTGTATTAGAGCTCATTCATACTAACTTGTGTGGACCTATTTCAACCCTCTCACTAGGAGGTTTTTCATACTATGTGATCTTCATTGATGATTACTCTAGAAAAAATTGGATTTATTTTCTTAAACTAAAAGAATCAAATGAAGTATTATTAAAATTTAAAGAATTCAAAGCATTAGTTGAAAACCAAACTGGGAGAAAAAAAAAATTCTAAGATCAAATAACGGAGGTGAATATATTTCTGAAAGCTTTAAAGAATTTTGCATTTATGTTGGGATTAAGAGGGAGTATAGAGTACCTTATAATCCTCAACATAACGGAGTAGCAGAAAGAAAAAATAGAACTATTATTGAAGCTGCCAAAGCTATGATGCATGATCAAAATCTTCATACTTCTTTTTGGGTCGAAGCATCCAATGTTGTTGTATACATTTAGAACAGATGTCCTCGCTCTATTCTAGAAAATATCACACCTGAGGAAGCCTTTACAGGAAAGAAACCAGATCTAATTCATCTTAGAATCTTTGAATGTCCTGTATATATTAACATTCCCAAAGAGAAAATAACCAAACTAGATCCTTCTGGAAAGAAAGGAATATTTTTTGGTTACAATGAAACTACCAAAGGGTACAGGGTATACATACCAAGACAAAAATCCATTAAAATTAGCAGAGATATCAAATTTGAAGATGACATTGCTCTGAAAATATCAACACTCACTGAAGAAGGAACAAATGAGAATCAGAGGGAGAATACTATAGAATATGATGAACATAAATCCATTAAAATTAGCAGAGATATCAAATTTGAAGAGGACATTGCTCTGAAAATATCCACACTCACTGAAGAAGGAACAAATGAGAATTAGAGGGAGAATACTATAGAATGCCTTTCAAGATAACAAAAATCAAAGAGAGAACATAATAGAAAACCATGAACCTTCTCCACCTCACCTTGAAGATGTTGAAATTCCCAATAGAAAAAAAAGACCATTATGGGCAAGAAAAATGATTGAGGAAAACAATGTTGAACCAGATGAAATGTCTAAAGAAAGTAAAAGAACAAGGAATCAAAAGTGTTATATTGCACTTATGGAAGAACTTACAAAATTAGAACCAACTAATGTTAAAGAATCCCTAGCATGCCAAGCCTGTAAAGATGCAATGATCGAAGAATACCAATCTATTGTAAAAAATGATGTTTGGGAAGTAGTGCCTAGACCAAAAGGGAAAACCATCATCTCCTCTAGATGGCTATTCAAAGTCAAATATGCATCTAATGGCAGTATTGAAAAACATAAAGCTAGATTTGTTGCCAAGAGTTGTTAGGAATGAATGCAAAGTGTTTTGGTAGTCATTCTGTAGCAGTTGTTGTTGCATTCATGACTTGGATTGTCATTGATGTCAACACAGTGATATTCTGGATATTAGCAGGAAAGTAGGTACAGTTTTGTTTTGCACACATGTTGTATTGTAGATTGGATTTTGCATAATTGATGGTATGTTCTTTGGTGTGTTATTAACCTATGGTTAACAGTGCAAAAAGAAATTTATTCATTTGTAAGAGTTATGAGCATTTTGGTGAAAGCAGTGTTTAGACAGTGTTTTTGTGTAGCGATGTTTGGAAATCGGAGGATATCTCTTAGCTGGGATGGAATCTGATTTTGCGTAGTTAAAGGGATGTTGGAGACTCATTAATGATGATGTGGTTCATAGTGCAAACTTCGAGGACATGTTTGGAGAAAGTTACAGTAACTGGAAGCCGACAGTTTTATGTGAATTCTGTGTGTAGCGTGTAGAATTTATTATTTTGTAATTGAGGACCGAATCATTTGTAATTATTTGAGTTTGGTATATAAGAAGGAATTTTTTTCTTATTTTAATGTGTACTATGAAGATTGAGATGCGAATATATGCATGAAGTGAAGAAAAGAGCTAATTCAGTGATGAAGGAAGACTTGTGAGTACAGAGATCTGGAATTGTGATCTTGTGTAGCAGAGAGTGCAGTTTTGGCACAGTGTGAAGGAGGTAATATATTTCATATTATTCTATTGAATAATTCTAAGATCTTTTGGACAGTGGGTTCAGAGATCTTGCCTTGAAGCTGTTTGGGCAGTGGGTCCTTCTGTCTTCCATAAACTCTTAACCATGTTAGAATCTCTTAACAAGGATTCAAAATCTCCTAACAGGGATTCATATGTACTGAATGTATTTCATAAGAATCCTAACAAGGTCCATCCTCTAACAAGGAACTTTCATATTAGTGCATCATTTTGTGGGCATCATTCCCACTGGGGTTTACTCTTTTCAAGAGGTTCCCTAGTTAACATATCTTGTGTTATTGTGCAATTGTGTATGATTATCTTTCTATGGTTGATCAGTACATTGATTATATTGTTTAAAGCTGTTGAATGGATAAATTATCTGATAACTGATTCACCCCCCCCCCCCCCTCTCAGTTATCTTGGGGATCTTTACTTTCTAACAAGGGTTTTTTTCAAAAGGCAGGAATTGACTATGAAGAAACCTTTGCTCAAGTTTCTCGTTACACTTCAGTAAGAACTATCATAGCCATTGCAGCATCCAAAGGGTGGAAGATACATCAAATGGATGTAAAGACAACATTTCTAAATGGTGTCATTGAAGAAGAAGTGTATATAGAACAACCAGAAGGTTTCATCACCCATGACAATAATTATGTTTTCAAATTGAAGAAAGCACCCTATGGTCTTGAGCAAGCCCCCGGGGCTTGGTATGAACATATAGATAATTATCTCTCAAAGTTAGGATACTCCAAGAATGAAGCCAATCCTAATATATACTTCAAAATATCCAAAGGTGAAATGGTAATCATAGTTCTTTATGTTGATGACTTATTAATTACAGGAGAAGATCATCTTATTGCTAAATGCAAACAAGAACTCACAAATGAATTTGATATGAAGGATCTAGTATTGTTACACTACTTCTTAGGATTAGAAGTTGTACAAAAAGAAAATCATATTTTCCTAAATCAAAGAAAGTCTACTATGGAGATCTTAAACAGATATGGCATGAAGGAATGTAAACCATTAACCACTCTGATGGAAACAAATCTTCATAAACTCGAAGAAGAAGCTACAAATTCAGAGCCTACATATTCTTCTTATTACAGACAACTAATTGGATTTATTATGTTCTTGGTGAACACTCATCCTGATATCTATTATGCCACAAATGTTTTAAGTCATTTTATGTGTGAACCTAAGAAGATTCACTTAACAACTGCTAAACATATTATGAGATACTTATGTGGTACAATTGAGTTGGGTCTAAAGTATGAGAATGTTGAGATACAACTCCAAGGATTCATTGACTCCGATTGGGCCAAAAATTCAATCAACCGTAAAAGCACTACATGATGTTGTTTTAGCCTTCGATCAGAAATGATTTCATGGTTCGGTAGAAAAAATTTAGTTGTTGCTTAGATTTCTACCGAAGCAGAATACATGATCGCTTCCATGGGTGCTCGTGAAGCAGTATGGTTAAGGAAGTTACTATTTGGATTGTTTGGAAAGCCTCTAAAACCTACAATAATTTATTGTGACAATCAAAGTTTCATTAAGCCTTTTGTAAATCTAGTTTTTCACAATCGCTCCAAACACAGAATTTCCTTATCACTACATAAGAGATATGGTAGATAGATATATTATCAAACTCATCTACATAAGTACTGAAGAACAAAATGCTGATATTTTTACCAAGCCTCTTGTGAAGTTGAAAATCGAGTACTTCAGACAAAAACTTGGTATGATTAAGTTTTGATTAAATTTTTGAGATTCTATCTCTTAAATATGTAAATTAATGTATTCATGAATAAAATTAAAATATTGTAATATTGTATTTTTGAAAGATGACAATCTTTCTTGTGTGTAAAGTCACTATTGTAAGGTGACGACCTACAATAGTTTGACTTAAGTTATCATCTAATCCAGTTCTGAATTTAGTTGGGGATCATGATAAAAAGTAAGCACATATTAGTTTTGATGGTGTTCCAATTCTATGGGAGCCGTGACCACATGCAATTAATCTAAGGGCTATTTTAAAAGTCTTCAACAAGTGGGAGAATTTTGGGATCAAGATGTCTCAAACTTTGCAAATCCTAATATTGATTTTGTATTCATTTGTTGTATTAATTTATTATTTTAATTTAATTATTTCCCACAAATATTTATTCATCTAGTGGGACCCACGAGCTTGGTGGAATCCTACTTGGCGATGATTGTATGACACATTTGTTGCACATGTGGAGGTAGGCATCCTACTTTGAGGATCTTGACAAGTGTCAACTTATGATATATTGTATGACAAAATGGACAAGTGGTAGGAGATACCTCTTGCATGAAGAAGGAGGGTTTCCAAGTTGGGTTATGACAATTTCTAATAGAATGTTTTATTCATAGTAAGTTATGATAAGTTCTCTTATAATTGTAAGTTATAATTTATGACATTATTTATGATGGATTCTTATGACAATTGTAAGATGCGTAAGAGAATCTATCATACCTCAAGGTAGAAAAATTTGGGTGCCCAAATTTAAGAGGTTTGAATGGGGAGTCATTTAGATATGTACATGTGTTATTTATATGCTTCTTGGTGGTTGAAAATGGTGCCATATGTTCTGCATGACCCCATATTCTTTCTTTATCTAGAATCTTCCTTCTTGGTTGTCTTTGTCTATAAAAGGTGGCCTTGGAGAGTATAAGTTATGTTATGTTTGTAGGTGAATTTATATGCCACCTATAAAATAAGAAAAGGGAAGCAAGGTATATGTAAGGGATTTTTCCACCTTTTCCTAATACACAATCAGAAGGAAGATGACCCAATAGGATCAAGTAGGAATTAAATGCTAAGTAAGTGGAATTATCCTTTAATGTTGTGATTATGAATGAAATAGATTTTGGGAAATAATCTAATGGCCTGAAATGGGGACTCAAAAACTATACTGACTTGTAAAATGAATATGACAGTGAGTTTTTAGGAACAAAACGCCTTGGGATTTTTTTCCTGGGAACAAGAAGCCTAGGGCATTTTGTTCCTAGTTTTTTTGCCCAATTTAGTTGCAAACCTCCCTAAAACACCCATACCTTCCATTTCAAGTCTTAAAAGTTGCATTACCTATACTTGCACATAGAAAAAAGAGAAGGTTGGATAAATGGGTTTTCCTCAGACAAACCCCTGTCTAGAATCAACCTTGAAAGAGATGAAAGTGTGTTGTCATATATCAGAGGCTAGATATAAAAAAATACAATGTATCATACCTTGATAATGCAAATGCTTCTTTTAATGTGATCAAATATGTTGATATAATATCTTTGACTTAACACAAAAATTGAAAATACCATGAAAGATAAAACCTCATGTAATGGATGTTGTAATTCGCCACAATGCTTGATTGAGAAGAAGAGAAGATGTGGATGTAGGTGTATCTCCTTCCTTGGTAGATAAATATGTTACTTGGCCCCTTGAATGAGGGAAAGAATCTTGATCCATAGAGAAGAAAACCTTAAATTCTTGAGAAGAAGTCTAGATCTTGAATGCTTGAATATTTGTCTTTATTACTTGAACATAAATGCTTGCTCATGAATATGAATGATTGAAAATGTTGATCATGATTACCAAAATAAGGAGAGTTAGGGTGTTTACATACCTCTCATAACATATTGAGGGTTAAAACATAAGCAGACCAACTATAAATCCAAATATCCCACTAAACCACCAAGACAAGACCCTAGATCCAATTTAGGCCCAATCCTCGATGAAAAAATGCCCTAAACATTATGTTCCTAGCAACATAACACCCTAGGCATTGTGTTCTATCCAATTATAGATTAGATTAGGATCACAAGTCACAGAAAAGTAGAGGATGCTAGATTATGGATCACAACCAATTTTGAGGTTGGGATAGAACATGAAGGCCACAAATAGTAACATAGAGACTAGGTGATGAAATGAATTATGTGATTTGGAGGAGAAATATATGAGATCACTTAGAAATACGGTCCTACCTTTATTTTAAATAATATTTAAATGATTGAGGACACATTTGAATTTAGGTGTCCATTAAGTGTCATATGAAGTCCTACTATGAAAAATACACTAAGGTGGGTGCTAAACAAATCCTAAAATTGAACACTAATTGTGTGTTATATCATATAATCTTTATGAATTTCTATTATATCCTTGTGAATTTTATTCTAATTATTTAATGTTGGTGTAGTTAAATATTCCTAATTGCACTTTACTTAATCTTAATTAGGATAATGAATTGCATAATAGTTTGTCATTGAGAAACCTAGGAGTTTGCACCTCAATTAAGCATATGGTGTAGGAGAAACTCCACTTTAGGTGTGGTATCCACCTTTAGTGCATATATCACATTAGAATCCTCATCATGAAAAATACTTCATTGCATAATGGAGGATGATCCACCTTTGGTGGGCATGTGATTAAACCTTCCATAGGTGATAACTTATCAACTTCTTATGATTGTCTCTTATTGTCTTTCCTATTTAAGGAGGCCTATTATGTCAATCATTCAATCAATCATTGATTGTCCATTATCAATAATATCATTCTTGCATCTTAATGCAATTGTCTTTCCAATCTCTTGTGGAAGTTATCTTGGTCTTGCATTCAATCTTGGGGTTATTGTAGAGTTACCTAAAACTCTAACATGGTATCAAAGCTCTCAAGGTGTGAAGACCTCTTCTCAAGAAGTGAAATATTGGCTTGATCTAATTGTGGGTGCAAAATTTTATAATTTGGACATCACCATTACGTCCGGAAGGCTATTTTAGTGCAAATTGACTATATATTTGTCCATATTCGACAAAATTCAAAATCGAGGCAAATTCTTTTGCAAACTGAGTCATACAACCTGATTTGCTCCTGTCGATAAGATTTGGTTAAAAAACTATTATTTTTTAGTCGCAGACATTTTTTCTTTTTGAAATATTTTCAGCATTTTTTTAGGTTGGTACAGTCGTATAATCGCTATATTATTTATTATATTTGTCAGAGAATATTCTCTAACATAATCGACAATGCGTTGGTCAGATTTGATGTCTCGGTCAAAACACAAGCACCCAAAGTCTCAACTGACCAACAGTCAAAATTTCCACATGCACAAACCAAACAAGCACACAATACACAGTCTAGTGACATCAATAAGCCATCACAACTCTTTGCCTTAAGAGTAGTCGACCTGCATATAAAAAGGGCTTTGGAAGCCTATGCCCAATGAATGTGAGACTAATAACCCAGTGAAGAAAGCTCCAAAAGGAAGTGTGGGACCTCTGCTCCACAGCCATGCCACTCAACACTGGCCCCTCCACCATCCTAGGTTACCACAACCAACAACCGACCAATCCACGCCTCAGCAAGAGAAGCCTCAGATCCATCACCGCGTGACCATCGTGAGTGGTACTTTTATATCTCAATCACAGTTCTCTCAATAAAAAGAGGAGTAAATACTGTCATAGTCCCAATGTGGGACTAAACACCTACACTACTCCCAACATTCAACATGGTGTACCTCGCATCAACATTCAATGTCACGTCACACCTCTATCGGCCACATCAGCTACCACACGGAGCACAGTTAGTGGCCCTTAGTGCCACATCATTTGACACATGACCAAATCAAATCATGACACATGGTAGAAGTGCCACATCACCATATTCACCAATGCAATGCCATGTAGAAACAATACGATTGCCACACCATCTATACGGTCAGGCACTATCAACATTCTGGATGGACATGTTAGCAAAGAAGGTGTTTTTTTTTCATGCAAGACTTTTCACTGTGGAAGATAAGTCATTTTACGATGACAGTCATACGGTCGTCAAATTTAATGGCTTGAATTTATGATGTCATCACTTGTTTGAAAATTCCTGCCTACACCATTGGACTTTTTGGTTTTCTAACCTAACTTCAAACCACCATATCTTGCTCAAGTTTGATCCTTTTTCGAGCTTTTTTTTAATTTGGGGTAGAATTTCCTGAAGTTTCCAGTGCTTCCATTATTTTTGCATTTTGGTGGCCAGATCAAACATAAATTGCATATTTTCATGTCTGTTCATATATGTTCCTTATTTTTTCAACTTCCAGGGCTTCGTTTGGGCACATATAATAACATTTTGAGGTGATTTTTTTTTTTAAAGTGCATGGTTTTTTGTCTACTTTCCATATCTACAATCAAATTTGTTGATTTGGGGTGGAAATATGACTTTCATAAATAGTCATTTTGGGGCTATATTTGTACTTGGTTAATCCTTGGATTTCAATTTTTTGATTCGCATCAATAATTTGAAGGAGTTATCACTTGTTATCTGTCATTATTTGGTTGCATTATGTATTTTTCAAAGGTCAAAATCCTCACTCCATATAACTACCATGAATGGAAAGGGTCTTTATCTAATCATTTGTTAAGTATTAGATTGCTTAGAATGACTCTTGGACAAGATCAAGAACTAGTTACAGGTGTTGCCGAAAGGATAAAATGGTTTGATCAAAGGGATAAATCACTTGACTCGCTTAGATCATCCATCTCATAATTTTCTATTCCATATTTCATCTTGCATGTATCCTCATGATGCTTGGGTAATCTTGGACGAACTCTTTGGTAAACTTGATAGAATGATAAAATTCAAATTAGAGGATGAGCTCATAGGTCTCAATCCTAGCTATTTTGACAATATTCAAGACTTTTTTTCTAAGTTCAATTCTATTAAATTGGAGCTTTCTACTTGTGGCATTACTAAAGGGGATGAACAATTGATATTTTATATTCTTTCCAAGATAGGTATTGAATATTCAATCTTTGTTTCTACATTCTATGCTACTATGGATTCTCTTGGCAGAGCATAAAAATTGTCTTCTCTTGATGAATTTGTAGCTCAACTCACAAGGGAACAAGCAAATTTGGCACACATGGGTCAATTAAATCCTTCAACACATCATGCATTTCTTGCAAATGACTCCACTACAAAGGCTTCTAATGGAAAAGGAAAGAAGCAACATAAGGATCCTAAGCCTCATGACAAAGGTAAAGAATCTCCTTCACAAAATACTTTTGAATCCAAGTCCTCTTTGTTGGTGTAATTAATTATTCCTAATTACACTTTACTTAATCTTACTTAGGTTAATGCATTGCATAGTAGTTTGTGATTGAGACACCTAGGAGTGTGTGCATCTATTAAGCACATGGTGTAGGACAAAATTCTACTTTTGGTGTGATAGTTGTCTTCACATACCTCATTGTGTGTGAGATCCACCTTTTGTGCTCTTATCACATTATCATCCTAATCCAATGCACATAATTTATTTCATATTGGAGGATGATCCACATTTGGTGGACATGTGATTACACCTAGCATAGGTGATAGCTTATCAGCTCCTTATCATTCTCTCATATCGCCTTTCCTATATAAGGAGGCCTATTATGTAATCATTTCACTCATTGAGCATTGATTAATTCATTGGATCTATTCAATCCATCTTTGCATTCATATTTTCTCTCTTGTGCTTTTCTTCAACCTCTAGATCCTAGGTTCAATATTTTCTATTTGCAAATTCTTACATGGTATTAGAGCCATTGGAGTGTTTTAGATCAACCGATTTGGAGAGATCTTGATGCAAGCTTTGAAGGTCCAAATCTTAGATCTGGTAACCAACATTTGATAGAGGCATCTTGGAGCAGATCTGACCTACCATTGTGTCTGGAAGGCTATTTCGATTAAAATTGACTATAAACTCACCCATATTCAGCGAAAGTCCAATCTGAAACAAAAAAATTTTGCAAATCGGACCATAGGCCCGATCTGCACCTCAGGTAAGATTTTATTTTTTATTTTTTATTTTTTAAATTTAGTTCTACAATTTTCTCAGAATTTCTTTGGTTTCCATCAAAAAATTTGGTTTATGGGGCGGTACGTCCCCTAATCAAAGAATATTCTCTGCGTCCAATTGTATCAACAATAAATCACAGCATCCAACAGTGGATTACATCACAGTGACATCACAAGTCATAGCGCAACAGACCAAACAGCAAGCCCAAAGGCACACTGCAAGCGCAAGCCAAATTCCATCACGAGCACTCTCTTTGTTATGTGTTTGAGGGCTTGGCGTATAAAAAGGACTTAAAAGTCCTTACCACGATGAATGTGGGATATTATCCCACCACCCACCGCGGCTGTGCCCACCAAGATCCACCACTGCTCCCATCGAAGTCCTCTCTACTCCACAGCTGCAGACATCTCTGCCTGGTCAATCTCCCACCTCCGCAGATCTCCACGTGGTCTTTTCAAACAGCGTCACCTAAGCACTCCTCTGCCAGATCCGTGACCTCCACTGCACCCATTCCGTGGCCCTCCAACCACACGGTGGCCACATCAACCACCATGCAAGCCCCTATGACCCTGCCATGCAGCCCCCTGTCATACCCAGTCAGCAGAGTCGGTCGCCACCTATTCTCCACATCAGCGCCAGCACTGTGCTCCGTCAACGGGCCCCTGTCACCACGCGGCAATCAACTGACCATCCCTCCGTGCCATGCAACTATATGAAAGGCCATGTCACACTGCCATGCAGATTGTCCGTACAATACGGACCGCCAAGTCAGTGCCACATCAGCCGAAGGAGGCATTTTTTGCTTGTGTCACCCGTCGCACTGCCCTAAAATTGACAGTCGTCTAGCTGTCACAGCAGAGTGAAATTGGGTCTTTTTGACAGTCGTATGACCGTCAAATTTAACCCAATAATTTTCTAATGTCATCAGAGTTTGAAAATTCTCAGCCTTTACCATTTGCATTTTTTATTTTGTTGTCCAACTTTGAGAGGCCATAACTTGGTCATCCAGGCTCCAAATCGGGTGCAATTTTTTTTGAAATTGGGTAGAATTTCCTGAAATTTCCAGTGGTGGTATTTATTTTTCATTTTGGTGGCCTCATTTTTCAGAAATTTTAGATCTTGTGATTGTACCTATTTGTTCCTGATTTCTGCAACTTCCAGGGCTTCGTTTGGGCACATACGGTAATATTTTGATGTGAAACTTTTTTTGAAAGTGCATGATTTTTTGTCTACTTTCTAGATCTGCAATCAAATTTGAGTGATTTGGGTAGACATATCACTTTCAGCAATAGGTCATTTTGGGGCTATAATTGCACTTGGTTAATCCTTGGATTTCAATTTTTTGATTTGCATCAATCATTTGAAGGAATTATCAGTAGTTATCCATCATTATTTGGTTGCAATATGGATAATTCAAAGGTTAAAATCCTCACTCCATATAACTACCATGAATGGAAAGTATCTTTAAGTGATCATTTGTTGAGTCTTGGATTGCTTAGAATGACTCTTGGGCAGGATCAAGAACCTCAAATAGGTGTTGTAGAAAGGAAAAAGTGGTTTGATCAAAGGGATAAAGCACTTGGCTCTCTTAGATCATCCATCTCTCGCGACATGATCTTTCATATTGAATCTTGCACAAATCCTCATGATGCTTGGATCACATTAGAAGGACTCTTTGGTAAACCTGATAGAATGAGAAATTTTAGATTAGAGAATGATCTCATAGGTCTCAATCCTAGGGATTTTGACAATATTCAAGATTTTTTCTCTAAGTCCAATACTATTAGATTGGAGCTTTCTTCATGTGGCATTGTTAAAGGGGATGAACAATTGATCTTTTCTATTCTTTCCAAGCTTGGTCCTAATTATTCTATCTTTGTTTCTACATTCTATGCTACTATGGATGCTCTTGGCAGTGCATACAAATTACCCTCTCTTGATGAATTTACAGTGTAGCTCACAAGGGAACAAGCAAAATTGGCACACATGGGTCAGTTGAAGCCTTCCACACATCAAGCATTGATTGCAAGTGAGTCTACATCAAAGGATTCTAATGGAAAAGGAAAGAAACACAATAAGGATCCTAAGCCTCATGACAAAGGTAATGAATCTTCTTCACCAAAAAGTATTGAATCCAAGTCCTCTTCAAGAGAGGAATCATCTAGAAGAAAGAGAGATAAATGTGCATATTTTCAAAAGTTAGGACATGATGAGCATAAGTGTTTTCAAAAGAAGATTGATGAGCTAACTCACATTATTCAGAAACACAACATTAAGTTGCCCTCATCAGTGTCTGCTCCTTCTTCTACACAATCAGCAACTTCTAAATCTTCATCATCATCCAAAGATAAAGGTAAAGGACAAGCACTCTTGGCTTCCACACATCCTGAGCAAGGTAAATGGCTTCTTGATTCAGGTGCATCACATCATATGGCATCTTCTATGGATATGTTTTCTTCTATTGAGCCTTGTAATTCTCCTAATATTTTGATGGGTAACAACACATTCATGAGAGTTTGTGGGAAAGGTTCTATTCCTATGGGAGAAGGGACATTTAATGATGTTCTTTGTGTACCATCCTTGACCACTAATCTCATTTCTATTTACCAAATCACACATGGGGCACAAGGTAAAATTGTTGAGTTCACTCCTGATTATGTCTACATTAGGGACATGGAGACTAGAGATGTCATAGCTATGGGAGTTGTTGATCATACATCTCGCTTGTATTCTTTTTCCAATTTTGTTGATAATGATGATGATATACATGATGTACCCATCCCTTTGCCAAGGGATAATTATGAGGAGAACTTTAGGCACTTGAATCATATTGTTGTTGAGACAAGTGTTGATCTTCCTACTCCTCCACCTCCTGCTTCTTCAGACATGGGCTCTACTATTCAGCAGGATGTTCATATTGTTTCAGATCTTGCAGAGTGTGATGACTACTTGGATGCATCTTCAACATTTGTTGATTCTCATGATGCAGATTTGGAAGACATACATGAGGGATTTTCTCTTTCCCTTGATGATAGTTTCATCATAGATGGGGACCCTTCTTCACCTTCTTTGGAGATTGGTGTACTTGATTCTTCTCCTTCTTCACTTGATTTGTCACATGAAGTGATAGATTCTTTGACCTTGGAGATTCCTACTCAGTCTTCAGAGATTCATACATGGAGACCTACATCTTCTTCCTCATTCCATTTGCACAAGGATTGGCTTCTTCATCATTTGATGTATCTATTTCTTCTTAAGGGGAGATATGTTTCTTGTAAGCATTGTTTGAACTATTTTTTGTAGGTACTCTTCATCAACATGGGAGCTTCTACATTATGGGGGGGATATCATGTCTCCAACTATCCTTCTTATGGGGGGATACTTCTTTGTATATACATGATGTATGTAGTTCTTGGGGGGTCTTGAGTACTCCATCCATCCATGCATCTTGTTTTCTTCTCTCTTTTTGGGGGAGGGTTTTTCCCATGAGGTTTTCCCTCTTTCTCCACTTTATGAGAGTTATTCATTTCATGTATTGCATTTTGTACATGGGTACCTAACATGGCCTAGTAGTCGGGACCCATCTTGCATTGTGAGTTTAAGTGCATTCCCCTAAGTTGCACTTAAAGGGGGGGTGTTGATGTAATTAATTACTCCTAATTACACTTTACTTAATCTTACTTAGGTTAATGCATTGCATAGTAGTTTGTGATTGAGACACCTAGGAGTGTGTGCATCTATTAAGCACATGGTGTAGGAGAAATTCCACTTTTGGTGTGATAGTTGTCTTCACATACCTCCTTGTGTGTGAGATCCACCTTTCGTGCTCTTATCACATTATCATCCTAATCCAATGCACATACTTTATTGCATATTGGAGGATGATCCACATTTGGTGGACATGTGATTACACCTAGCATAGGTGATAGCTTATCATCTCCTTATCAGTCTCTCGTATCGCCTTTCCTATATAAGGAGGCCTATTATGTAATCATTTCACTCATTGAGCATTAATTAATTCATTGGATCTATTCAATCCATCCTTGCATTCATATTTTCTCTCTTGTGCGTTTCTTCAACCTCTAGATCCTTGGTTCAATATTTGCTATTTGCAAATTCTTACACTCTTCAAGAGAAGAATCATCTAAAAGAAAGAGGGGAAAATGTGCATATTGTAAAAAGATAGGACATGATGAGCATAAATATTTTCAAAAGAAGATTAATGAGCTCACTCACATTCTTAAAAAGAACAATATTAATTTTCCATCATCAATGTCTACTCCTTCTTCTACACATTTGGTAGCTTCTACATCTCCATCATCATCCAAGGATAAAGGTAAAGGACAAGAACTTTTGGCTTCCACACATCCTAAGCAAGGTAAATGGCTTCTTGATTCAGGTGCATCACATCATATGGCATTTTCTATGGATATGTTTTCTTCTATTGAGCCTTGTAATTATCCTAATATATTGATGGGTAACAACACACACATGTGGGTTTCTGTAAAAGGTTCTATTCCTATGGGAGAGGGGGCATTTAATGATGTTATTTGTGTACCATCCTTGACCACTAATCTCCTTTTTATTTACCAAATTACTCATGGGTCACAAGGTAAAATTATTGATTTCACTCCTGATTATGTCTACATTAGGGACATGGATACAAGAGATTTCATAGCTATGGGAGTTATTGATCATGCATCACGCTTGTATTCTTTTTCTCATTTTGTTGATGATGATGATATTCATGATGTACACACCCCTTTACCAAGGGTGAATTATGTATGTGAGGAGAACTTTGGACACTTGAATGATTTTTTTGTTGAGACAAGTGTTGAGCTTCCTACTCCTCCACCTCTTTCTTCTTCAAACATGGTCTCTACTATATTGTAGGATGATCTTAGTGCTTCAGATATTGCAGAATGTGATGACTACTTGGATGCATTTTCAGAATTTTTTGTTGATTCTAATAATGCATATTTGGGAGACATACAAGAGGATTTTTCTCTTCTCTTTGATTATAGTATCACAGTTGGAGATACTTCTTCAACTTCTTTGGAGATTGGTATTCATGATTCTTCTCCTTAACTTGGTTTGTCACGTGATGTGATAGATTCTGTGAGCTTGGAGATACCTATTTAGCCTTCAAATATGCATACATGGATACCTTCATCTTCTTCCTTTTTCCATTTACACATGGATTGGCTTCTTCATTGTTTGATGTATCTATTTCTTCTTAAGGGGAGACATGTTTCTTGTAGGCATTGGATTATCTTTTTTTGCAGGTACTCTTCATCATTATTGGAGCTTCTTCATTATGGGGGGGATATCATGTCTCCAACTATCCTTCTTATGGTGGGGAATTATTTGTATATACATGTTGTATGTAGTTCTTATAGGGTCTTAAGTACTCCATCCATCCACGCATCTTATTTTTTCTTCTCTCTTGTTGGGGGAGGGTTTTTCCCGTGAGGTTTTCCCTCTTCCTCCACTTTAACAGAGATTTCATTTCATGTATTGAATTTTCATAATTGTACATGGGTACCTAAAATGGCCTAGTAGTCAAGACCCATCTTGAATTGAGTTTAAGTGCATTCCTGTAAGTTGCACTTAAGGGGGGTGTTTGTGTAATTAGATATTCCTAATTATACTTTACTTAATCTTACTTATGATAATGCATTGCATAATAGTTTTTCATTGAGACACCTAGGGGTTTACACCTCAATTAAGCAAATGATGTAGGAAAAATTCCACTTTAGGTGTGAGATCCACCTTTAGTGCACATATCACATTATCATCCTCATCATGACACATACCTCATTTCATAATGTAGGATGATCCATCTTTGGTGGACATTTGATTACACCTTGCATAGGTGATAACTTATTAGCTTCTTATCATTGTCTTATATCAGCTTTCCTATTTAAGGAGCCTATTATGTCAATCATTCAATCAATCATTGGTTGTCCATTATCAATAATGCCATTCTTGCATCTTAATGCAATTATCTTTCCAATCTCTTGTGGAAGTTATCTTGGTCTTGCATTCGATCATGGGGGTGTTGTAGAGTCATCTAAAACTCTAACATTTAATAAATAATTTTTTAAAGAAAATTTACACTCACGATGACATACTTCATACTATCTTACATTCTAGATATAAACAACTTGCATCTTGTGGGTCATTCTCTCTTGATTATTTACAACCTATTTGTATATTACCTCTACAACCTTAGAGATACTATACAAAGCTCATTCTAAATTCAAAATAGGTTGTTTGGGGTTGTCTTCTTTAGCTCCTTTTATCCTGTAAATTGATTGCAATTCAATCACTTAGTCATTGTAGAATGCCTCTATTTCCTTCATTACCTTTTCAGTAACTAATGTTAATCATGCTCCATTGGATAGACCTATTATTCCTAAAAAAATATCCTAGCCTTCAATGATGGTGTATGTTCCTTCTTATGTCAGCACAAATAAAAGAGGAAGCATATTCATACTGTTTGTATCTTCTACACATATTTTTCATTCCCCAATGACTCACCATTCCTATACCAACCCCACCAATATGAAAGGGAAAGAAACACATTGGGAATAAATTTTATCATGCACCACCTATGCTTTTTCCTTTGGTATTATTTTTTATTCCTCAAAATGCACCTATATTAAAAAGGGAGAGACAACCATGACAAAGGGTAAACCAAATGCACCCTAGGTTCCTTGAACTCTACCTAATGATATTATTATTCCTTCCATTTTAGGAATGAATATGAGGTCACAATTGGAGTAAAATTCTCTTGTTCACCCACCTACAACTATACCTAGTCCTCACCAGTGTTGAAACTAGGTTGCACGCAAATGTGAATGCCACCAACTTCAATTGGCATTTAAACAAACTACTATGTAGATGTTGATATTAAACATCCTCCTCCAGTGTAACCACCTCCATATCATGTTTTACCTCCTACTTCACCTCCTATTGTTGTTTCTTTTATAACACCTTTGGTTCCTCAATTGGATCTTAAAAAACTAACTCAAAAAGGTGCAGGTGTTCCTAGCTCCTTAGGTGAAACCTCTTCTAATCCTTTATCTTCCTGAAATTATACCATTTTTTGATCCATTACATATGCTAACAAAAATTCAATATTTAGTGCATCTCTTATTGTACTTCCTCTATTCCATTGAACCTATCATCAAGTCTTTCTAGATATCCTATGTCCAATCATTGTTAACGTAAAATTCCTCAGCATATTTTGAAGATAAATTAAAAACACCTTCTCATCTCAACATAAAAATAAAAAGATACATCTAACTTCTCTACCTTCAATAAACTATTCTACATTAGTTTTCTTTATTGAAGAGGTTCCAACTTCTTTTGTGTATGTTACTACTCCCATTTAGGAAAATATCAGTGATAGCCTTATTAGTACATACTCTAAGTGCAATTCACCAAAATCCTCCTACAAGAAAAACCTATTAGAGTCTCTCAAATACATTTTGACATTATCCAAAATATTTATGGGATCATTCATACTCACCTCACAAGATATTCAGAATGATGTTGTGATTGCAGCTAATTATTTAGCTCTTGTTCTAGGTGAGATGCCTAATACCACTTTAACAATACTTCCTTTACAACCTCAAACTCCTTCCTTGTCTAATAGAAGACATCTAAATTGATCATAATTTAATACTATTAAAAAAGGCATCAATATGTATGGTGACATCTAAACCAATGATAATCTGATACTATTATAAAAGGTGTCAATACATATGGTGACTTAGTTAAAAATTTAACTTGTGAATATTTATAGAACCTAACACTATAGAAGCATATATTGATGGGGAAGGAACACAAGGGTTTTTATGTTTCCTCACATTTGGAGATAGTCATAAAACTTTTTGTGACTTTTCATCAAAGAGGACATGAATATCCTCAATATTATCATTAAGGTCATGTGTGTGGGAGTCAACAAATAAATAATGTATATTGTATATTCTATCATCTCAATAATTATGAAGATATGTAAATCCCATGGTGTAGTTCCCACACAAGAAGTTTGAGCATAAACAATTATAGAATTTACAAGTGTTTAAGTAAAAGAGTCATCAACCTCTAGACGTTGACTTGAATATTTGTGTAGGTGACACATCTATATCTAAAGTAGATCCATTGAAGCTAAATGATCAATTAGAGTTTCAAGAGGAGGAGAATCAAGTAAAATATCTATTAATACATGGAGTTCCATAATTTTCCACAAAGATGGTTACTTGAACACAAATTTTTCATAGAGAACTGTAGTGTCATAAATTGCAAACCCTTGAAAATTTTATAATACACAATGTCATACACTTAGCTCATGATATAAAATTATTTTTATCATAAAATTTTGGCACTAGAATATCATTTTCTTAGAATCTTTAAATTATTCTATCTTTGAATTTGAATTTTTTGGATAGGATTAGTATGCACAAATATTTTCACAACACGCTAGCATCCCACAAAAATTCATTGTTCTAGTGGTACATAGAACTATCACCTTCTCGCGAATATTCTAGAGGTAACATATTTGCATGCAAGTGGACACTTTTAAAGAAAAGATGGTTGAATTTTATTCATTCACTCACCATCACAAAATAAACTCTACAATTCCTTAAAGAAGATCCTAGGTTTTGAATGACTCCTTGCTCTACTACATGTAATCTTTTCAAAATGAGATTAAAAAAGATAACATTGTTGAAGTTTTAGCATGTTTAACTTTTGGAGGTTCTTTGCAACTTCCAAGCAATCATAGCTCATTTTGTTGTTTTCTTCCTTTTTTTTTTGTTTTCTTTATGCTAGCATTTAGATACATTTAGGTTTAGCAAAGCACATTTAAGCAATTTATGTCATATCCTATCTTGAAATAATCATTTTATTATATCTCTTAATATCATTTAAAATATAGGGGTTAGACTGAGGCAAACCCTAGTAATCCTTAGCATTATCTTTTTCATCTCTCAATGGTTTCTTTTAGTTTCATATTTTAGGATTTTGTAATATATTTCTCTATTTCTATTATTTTAATATCTTTCATATAAGATGAGCTCATATTACCTATTTTGCATGTGTAGATATTAATGTTGAAGCATTATGTACTTTTTATTTTGCATGCTACCATATAACAATGTGAAATGAGGAAATTTGTGCTATGTGCTAGTGTTAATTGTTGAGGCTTTTTTAAAGTAATAAAATCATCTTTGAAACTTATAATTTATATTTTTGTATATATCAATTTTTAATTGGTATTATTCATAAAGATATTTCCACTAGTTTAGTACAAATAATAATGTACTATAATTGAATATTTCATTTCTTTCCATTTATAGTTATTTTATAAAAAGGTTTGAGATCAAATAAAAAGAAAACTTTGATTCATACAAATTTAAATTATGATACTAATTTTCAAGGAAAATATTTCCCTTTATAAGTATCAATTTTCTACACAACAAGTGTTGGAATCATTTTCCATTGCACCAAAAGCTCGAACTATCAATGCCCGATACAAATGTCAGATTTAACCCGATCCATGGGAGGCGGTTAAGCCTATCACAAATCTCCAAGGAGGTGCTGACCACCAAGTCAACAATCTCCCCCTCAGCACCGACTAAGCCTTCAACACCCACTGAAGGAAGACTTGAACCCGTGACCCAAGGCTCTAATACCAATTATTGGGATCATTTGTCGTTGCACCAAAATCTTGAACTATCAATGCTCGATACAAATGCTAGATTTAACCCGATCCATGGGAGGTGGTTAAGCCTATCACGAATCTCCAAGGAGGTGTTGACCACCAAGTCAACAACAAGAACAATCAAAGTCATCTAGGGGAATAAAATAATCCAATAATGGGTCATCTAAGAAATGAGGATAATTTAGATCTCCATACATTTCAAAATTTTTATTTTAACAAACATAAAGAGAATCAAATCTTGAGATGGTATTGTGTTGGTGTCAACGTGATAACTATCATTTTTCTAATACTATTGATAATTATACCAATCTAGAAGTTTCTAAATAATAACATCATATAAATAGAGCAACAAGTTTATCTTTGATTACTAAGAGGGGGGTGAATCTGTAATCCATGAATCAATACTCCGTGATTCTTTAAACCTTAAAACTTTCTTTGATTCAACTCAGTAACAGCTTGGTCAGACAAACTTCAATATTAACCAATAATAGTAAATAGCTTATCAATCATCAATAACATTCAAAATAAACATTCAACACATATAACACCAGTATTTAACGTGGAAACCCAATTTGGGAAAAAACATTGTGGGACTTGTCACCCACCAAAGAAATATTATTCTAAAGTATGATTGGTTAAAATCCAATCTTGTTAAATATTACAATGCACATTGTTAAATGTGACCTTGTCAGGGGATTTTCCTTAGATCTGTTATGATCTTCACCCTGTTAGGAATGGCCTGGTTAAAGGTCTTTAAACACTCTTCTATAAAGTCACCTTTCTCAAGGTTTTACAATAAGACTGTTAAGTCCACTCGGTTAAGATCTTTTTCTACTACAAATGTTAATAAGCAACAGTATAAAATTGATCTGTAAATCTGCAACTACCTCTTGCTTAGTCAGATCTCTTATGCACTCTTTGTCTTCACTTCTTTCCTTCACTTTCCACTGGCCTCAACACTTCATCAATCTCTACTTTCAGACTCGGATTTCAACCTTTTTCTTCTTCACTGCATCACTCGGTTACACATCCACCTTTCAACTTGCCAGCTTGTTTTCCATTAAATTTCATCCTTTATATAGACTTTATTTTTCCTCTTACTCTCCTTTATTACGTTTTCCTCTGATTATTCTCAACCATCAGATCATTTATATAAACTAATTCAATGAATTTGGAACTCGATAAAACATTTTATCATCACCTCGGAACTTGAACTTTTCTTGGAACTTGTACCTTCACTTTTTTCCACTTAGATCTTCACCATAGATCATCACCTTGAATTTTCCTGATCGTAGATCTCTTCAACTAACTCTTCCTCACCCTTAGAATCTTTCAGATCACTATGGCTCATCATCAAATATAATTTTGATCCTTGTATTTAATTTATGTTCCATGCTCGGTGTGTATTTAATTTATGTTCCTTGCTCAGTGCCTAACTTATTTTCCTTCAACCAATATTTTCTTTTCTTTTCTCGGTAACTGAATCCTTCTACTCAGTGTATTGACTTTCTTTCACTTTACCGAAACTTACTTTCATTTTACCAAATAACTTTTCGTGCTTGGTAACCAAATTGTTTTGTTTACCAACTTAACCAATCTCCTTTACTGACTTGATATAATCAAATATAAAGTATAAAACAATCAAACCAATATAACCTTATCATTTTCTAATATGTATTATCTTCCCAATGAATTTCTTCAACTTCACAACTTTTCACTTCCTCTTTTTCTTTAACTCACTCAACTTATATCATACTCTGAATGATATAGCAACTCAATATAAATTAGAAATAAATTGCTTGACATCAATGAAAAAATAATAACTGATCTAATCCTTTTATAATCTTGTATACTTCTGATCTTGTTCTGTCTTCATAATCATCACCATTAGTTAACAATCTCCCTTAAGTTAACAATCTTTCTCTTTGGCATTGATGGCAACACTATCAATTGATGATGGAAATACTTGTCAATTATAGCTCTCTAATTTTTAGTCTCCTCAGTTAATGTGTTTTGTCCTTTTCTCCCTCTAAAATTTATCATCTTCAACAATCTTCATTTCTCCTCGATAATCATCAATCACCCATTCTCCCTCTATAAGAAATTGCATAATCTACCTCTTTCTCTATAATCATCAATGGCGCATACTCCCTCTTTGACAATGATGCAAAAGATACATACTCTTGAAAATTTTGTTCAGAAAATGAATCATACCTAGCATGTACTAATATCTCTTTGCATACATAATCATTTTTCACAACTTTAGGCATCACCTAAAGAGTGATCACTAGCATCAACTCACAAAATAGATATTCTAATGAATCCTTGAATTGATGCAGCATGCATCTTGCCTTAGTGATTATTGGATAGGGGAAGAACCCCTAATTTACCTCTGAGATATTCAAAATCATCCTTCGGTAGTGGCTTGGTAAATATATTTTCCATCTTCTCCTTTGAATTCACATACTCCAATATCACATGCTTGTCTTGAACTTGTTCTCTCAATTAATGATACTTGATAGAAATTTTCTTGGTCTTGGAATGCATCATTGGTTCTTTGATATGTTGATAGCACTTGTATTATCACAGTAAATAGTAACTGGATTGGTAATTTCCTCTTGCATGTCTTCAAGTATTTGTTTGATCCATACAATGTTTGCACAATTCATAGTTGTTGCTACATACTTTGCCTCAATAGTAGATTGTGATATACAACAACTCTATTTCTTACTCATCCATGTCACTAATATTTCTCCTAAAAAGAAAGATCCTCCACTTTTACTTTTCCTATCATTAATGTTTCCATCTCAATCAACATCAATGTACACCTTTAGATCAAAATATACTCCTTTCTTGTATAGTAGACCAAAATCTTTAGTCTCTTCAAGATATCTAAATATTATTTTGACTGCAGACATGTGTGTTTTCTTTGGATTGGCAAAAAATCTTGCAACAATACATACTACATGAGAAATATCAGGTCTTCTATGTACAGCATATTGTAGCTTACCAATCATTGATTGGTAGAGTATTTCATTCACTTCCTTTGTCTCATCTTCCTTTGACAATTTGCAACCGGTAGCCATCAGTGTTCCAATCGGTTTTGAATCTTCCATACCAAATTTCTTTAGGATCTCCTTGATGTACTTTTACTTAGTTATATAGATCTCATCTCTAACTTGTCAAATCTGTAGTCCAATGAATAATTTTATCTCTCCTATCATGGACATCTCAAATTCCTTTCTCATTTCCTCAGCAAAATATTTGCATAATGTGTTATTTCCTCCAAAATTAATATCATCAACAAATATTTTAGCAATCAAAATATTATCATTACTATCACATTTCAGATACAAATTGGTGTTGTCACTTGTTCTTTGAAATCCAATCTTGATCAAATATGAATGTAACATTTCATACCATGCTCGGGGTGCTTGTTTCAAACCATATAATGCCTTGTGCAGTTTACATACCATGTCCATGCTAGTGTTCTCAACAAATCCTTATGGTTGTTCAACATAAACTTCTTCTTCAAGAATACCATTAAGAAATGTAGACTTAACATCCATTTGATAAACTTTAAATCCTTTATAATCTACATATGCTAGTAGAATTCCAACTCCTTCTAATCTAGCAATAGGTGCAAAAGTCTCACCATAGTCAATACCTTCTTATTGTGCATACCCTTTGCAAACCAATATTGCTTTTTTCTAATTATATATCCATGTTCATTCAGTTTGTTTCTAAAAATCCACTTAGTACCAATAACATTTTTATCTTTAGGTCTCGGTACCAAAGTCCATGTGTTATTCTTTTCAATTTGGTCTATCTCTTCTTTCATAGCTTAAACCCAATATTCATTATCTAATGCATCATTTAATTTTCTTGGCTCAAATTCAAAAATCAAACATGTGTTATCTCTCAACTAACTTCTTGTCATAACTCTAGCATTCTTGTCTCCAATAATTTTGCTAGGTGAGTGGTGTCTTCTTACATACTTTGCTAAAATAGGTTCAGTAGACTATGGAAATTCTTCATTTTCAATATTCGGTGGTGGCTCTCTCTGTCTAGCTTCCTCCTTAGTTTGTACTCTCATTAAGGTGTCAATAACATCATATTGAACATATAAAAATCTTTGATAGTCCTCAGGTTCCTTTTTGTTGTCTTCATCATTTTTCTCTACAAAATCATCAATCCTTACATTCGCACTTTCCACAATTTTGTTAGTAGACTTGTTTAAGCACTTGTAGGTCTTTCTCTTTGTAGAATATCCTAAGAATATTCCTTCATCACATTTATGATTAAACTTTCCATTTCTAGCATCCTTTAGAATGTAACACCTACTTCCAAATACTTTAAAATAAATTACATTCGGTTTGTGACCATACCAAATTTCATATGGAGTCTTGTTTGTACCTTTCTTTAGTTGTACTTGGTTAAGTGTATAAGTTGCAGTTCTGACTGCTTCTCTCCAAAATATTTGAGACACTCCCTTTTTAATCATTACTGTTCTAGCGCAATCAATAATGGATTTGTTTCTTCTCTCTGCTATACTATTTTTTTTTGGTGTTCTCGGTGCAAATATTTGTCTCTTTATTCCATGTTCATTGCATAAAAGTGAAAACTCATCAAATGTAAACTCACCTCCTCTATGAGATCTCAGACACTTCAATTTTCTTTGAGTCTCCCTTTCAACTCTTTCCTTGTACCACTTAAACATTTGAAAAGCATCAGATTTATCCTTCAAAAGCATGACAAACATCATTCTTGAATAATCATCAACAAATAAAATGAAATATCTATCTCCATAGTAGCTTTGTGTTCTCACAGGTCCACATAGGTCAGTGTGCACTAACTCCAAAATTCCTTGTGTAGTGTAATATTTTCTTGTAAAACTTGTATGTGTCATCTTTCCAACTTTACATCCTTTGCACATGATATTTTCAGGTTTATCCAATCTCGATAGACCTCTTACTCTTCTTTTTTCTCACCTTAACTAAATTGTTAAATTTCACATGAAAAAATCTCTTGTGCCATAACCATACATCCTCAACTTTAGAAAATAAGAAACTCTTTGTAGTATTATCAAGGTAGAATAACTTATATTTTTATTGTTCACCAGTGGCAATCAGACTTCCATTCTAATCAAATACTTTTACCTTTTTTATTTTGAAATTCCAGTTGGTAACCTATGTTATTCAGTTGTGCCACACTCAACAGATTATACTTTAGTCCTTCAACCTAATAGACATCATCACATTGTGTATTATCCAAAAAAATTGTAGAACATTTACCTCTCATAGGATATGGAGCATCATTACCAAATCTAACATAACCTCCATCATGATCTTCCATAGTAATGAACTTATTTGTGACACCATTTATATTATGTGAATATCCACTATCTATTATCCATGTATCATTCTTACTAACATGAGAGATTACGGATTTTTCTTCTCTATACCTTTCTTCATCAGAATCATCCTTGATAGAAACATACACAACCTCTACACCTACATCATTATTTGAATCACCATTGGTTAGTCCTTCTTCAATAATGTAGCATGACTTCTTACCTTTGTTCTTGAAATCTTGGTATCTCCTAAATCTATATTTCTCTCTTTTGTTGTTATCTTGGTTGTCTTTCTTCTCATCACTTTTTTTGTCAGGACATCTAGATGCAATGTGGCCAATCTTATTTCAATTGAAACATTTCAAGGGAAATTTTCCTTGGTATTTTCCTTTTCCTCTCGGTAGCCTCCTAGCTAGTAAAGCTTCAAACTTTTCTTGATGTCTTTCCTCTTCATACATACTCTCTGGATCACTCTTACAACTCTGAAATATTTCACTTGCACTGCTAGCAAAACCATCACTAGATCTAGACTTTCTAGGATTTCCAATGTTCAAAGATGACTTGAATACAGACTCAATCTTAAAAAGTGGCAAGTAAACTATTGTCAGAATCATTTATCTCAAAAGCAATCAAATTACAAATTGTAGAATCTAGTGAAACATGCATCTGAGGAATGGACATCAGTTCTTGTATTGCAGACACTCATATGACATATATAGGCAACAATATCCTTAGTAGTTTACTTGTTACATCTTCTTCTATATGTCCTCTTGTACCTCATATATCACTCACAACTTCCTTCAATATTGTACTGTATTGTGTAACATCTTCACCTTCTTTCATTCTCATAGAATCAAATTTACCTTTTAGAATTTCAAATTTTTCCTTCTGAACATACAAATCTCCACCATATACTAATGCAAGCTTGTCCCACATTTGTTTTTTTGTATCATGTCCTTTTAAATCATTGAATTTCAATTCGGTGACAGCATAAGATATCTCAATCATAACTTGTGTGTGATCCTTTCTTTCTCTTACTTGTTCAACTATCATAGGCCCAAATGGTGGTGGTGAATACTCATTATCAAGATAGTATATAATATACTCTCCAATTCTAGATATGTGCAATCTCATCCTACTTTTCCATGTAGAGAAATTATCCCTATTCAACGTTGGTGTCTCCCTCTTATACATCTTCATTTATTTTACTCAAGTATTTAAAACTTATCTCTTTAGAGTACTTATCTCTGATACCAATTGTTGGATTACTAAGAGGGGGGTGAATCAGTAATATGTGATTCTTTAAACCTTAAAACTTTATGTGATTCAACTCAGTTAGACAAACTTTAATATTAACTGATAACAGTAAAATAACTTATCAATCAGCAATAACATTCACAATAAACATTCAACATATATAACACCAGTATTTAACGTGGAAACCCAATTTGAGAAACACCACCATGAGAATTATCACCCACCAAATAAATACTCTTCTAAAGTATGCTCGGTTAAAATCCAATCTTCTTAAAGATCACAATGCGCATTGTTAAATGTGACCCTGATAGTGGATTTTCCTTAGATCTATTAGGATCTTCACCCTATTAGGAGTGACCTGGTTAAAGGTCTTTAAACACTCTTCTAGAATGTCACCTCTCTCAAGGTTTTATAATAAGACTATTAAGTCCACTCGGTTAAGAGATTTTGCTGCTACAAATTTTAATAAGAAATAGTATAAAAATTGATCTATAAATTTGCAACTACCTCTTGCTTAGTCAGATCCCTTATGCACTCTTTGTCTTCACTTTTTTCCTTCAATTTCCACTAGCCTCAACACTTCATCAATCTCTGCTTGCAAACTCAGATTTTAACCTTTTTCTTCTTCACTGCATCACTCGGTTACACATCCACCTTTCAACTTGCCAGCTTGTTTTCCATTAAATTTTATCCTTTATATAGACTCTATTTTGCCTCTTAATCTTCTTTATTACATTTTCCTTTGTTCTCAACCATCAAATCATTCATATAAACTGATTTAATGAATTTGGAACTTGGTAAAACATTTTATCATCACCTCAGAACTTGAAATTTTCTTGGAACTTGTACCTTCACTTTTTTCCACTTAGATCTTCACCATAGATCATCACCTTGAATTCCTGATCGTGGATCTCTTCAACTAACTCTTCCTCATCCTTAGAATCTTCCAGATCACTTTGGCTCATCATTAAATGTCATTCTAATCCTTGTATTTAATTTATGTTCCTTTCTCGGTGCCTAACTTCTTTTCCTTCGATCAAAATTTGGTTTGTTTCGCTTGGTAATTGAATCCTTCTACTCAGTGTCTTGATTTTCTTTCACTTTACCGAAACTTACTTTCCTTTTACCAAATATATTTTCCTACTCACTAACCAAACTATTTTCTTTACTGACTTGACCAATCTCCTTTACCAACTTGATATAATCAAATATAATATAGAAAACAAGCAAACCAATATAACCTTATCATTTTATGAGTTGTATTAGCTACCCAATTAAGTTCTTCAACTTCACAAATTTTCACTTCCTCTTTTTCTTTAACTCACTCAACGTATATCATACTCTGAATGATATGACAACTCAATATAAACCAAAAATCAATTGCTTGACATCAATGACAAAATAATAACTCATATAATCCTTCTACAATCTTGTATACCTCTGATCTTGGTCGGTCTTCATCATCAGCACCATCAGTTAACAAGCTCCCTCAAGTTAACAGTTTAACCATTGGAAGTGCTTCATCATACCATCTTTCCAAGCCTTACAATTCCCACTTTTCATTTAATTAATTGGAGGATGAATTAGTAGACTCGTGCTAGTATTCTCAATATATTGAAATAATAGACTAATCATAGAAAGGTAAATGCAAAACCACATAAGAACCCTTTTCCAAATCACTCAAACAAAGCACCTCTCAAAGCAATGACATTTTATGATTAGTGAGGTTACAATTTCTACTTATTAAAAAATGCAATATAGTATCTAATTTTATTGCTTTATAATTGTCAAAATAAGACTATCATGATGCTTGAACATTTTATTACAACCATTAATAGTAATGTGAAGTGCACAAAAAATTATGTACTTTCCAAAAATTAAAATTGAAAAGAAGTCTATACAAACCCAAACAAAGCCTCAAACGTTCTCAAAACAAGAACTAGAATGATGAAGAGGAAAAATATTCCAATACCACTTGTTGGCATTAGCAAGACATCACTACCATATTTGGAAAAACTACTGTTAAATCCAAAGGTCAAATATTTGGAAAATTCATCAAAGATTTGTTTGGAAAAACACCTCAAGGCCTTGTTGCTAGACTTTGGAGAAGTGTAAAAAAACTAGTTGGTCTTTTTTTATCTCCATACTTGAAGTGTTTAGATTCCCATAGTTTTTTTTTAAATGGTTAAAATCTTATTTCAAGATGCTACTACTCAAATCAAGGTAAATGGTTCTTTTTGCTGAACTTTTTTTATTGAAGATATCCATTAGACAGGGTTTTGCTTTGGCTTCAGCACCATTTTAATTTTTTATGAGGCATTGTATTATATTTTAAGAATTGAGTTCTTGGGTCAAAAGTGAAAGGAACAATTCCTTGATTAATATCCATTTTTTTTGTTGAAACTTTTATATTTTTTGTATTGAATGAGAATAATATGGATAATTTTATGAAAATATTAAGGATTTTCTATCTTGTTTTTGGGGTTAAATTTTTAGAGGCTAAGTTAATTATGTTAAGCTAGATGGAGGAGCCTCTAACTAGTTGTCCAAGTTCTCTTAGCAATGGTGTAGCCCAAATAAGTTTGTAAGATATGTGGGGTTCCCTTCTCTATTATGCCCTCATTAAAAGATATCTTATTTTGAGAGTTCCACAAATAGATTTTTTTTTAAAGACGGAATAATAATTAATTATCTCTTGTTATACGGTCTTGAAGTTTATCAAATTTTTTCAAAATTTTAGTTTTTCATACGATATATACTATGCTTTTGTCTAGTTGTTTTTGAAGTTGTCAAATCAATATTGTTCAAAAATTGATCAAGGTCTTTCTTTGATCAGATGGTAAAGGAGAGAATAAAAATAATGTTAAAATGACAAAATTCAAACTTCCTAGAACCATTGAAAAGGTTTTGAAGAGATCTAGTTCTATTGTCTTGAGAAAAATTACAACAACTATTTCAAGGGATTGACAATAGTCTCCAAGCCAAAAAATTTCTTTGAATGCTTCCCTCCAAAAATGTAATTTTGTAAAATGTAGAATATATCAAAATTTATTTTATTATATTTTTCATCATTAACTACGTGAATGCCACACAAGTGCTTTTAAATTGGCATTGGACCAACAATGAAATAATTTACATCATCATGACAATTTATTTGGTAAATTCTTTGTTAAGCCTTTATGGTTTGTTATCATTGTTAGTATTTGGAAAGCTTGATAGTCTATTAGGGTCTTTATTGTTGAAAATAAAGCCTTTAATAAGGTTAAGAATAAGCTACTTAGTTTCAAATCAATTTGATAGAAATTATAAAAATAAGCCATTTTGCTTAAGAGATGTTCAACTAAAAAGTGGGACAAAAAAGTGTTTTATAGTTTCAAGATATTCTCTTGAATAATGCTTAAAGTCATAGATGCAGTTGAATTTTGAGTTCAATATATTTGGCTCTAATAAGAGATCCAATGCCATCCTTAAAACAACTTTGATGAAGGTACAATTTCTCATGAATATGAAATTTAATTATGAATGTCTTGACAATTTTAATGGAAATAAAGTACCCCCCTTCTCAAGATCAATTCACTTAAACTATATAAATTGTTGATTGATTCTCAAAAGGTGTTAAATCAGAGGTATAGAATAATATTGAAAATTAAAAAAACCTCAGGTTTTGCAACCTATACTCCCCTGACGAAGGCTGACGTTTGGCCTTCTTTGGTGATCATATTGGATTGTTGGTGTTCGGGGATTGTGCTTGTCTTCTTGCTTTTATTTTTTATTTTTCGTGTGGTTTTTTTTGCTTCAGGGCATTAGTTTAATTATTGTATTTCTTGGGCCCTTTTTTATTTATGTTCTAACCCTTCATCTATGTGATTTTTTCATCTTCTTGGTTGAGTGTGTGATATTTTTTCCCTACCTAGTTTGCTCATGTGATCTTGAGTGGATGGACAAAAATCATAACAAGAGCATTAATGGGAAGAAGGATGTCGAAGTTATTATGGAGAGTGTAGAAATTAATAGTGAAAATAATGATAGTAGTATCAACCCTTGTAATTCTTAAAATAAATCCACTCCTATGGAAGAGACATTCACTGGTAAACAGTCTTACAAGACAGTGGTGGCCAATAATTCTTTTTCGGTGCGCCCTCCATCTACAGGGTTTGATGGCATAATTTGCAACAATGGTGGGGATGGAGGTGTCAGTGGACTAGGAAGACCTGTAGCCAATGGATGTGGACCCTATAGAGATGAGCATGCCACCGATGGAGACCCTGGGGGAGGAAGATGTGATGGTAGGTCTTCTCCATCTTGTTTGAAAACCCTTTCTCTTTCCCCCAATGAAGACATGGTTAAGGCTATTAGAGCCAAAAAATATTAGTTAAGAAATATTGCATTTTTTTGTTGGCTTCGATAGTGAATCTTTTCCATCTCGAAAAAAATTTGATGAATGGATTGCTAATGTTTGGGGTAAGAAACTTGGCATATATGTTAACTTTTGTAGAATGGTTCAAAAAGGATTGTTTGTGGTTTTCTTTAAAGCACATAATATGTAGGAGAGAGTCTTAAATAAAGGATTTTGGAATATGGGTAAGTCTTTGTTTCGTGCCTATCCTTGGTCACCAAAAGGCAATTTTGAACAAGTCAGTGTGTGCTCTACACCTAATTGAGTTGAAATCAAGAATCTTCTGGCTGAATTTTGGCTCTCTATCTCCCAAATTCTCAAACCTTTGGTGTCGGTGTTGCAGGTGGAAGAATCTAGGGTTACCCTTCCACATCTTAATACAAGGGTTCTCATTTCCATTGCTCATGAGGTAGAGTTTCCGGAGTTAATTTTTTTATCCCTTGAAGATGAATTTTTTTCCTGGGAATTATTGCTTCTGGGCAATCTTGGGGCATGTTTTCACTTCAAACTGAATGGTCATACAAGGAGAGACTGTCCTGGTCTTAAAAATCCCTAGTCCACAAATTTTAAAGTCTCCCCTGAGGTCAAGTCTTCCATGAAGGCCCCTCTCGGGTCCAATGGTCCTCCAAGTGTATCTTTGTCTGGTAATATCATTCCTACCACCCTGGTCTTGGACCCTAAAGACCCCTTTATTTCTATTAGAGTTTTAGGTGACTCTACAACACCCCCAAGATTGAATGAAAGACCAAGATAACTTCCACAAGAGATTGGCAAGACAATTGCATTAAGATGCAAGAATGATATTATTGATCATGGGCATGATTAAAATGTACATAATAGGCCTCCTTATAAAAGAAAGGAGATAAGAGACAATGATAAGGAGCTGATAAGCTATTACCTATGCTAGGTGTAATCACATGTCCACCAAATGTGGATCATCCTCCATTATTCAATAAAGTATGTGCAATGGATTAGGATGATAATGTGATAAGAGCATGAAAGGTGGATCTCACACACAAAGAGGTATGTGATGAAAACTATCACACCTAAAGTGGAAATTCTCCTACACCATGTGCTTGAATGAGGTGTACACTCCTAGGTGTCTCAATCACTAACTACTATGCAATGCATTATCCTAAGTAAGATTAAGTTAAGTGTAATTAGGAATATTTAATTACACCAACACCCCCCCTTAAGTGCAACTTAGGGGAATGCACTTAAACTCACAATGCAAGATGGGTCCCAGCTACTAGGCCATGTTAGGTACCCATGTACAAATGCAATACATGAAATGCATAACTCTCATAAAGTGGAGAAAGAGGGAAAACCACATGGGAAAAACCCTCCCCCAAAAAGAGAGAAGAAAACAAGATCCATGGATGGATGGAGTGCTCAAGACCCCCCAAGAACTACATACATCATGTATATACAAATAATTACCCCCCCATAAGAAGGATAGTTGGAGACATGATATCCCCCCCATAATGAAGAATCTCCTACAAAAATGGTGTGATCTTGAAGACAAATTATATTCTAATGACTACAAACAACATTTCTCCCCTTGGGAAGAAGATATACCAAGTACAAATGTAGGTGTGGTTCCCATTCTGGATAGGAACTAGGAAGTGGAATCCAAATGAAGTATGATGATGATGCCATGAACCAATCCATATCCAAATGAAAGAAGAAAGAAGGTCTCCAAATATGCATCTTTGAAGACTGAATAGGCCTCTCCAATCTCAAAGAATCTATCACATCATGTGACAAACCAAGTGAAGAAGAAGAATCTAGAATGTCAATCTCCAAAGAATGTGAAGAAGTATCTCCAACTATGATGAAACTATCATCAAACAGAAGAGAAACCCCCTCAAGTATGTCTCCCAAATCTGAAATATGAGACTCCACAAATAATGAACCAATATCTAGCAAGTAAGAATCCCAATCAGGAAGATAAATAGATATCTCTTGCAATGAATCACTGGAATCACCAACAAGAGATGATTGTGTGATCTCTACTAGAGAATTAGGAGCTACAGGAGGAGCCACTGGATCATCCTCGCTCTCAATTGCTGCAAATTCTTCAATTGCATCTAAAGTATAATCATCATAGGGAATATTATCTGCATCATCAACAGGAATGAGGCAATCTAAAGCAAGATCATCTGGGAATGGAGGAACATGTGGATCTCCAAAAATCTCCCAAATGATTGTCCAAATTATGTGTGGACATTGAACACCTCTAAATTTGGGGTAGATCTCATAGAAGAGACACAAACTGATGCTACCAATAATCAAATTTATAATATGAGCATTATTTTCTCCCCAAACATATTGCTTCCCCTGTGACTTTGGCTCAGGAATGAGTCCATAAAGATGAGGCAAGAGATTAAGCCATCTACAATGTGTGATGACTCCTTTTGCCCATGACTCATAATTATAATTAGTCAAAAGTACTACTACAGGATGTGTTTCATAACCCATGATTACATTAATGATACACTTCTCTCATTACAAATTGAGATCAACAAATTATAACACTCCAAAATCAAGCTATAATAGACTTAGATCATTATGCAAAAGACCAAGCTAAGGTTTATGCATTACAAATGAAAAAACTAAGCCAATTTATGAAAGTACAGTTTCTAGTCACAGTCACTAAAATCTGATTCCAGATTTGGAAAATACAGAAAAAATTATGCACTTTTAAAAAAAATTGCACCTAAAAAAGAGTTTGTATGAGCTCAAATGAGGCCTTGGAAGTTGTAAAAACTAAGATTTGTGATTTTCAAAAAAATTTAGGAATAGAGATCAAACCACCTGAACCATTGTGTAGATCATGAAATTCTACCCCAAAACAAAAAAAATTGCTCGAAAAAAGGAGTCCAAATGACTGAGATATCGTTGTTTGAAAATCGCCTCTGAAATTATTATTTTTGAATCATCACCATCGCACTTTCAAAATTCAAATAGCTCTAGATTTGGCCTCGGGTGTCTAATTTGGATGAAATAAATTTGATTTAAAGGTTTTTGGACCTCCTTAATATGTTGCCAACCTTTGATTTGCACCAACAAGCACCAATATTGACCTGCAATAGAAAGCCACAAAATACAAAACCCCAAATTTTCTCCAAATATACTATTCAATGGTGATGTCCAAATACCTTTATTCTACACCCACAATTGAATCAAGCCAAGATTACACTTCTTGAGAAGAGGTCTTCACACCTTGAGAGCTTTGATACCATGTTAGAGTTTTTGGTGACTCTACAACACCCCCAAGGTCGAATGCAAGGCCAAGATAACTTCCACAAGAGATTGGCAAGACAATTGCATTAAGATGCAAGAATGCTATTATTGATAATGGACATGATTAAAATGTACATAATAGGCCTCCTTATAAAGGAAAGGAGATAAGAGACAATGATAAGGAGCTGATAAGCTATTACCTATGCTAGGTGTAATCACATGTCCACCAAATGTGGATCATCCTCTATTATGCAATAAAGAATGTGCAATGGATTAGGATGATAATGTTGTAAGAGCACAAAAGGTGGATCTCACACACAAAGAGGTATGTGATGACAACTATCACACCTAAAGTGGAAATTATCCTACACCATGTGCTTGAATGAGGTGCACACTCCTAGGTGTCTCAATCACTAACTACTATGCAATGCATTATCCTAAGTAAGATTAAGTTAAGTGTAATTAGGAATATTTAATTACACCAAAAATTTCTTTAGTGAATCCTTTGTTTGAAGAGGAGTATGTTGTTCATACTGCAACCTCAGATCCTAATACTGTAATTTTTTCCCCTTCACTTCCAACTATGGATCAACCCACTAACCCTCCTAAGACCTTTCTAGACCTTGTTCCCCCTAAAATGAATGCCCAACAACTTGCTTTGGCAACCATCAATGATAAAGTTGTTAAGTCTAAACAGGATTTGCAAATTGTGAGTTCAGAGGTGTTACCCTCATCTGAGACCAAGTTTCCCTTACAGGTTGAGGATGGTGAACAATTCATAGAATTTGTCAATTCAAAGAAAAAGAGAAAGACAGTGGACAGAAATTTCTTATCTTCTAATAGAAAGGAAAAGAACAATGAAGTACCAACTTGTTTTAATAGATTATATAAGAACCAAAAACTAATTAATAACCCATGATGATGCCAATACATAGATGGAATGTTAGAGGGTTAGAGATGCATGATAGAAGGTATGTGGTGAGGATATGGTGCAACAATATGAAAGAAAAATATTTCATATGTTTACAAGAGATTGAAGTGGTTGGGTTTCAAGCCTTCACCATGCTAAAATTTCTATGGGACAAAGTTTTTGGCTTCCACTCAAATCATGAGAAAGGTAAGGGAGGTATTGTCATCCTCATTGGTCCAAAATGGACTGATAATATTATTGATCATGGGGTATCCCCATGAAAGAGAGCCTTGTGGGCCACTCTCAACATGCAAGATAAAACCATAGGCATTTGCAATGTATATGTTGCTAATGATTATAGGGAGCGTGCAAGTCTTTAGCAGTGGTGTACTTCTTGGCTTCCCAAGGATCAATGGATGTTTGTTGGGGACTTCAATATGGTGGATTAAAATATGGAAAAAAAAGGTGGTCTAAAGAATAATTAGACAGGCAATGAGTTCTTTTTCTAGAAAATTTTTAAAAGGAAATTCAATCTTTATTCTGATATTTGGTATACATGGTGCAATAATCAAGGAGGTAAAAGTAGAGTTTATTGTAGAATTAATAGAATGTATGGATAAATTTCCCTCTTCTCTTTCCCCTCATAGGGGTGTCTCTCCCCAATCACTGTCTCCCCTACCTCTATTTCATACCACTCACCAATCTCCTCTCACACCTTGTTTACCCTTGATACTCCTCCTAAGCTTGTCCCTCTGTGACACAAGATCTTCAAACTAAATGTTCCCATTCTCATGGATGAAGACAATAATAATTCTATCAGGATGGCCTCCAAATTATCTAAACTTAACAATTCTAGACTCAGACCTAGAGAACAATGGGATGATCTGACTGTGATTTGGAAGAACATGTTTCAAATTGTTGTCAAGAAGTCTGCTTCAAATAGAGATTGAGAGGAATCCTTTCTACAAAAAAATTGAATGGTGTTGAAAGGGAGCTTCAATACAAAGTTAATGATTGTTATCTTGAGGCATAAATAGTGGCAATCAAACACATGTTGAGGAAACACCAAAACTACAAGATTAAAGAGCAAAAAAATGGAGCTAGGATGAATTGGTTACATGAAGGAGATAAAGGGTCCAAGTAATTATTTGACATCATCAGGGCCAAGAATAATAGAGAAATGATTGATGAGATTCACATTGATTCCCAAACCACTAAAGACCCCACTAAAATTAGAGAAGCATTCTTTGTTTTTTATAAAGGACTTTTTTCCTCTGAACATGGTGTTGAGAATCAGGTTGCTTTAAAGAAATGCATCAAACTAATTCCTATAAAAATATCCTCTGATGAAGCTCTTATGCTAGAAAAGGATATCTCCCTAGTGGAGATCAATGCTTCTATTAACTCTATGGAAAATGGTAAGTCTACAGGCCTTGATGGTATCTCGGTGGAATTCTATAAACAAAATATAGATTAGATTGGTAAAGAATTACTTGATCTCTATGAGGATGCCTTTGAAATTGGATCATTGGAGAGAAACATCAGAAAAGGGGTTATTAAATTACTACCTAAAGAAGGGGATAAGACCTAGGTGAGGAATTGGAGGCCACCCTATTGATTCTGTCTTATAAAAGCATTGCTAATGTCCTGGCAAGAATAATTATTGCTCTTATGAAAAACTTTATCTCTAGGACACAAATTAGTTTTATCCAGGGTAGATATATCTTTAAAAATATCATCACTAGTTGGGAAGCTATGTACTGGGCCAAAAATAGTGGGCAAAATGTTCCTATGGTTCTGCTAGATTTTGAAAAATCATATGATAGGGTTGAGTGGCAATTTGTGCTCAGTATGCTAAAAGCCTTTGGATTTCCTCAGATATTTTGTAAATGGATTAACATTCTATTTACAGAGTCATCCATTGTTATTGATGTAAATGGTGAGCTATCTAATCCTATCCCCCTTCAGAGATCCATTAGACAAGGTTGTCCCATTTTCCCTTTACTCCTTTTCATTATTGTTGATTCCATGTATTATATCCTTAGAGCCTCATGTCTAGCTCATCCTATTAGGGGAATCTCCCTGCCTAACAAGGATACTTTTATCAACACCCAATTTGTAGATGAAACTTCATTTTTCCTTGAGTTGTCTAAAGATAATTTCACTTATGCTCTAGATAGGCTTGACCTATTATGCCTTGACTCTGGTTCTAAAATTTCCCCTCATAAATCCAGTGTTCTTGGTTTCTCTGAGATTGCTCCTGACTGGCTGAACTCTAGTGGGTGGCAATGGTTTGGCCCCAATAAGATTGCTAGATACCTTGGTATTCCCTTTTTTGTTGAACCCTGTACTAGGGACATGTGGAATTGGATCTATGATAAAATAAATAGGAAGCACTTGAAATGGAAGACCCACTCTCTCTCTCTTGCAGGCCGAATCCAAGTTGCTCAAAAAGTACTCTCTTCTCACCACATATGATTTTCTTCTACTTGGTTATTTTCTAACTATCAAATCAATTTGATGGAAATAATTTTAAAGGAATTCCTCTGGTCTAATGGCCTTGGGAAAATTATGAGGCACTGTGTGAATTGGGATTGGTGATGTCGACCCAAGAAGCTAGGGGTCTTGGTCTTAAAGACATTAAAGCCCATGGTGTTTCTTTGGAAGCCAAGTGGATCTTCAAAGCCCTTTGGGGAAATGAACCTTGGAATGTGTTAATCAAAAAAAATATTGAAAGATCAGTCATCGGGAAGGGTAAACAATGGAAAGATATCTTTGTATGTGACATCATCATGGGGGACTTTAAGCTTAAACTATTTGGTTCTAATGTTTTTTTCTCTGATGGGGATGCCTTTGGTGGGCCACCTTTCTATACTATTACAGGTAGGTCTATTTGGTGGGGTCTTATTCTTAATGAAAATCCTCTTGCTCTCACTCAAATTTTCCCTACTAAACTTTGGAAGAGTAAAGGAATTAGTGTCATCAAGGATCTACTAGTTGATGGGCAGTTGGAGTCATGGGGGGATGTCAGTAATAGGCTTGGGATACCTCCATCTCAAAAGAATACCTACACCTTGATTTTTAAATCCTTGAATGGTCCCTCAATCGGTAAGATGTTGGACACAAGGGCCTTTTTAGAGCAATTTAAATGGTGTGATGGCACTGGGTTGAAGGACACCTCCAATAAATAACTATATGGTTTCATCAAATAGAATTCTTCTATTTTCACATGAGTAACCCAGTGTTGGGGTTTTGAATGTCCATTCTCTAACTAGCAATTTTTCTTTAATTTCTTTTAGCATGCTCCTATTGAACCCAAAAATCTTTGCTTTAAATGGCTTTTACTCCTTAAAAAACTTGTTGTTGGGTTAGTCCTCTCTGTTGTTGGCCTTGCACCAGTGATCTGTAGTATTTGTAATGTGGAAGAAAGTTTTGAACATTTTTTTTATTGTGAGTATGCCTATAGGATTTGGTCTTTTTTTCTTGGGTCTTTTATAGTTTAAAACTATAAACCTGGTTTTTCTTGGAGTGAGGTAATTTATGGTTATGTTGATGTTTTGGGTCTTGATCTTGATAAAATTTGGTTTGTTCTTACTTTTGAAATTCTTGGGGTACTTTAGAAAGACAGGAACATAAAATGTTTTCAAAATGAAAGGCAAAGATCTACTAAGTTTAATCTTAAACTCACCCACTTTTTAACTATGTCACAGGTCTCATTGCAGCTTTAAATTCCCAAAAGAAGGTTTATGATGTTGTTTCATGAGGGCTCACTGGAGATATTTAAAGATGAAGTCAAGGGTGCACAGTATACCAGAGACTATCAATCTTTTATGAATCAGAATGAGGTGGATGAACTCAGGAGTTTTCTAGAATAAAGTCAACTTGAAAGGCCTGCCCAAGATTATGTGATTTTCAGTTATGCTCGGGATGAATAGACACTGTGGCTTTTGGATCTGATAACAACATCCCCAAACTAGAGAGAAATGATGGATGGAATTAATTATGCCCGATTATAGTAACTTTTTTGATGTGCACTAGTCTTGAAACCAAAATATTTACTTGTATATGCAGGTTTCATACAATGTAACCCTGATGTAAAAACTATAAATAACCACATGTACACAGGCAAGTAGGTAGTGCTATGTTTCTTCCCCCATTTTGTAAACTATATATTTAATTGAGGGCTAAGTTGATGATACTTGGATTCTCTTCAAAGTGCCCTATACGGTTGAATGTTATCCAATTTTGATTAACTACTTTAATACAAAAAAAGGTGTTAAATCATGTTAACTAAATCTAAAATTTAAATATTGATAGTAAAGATTAGTTTGCTTCCCTTAAAAGCTTGTTGGTGTAAGAATCTTGATCCTAAAAATGTTATTCTAGATGGCTCCTATTTCTTAAAAAACTTTTTTATTGCCTTACCCAATTAAACAATTGTTCTTTGTAATTGTGTTGCAGATTTTGAAAGTTTTTTTTTGGTAATTATGTTAAAGATATTATGTCTGTCTTTATGGGTAATATCCTTAGGTGAAATATTAGGCATAATGTGTCTTAGCATGAGATTTTACGTTGATATGTTAAAGGTTTAAATGATAAATAAAATACCTTTTGGATTTCTCTTTGTACTAATATTTTGTAGTTTATTTAGAAAGGAGAAATGAGGACTTATACTAGGATAAAAGAAGGTGACTTATGGAGTGTAATGGTAGACTATTTTTTATCAAAGAAAAACATCCTAGCTATCCATGGAGGTGGAAATATCAAAATGTGTATTTGACTAAGGCAAGACCCTTAAAAACCCAACAAAACATTTTATCATCTTTTTTTGTGTGTTTGTTTTCATACTAAAGGTGATTGACAATCTCTTGTAATATCTTTTATTGTTTGGCAATGCTTTATTTGAGTTTAATAGGTTGGGATTTTTTAATATATCTTTATCTATTTTTGTTATTTTAATATCTTCCATACACAATGAGCTCACACTACTCATTTTTCATGTGTAGGTATTGATCTTAGATAATTATGTTCTTTTTGTTTCACATATGTACTAAATGACAATGTGAAGTGAGGACATCCATGCTATGTTGTGGTTTTTGTGGCCGAGGCTTTCAAAAAGTCATAGAATCATCTCCAGAACCCATACTTTCATTTTTTGCATATATTAGTTTATAATCATTATTTAGAAATACATTTTTACCAATTAATTATAACTTGATATATTATAATATTAATAATATTTCATTTATGTCTAGTTATAGTTAGTTAATAAAAGATATAAAGATCAAATAGAAAAAAGAAAAAAACTTTTATAAATTCTAATATTGATTCTCAAGGAGACTATATTCCTTCATAGGGATACATTTGTATACATTACAAGAATATTATCACAATTATCTAGAGGAACAAAAAAATATAATGCTAGATCATTTGAGAAAGGAGGGTAATCTAGATCTCCACACATTTCTCAAATTTTAGTCTAACAAGCATGAGGGGGATAAGATTTTGAGACGACGTTGTGTTGGTGTCAACATGACAACAAATAATTTCAAAAATATTATCATCTTTGGAATACCAAAGTTGATTCTACCAATCTAGAAGTGGTTTAAGAATAATTTCATAGAAATAGAGAAAGAAGTTAACCCACTAGAATTCCTTCATCATGCCATATTTCCAAGCCTTAAAGCTCTCATTTTCAATTGATTAATTGAAGGATGAATTAGTAGACCCATGATAGTATTCTCAAAGTGGTCAAGAAACAAAATAATCTAGGAAAATAAAATACAAAATGCGACAACACTTCCTTTACCAACTCCAAATTACACAAATAAAGAACCTTCCAAAGGAAATGTAATTTAGCATTTTATGATTAGTGAGGTTGCAATTGTCACTTTTTGGAAAATGAAAAATGGTATTTGATTTCAATGCTTTATAATTTCCAATATAAATATATTATGTTAAATGAACATTTGTATCACAATCCCTTAATAGTCTCCTTTAATCCTCTTACTAAACAACTTAGTGTGTGTCCATTGTTGGTTTGTCTCCCTAATCTTCCCCTTTATTTTTGGGAGAAATCTTGTTTTGAGGCCATCAACAACTCTATTGGTCATTTCTTAAAGGTGGTTGAGGTTATGAATCCTATAGGTCTCTCTACCTTCACTCATTTTTGGTTGACATTGACATCTCCATACCCCTTCTATGGATGTGGTCCTCATGGTAGGGAATATGCCATGGACTCAATCACTGAATTATGAGAGCCTCTCTTTTTTGTGTTGGTGGTGCTTATCTACTGGTCATATGGCTACATATTTCTCTCTCTTGCGGTGTAAAAGAACTACCACTTGGTGGAAGGATGCTAATGATGAACATTTGATTGTCATGGATTTTTATTCTTTCTCTGATGATGCATCACAAGTTGATGTTTACTCCCCTCTAGAGATGAATCTCCTACTGCAAATCTAGTTGATGCCCCTACTGTAAATTTGGCATATGCAATCCTTGTGGATCCTACTCCTGTTGGTATTGGTGTAACCTCATCTAGAAATGTGGACCCTTCTTCATCTCCTACTATTTCTTTGCTCCAATATTTGTTGACGATGTATAGCTTTCTTAGTACTGTGCCTCTTGTGCTAATAGTTTTTTAAATAGATTCTCGCCACTTGCTCCCCCTTGTGGTGGGGATCCTCATGATAGTATTGTCTAGATAGTTTTCCAATGATGTGAAAAAAAATTTCTTTATCATCTCATTCTCCCCACCCCCCCCCCATGTTGTGGGTGATCTATCTACCCACTCTTGAGATGGGATACTAGCTTTTCTCCCAGTGGGTCATCTATGGTATTTCCTTGTTTTGGTTGTGTAAGGGATAGCGCCCTTATTTTGTTGTTTATTTTAATAAAAAATATTTGTATCCCGATAAATACAAACCAATAGCATCAATGAGAAGTACAGAAAAAAAATAATGCACATTCCAAAAAATTATAGTTAAGAAGAAGTTAGTATGCTTTTGAATAAAGCCTCGAAAGTTCTTAAAGGAAGAACTAGCAACGTCACTTGTGAAAAATTGCAAATATTAAAAAATATTAATGTATCAAAATCTAAACCAATTTACATTGCCACACAAATTGCAAAAAACATAACCCAAATAAAAAATGCTCAAAATAAGGTCATGAGCCTAAGAAATCAATCTCTAAATTACATTGCAAATTCAAAAACTACAATGAGGGCAAAAAAATTCAATACTACTTGCTAACATTAGGAAGACATAGATACTATATTTGAAGAAACTAATAGTAAATCCAAAGGTTGAATATATTTGATGGTGTCTACTAATCTAACTAATTTTAAGCTAGTTTAAGGAGCCACCATATTTGGAAAAATATTCAAAAAATTATCAACTTTGGAAAATCTAACAAAAATATTTTTAAAGGCCACAAGCGCTTGTGATTTGGCATCTAGCAAGGGATTAGACCCCTCCCAGATGAGGGTCATTAAGGGAAGTCTACAACTCATATACTCATAACCCTCCAAAGATGTGCATGCCTTATGAAGGGGCCTGAGTGCAATAGCATGGAAAATAAGGCCCAATTTTAGTTTATATAAGGAATTCCCTATCAAGTACCCAAAAACCTTTATTTGTAAATTTTTAATCGAGAAAATAACTTTATGTCATCTTTCTTGACCTAATACCTACAAAAAAAAATAAAGTAATGTAAAATATTCTAATTCATATGGTTGATTAAGGGACAAATTTTCTCTGGAGACCACAAGTGAGGTGTTCAATTCAATGAATTTACAATCAATCTTTCAATCCTTGGGCTATCTATAAGCACTTGTAAGACTAGATTTGACCCAAAATTATCCAAAAACATGGCTACATTTTAGATCTAGTAACCACCTCTCAACTTCAAGTCTTTATAGACTTAGTCTCCAATCTCCTACTAGAATGCGAAAATAGTCAAAACTAACTTTCATGCATGTGATGCAATAGTGAACTCATAATTGATTCATCCATTTCTCAAATATCCTTGCAATACAAAGACACAATAGAAACCTCTTCAAATTCAATATTTCTATCACACATTTTTTATTCTCGCAATCATCCAAGGATGTAAGAAAAAAAGTATACCCAATGCTTCAAGAAAATACAAAATCTACACTTTGTAGTGTCCCAAAAAAGTAGCCAATAGCACTTAAATCACTTTGGTACCACGTAAAATTTGGATCAAAAGATAACCACCCACAATCTAGAATCTAATGGAAAGCATAAAAAACTTGGAAGATCAATATGAAAAGAATAAACTATACTCACATCAAATAACATAAGTAAAATATCATGTATATGAATACAAAGCCTTGGTTATATAGGTAATGAGGCATAGAAGAACATAAGATTATGACAAATGTCTTAATTTTGTGACATGAAATAAAGTGAAAGTGTATTAAAGAGTGTCTAAAGTGACTTAAGTGGAAAGGTGTTCATAAGGCCCAATAATGAAACTAATTAAGGATATACTCCTATTCACACCAAAAGAAGCATCCCAAATATGTTACCAGTTTCATGATCACTTGGATAGTACAACATATTATTGTATTCTTACTTATGTTTACATTTTTGCTTAACACTTATGCTTGCATGATTTCATCTTAAAGGGCATATTCTTATACTCTTGTGAATATATATAACATTTGTGTATGCTTAAATATTTTAAGTTATATTTTGGTGATTTCCACTTATGATTGTCCCTAACATTGGGGGTAATATTGGGGGCACTTTATTTATCCTTATTACAATAGCTTTAATGATTATATTGTGTTATCTCATGCCATGATTGTCACAAAATGATATCCAACACTCGTTACATAATTACTGATCTTTTATGTATTTTTTCCCCTACTAATTATTTGCATGCAACCAATTAGAGCCAGACTTTTATTATCCTTCACATTCTTTTGACAGATCGTCCACAATGTTATGTCATTTTGTCATGGTTACAATTTCTCTTTTGCAAATCCACATTGATTTCTATTGTGTCACCAATTTCACAACTTCATATCACCTTTATTTTGGTTATTCAAGATCCTTCTCAACAATGCAGTTATGTTGTCTCCTTCACAAGCGCCACCTTTTTTACTTTTACACCTTGTTGATTGACATGGTTAATTATTTTATGTTCTATCATATGCTACTAATCAAATTTAGTGCTTGCAAGCTTAAGACAAAGTCCTCAGTATAAGGGCTTGCAAATCATCATTCATATCTATATATCATTTTAACTATTTATCTATATGTTGAAAACTTGTTCTCTTTGATAATCATGATTCTTAGTAACTCATGCAAAATGTAAAGGATGAAAAGTACATCCCTAGCACTTTTCTCTATTTATTTTTAATTCACTTTGATTTTTCATCTAGAATACAATAGCTTTAATGATTATATTGTGTTATCTCGCACCATAATTTTCACACAATGATTTCCAACACTTGCTACACCTTTTTTACTTTTACATCTTGTTAATTGACATAGGTAATTATTTTATGTTCTATCATATGATACTAATCAAATTTAATGATTGGGAGCTTTAAGACAAATTTCTTAGTATAAGGGCTTGTAAATCATCATTCAAATACTTTTATTTATTTATTTTGAATTCACTTTAATTGTTCATCCAAAATAGAATATATTAGTGTTGAAATCATATTGTAGACACCTAGAATTCCAACTTATTAATTAAAAATATTTTAATTAATAAAAGTCCTAATGACATCATCATTATTTAATTAATTAATTATTATTGTTATTATCCTCCTCTATTTTAATTAAAGAGTCACTCCCAAAAATATTTAAATCAAATTTAAATATTAATCCCTCCTATTTATTAAATCAATTTAATAAATAAAGTGCTCAACCAAAATCTCATTTAAATAAATTAAATATTTATTTAATATCCCAAGATCCCAAAACCCATCTAGAAACTTCTAAATGTATCCTCTCATCCCTAATCACTCCCTAACCCCTCTTAAGGGGTGATTTCTAACCCTCTTAGCCTAACCCTCTCCCTTTGACCCAAAGTCAACACCCTTATTAATGAGCCTTACAAACTCATTAATGGCCCCTTACACCCTCATTAATGGCTCTTACAACCTTATTAATGAGGTCCCATCCCCTTCCTTCCACCTTTTTCCTCTTCACACTTCCCTAGTGTTGCTCACACGTGTGAGAAACCCTTGGGCCTTTCAACTCATAAATGTCGATCTCATCCCTTCTAACCTTACCCCTAACTCTACCGCTGACCCTAACTACTCATCCTAACCCAAGGTCTTGGCCAAGATCCTATAAATATCCCTCATTACTTGATAAAATAATCAATCACTCTTTCATTTCATATCATATTTATAATGTTCATTTACATCTAAAATTTCAGAGCATGTATTAGGAATATTAGCTTGTTTTCATGTTTTCAAGGTTTATAACTCATCCTAGCACAACATAAATAGATTAACTTAGTTTATTTCAAGAATTTTAAATCATCTTCAATTCATATCACATCCATGTTAATTTAAAATCAATCTTGCATTTCATCTATAGCCTAGAATCTGCATCTCATCATTTGCACCCTCAGAACCCTAGGGGAAAAATAGGTTCCCTATACCTAGTTTTGTACCACTTTTGGGGTCTCCATGGATTTAATATGATCTTGATCTACCATCATATATATTGGGGATAAGTTAATTATGCTTTTAGAGCACACCCACATCCCTCTTAAACGAGCAAATCAAACAGGGCTTAGGTGCTCTCGTTTTGGCTCAATTTGAGGTGGTCTTGTGAATAGTTTTAATATATGTCATGTATGCTTAATTTAGACTAACATTTGAATGACTTAGCATGAACCTGATAGGTTACATTCACATTTTGGTGCCACCACACTTTCCAACTCTATTTCTAGAGGTTTTTGAGAAAAAAAACTCACTTTTTTTGAAGATCTTGTACGACCCTGTGGGAATCCTAGTATGAGTAAACTCCTTTGGCCCCTATTTACTCATATGGGAACCCATGTATTCTTGTACTATGCTATGTACTAATGCATATGGTCCTTCTACATGTCATTTTTGGCCTTTTGATTCTCATTTGGCCTTGTTTTCTCATATGGTGCCCCCTGTATACTCTTATGGGACATGGTACTAACTCGTACGAGTAAACCCCAAAATACCATGTCTTGTTTACTCATATGGGAAATAGGAGATGTGTTTAGGGCCCCAATCCTTGGTTTGTTCAAATTTTCAAGTTCATTTGGGCTCCATATTGTTCCTAATCCTCAAAATTGCAGGATCTAACTTCATTTTTGTAGGTCATCCTTGAAGAACAATTTGTTTGGAAAAAACATAAAGGTCCTAAAGCCTATTAACCTCCTTTTTTTGTTTAGGAACAAAAAAAACTTTCATTAAGGCTTAAAAAGAACCACACTCAATATCAAATGCCTAAATTGAAAGAATCTGCATATCTTCATAAAAGGCTAGAAATCAATAAAAAATAATCTTAAATTCAACAAATTGGATCTTCACACTTTGATTTAGGGTTTAAAATGAACCTTATCTAATAATCTTGAATGTCTAAAATGTTTCATGCTATCTCAAGTACAATCTAGGAACACTTCAATCTTTTGGACTTAAAACAAACCCTAAACCAAATTTTGAATGCTTAAAACAAAATGAACAATCAATCTCACACTTACATTGGGTTTTAAAATCTTAAAATCTTGAAAGGTCTCAAATTTCAAATATTCACATATGCTTTGGTCCCAAAATGAACTCTACACCTAATCTTGAGTGACTAAAAGAAAGAAAAAGGCAAATCAAAGCAATCTCAACTTATTTTTTGGACTTAAAGTGAATGCAAATCCAAATCTTGAATGACTATAAGGAATGAAAAAAATCAAAATCAACTATCTTCATTTGAGTTCTCAAAACATTCCATCTTAAATGCATAAAGTAAATTGAAGCAAAATCAATCAAACACTTTACCTTTGGGGTCCTAAAAAGATGAGAAAATCCAATCTTGAATGATAAAAGGACAACATTTGCAATTTTTCCTAAAGTTCCAAAAGCATTTTGTTTTCAAAGAAAGAAATGAACCTTGCATCTTAATCATAAGTGTTTGAGATTCATAGAATAAAGAACACTTAAAAATAAATTTTGGAAAGGATTCGTATGATGTGATTTTAGGAATTTTTTTCAAATTCTTGCAAAATCCATTTAATCTAAGTGATTTAGGTGAAATACATACCCTTTCCCCATGCCTTCATAGAATTTGGGTGAAATATCAGGGTTTGGATTGTTTACTTGACTCTAAGAGAGGCCTATCCAAAGAGAAAAGTGCTTCCTCTTTGGAGAACGACCTCAAAGCGGTATTTCTCTTATCGGTATATAAACAAAGTGTGATAATATAAAATTGATTGAATAACATGATGAACTGAATGGACAAGTGAAAGATAGTGATTAGAGATCATCGAGCTACTATAGTGATATGTAAGGAAATTAAATCAGTCAATATGTATTGTCATTGATGTCAACTAGTTTTGACTATACTTATCATGATGGTTAAAAATATCTAAAGAAGAAAAATGGTAAAGGAAAGAGATATCTACATGAAGATGAGATGGATATGGAGATATGGCTAAGGTATACATTGGGTAACTTATTGATGAGTCTATGGCATCATTTTGTTGAATTGATTGTACTACATGAATTTTTTATGTATTGAAGATCAGAACTGAACAAGTTAATATGGTCGGTAATTGAATATTTATGTATACACCGAGCCAGTACAGTGTATACCAAGTATCAGTAATAATCAAGTTAGTATTCACCGACACATTTCTATATTGACCGAGTGAGAGAAACAATTAAATTTTATAACAACCAACTGAATTGATGAGCTGGAAAGTTGCTTGTGATTCTGAGGTAAAATATAAAGTTTGTTATGAGGATCTAATGGCTGACAAAATTCAAGATTGATCAAATGGAGAAGGATGAAACATGTTAGAGACACATCTGTCGAGGAAGCTTGAAGCAACAAAATGGATGATGGAGATTAAGAGGCAAAATCTAATGGATGAGAAGAAAATGGTTTATGACATCTATTTAAAGAGACATGAGATTCGTTATTAAGTCTGGAGCTTATTGAAGACTGCAGGAGAAATCGCGTGAAAGGGATATTTTCATGTACTACTGATCAAATTGGTTATAGATAGAACCAAGCAGAACTACAGGCATAACTGAGCATCAAGGTATTATTCACTGAGCTGAATATGTTGAAGGATATGAAGGATTGAAGTGATTATTGATCAAAGGAGGTATTTTGAGCTTAGCATAGATCTAAAAATCTGCAAATATTAGTTGTATTTGAATCAAATCACTACTGTATAAGTTTAACCATTGTTACAGCTAAATCTCTTAACCAAGTGGACTTAACAGTCTTATTTATATTTCAATATGGCATTCCATGAATGTTGATGGTTTTCTTTTTGACCCCATAGTGAACATTGGTCAAGAGTTAATTGTTAGAGATAAATCCTTTAACCAGGTCACACCTCATAGTGTGCATTGTAACCTTTAATAGGGTTGGATCCTAACTGAGCTCACTTCAGAAGAGTGAAATATTTTGGGCTACTGGTCCCAGGTGGTTTTTCCCCTAATAGGGTTTCCACGTTAAAATCTATGTTTTGTCTACTTGATGTGATTGTATTGTTAGTTTACTTTGCACATTTCATATTTGGATTAATCAGTAAACACAGTATCAAATTTACTGGTATTCGGTAAATAAATAGAAATTTATTGTTGACAGGCTTACCGAGTTGATTATTTGTTGGAAAAATTTTGATCATATACCTCTGGGAGTTTGGGACTATAGGATAATTGGATTTAACTGATTCACCCCCCCCTCTCAATTATCTAACAATCGGTATCAGAGCTTGTGTGCTTGAAAATGAAGTTTGAAGGACTTGAGCTAAATATCACAAGATGTATAAGAGAGAGGTGCCAAAGTTGAACAAAGACAACTTCTCGACATGGAAAAGCAGAATGAGGTTTCACATATCTAGAATTGGAGAATCTACAATATTTCACCTAGACAATGCTTACATACAACCGACAACTGGACATTTGATTGTTGATCAGCTAAGAGATAGACATGAACATAACATGACAATGATAGAGATTGTTGTTGCCTTATCTGATGTAGAATTTGAAGATGTCAAAGCATGTACTTCAGCAAAAGAATTGTGGGACAAATTGACACTAGTCTATGGAGGAGATGTGAATGTGATGAGAGCAAGAGCTGAAAGCCTTAGAGGAAGGTTTGATGACATGAAGATGAAACAAGGTGAAAACATTTCACAGTACAATAACCAAATTAAGGACGTTATCAATGCTATCTGAGGAGCAAGAGGTGTTATTGATGAAGACACTGTTGTGAGTAAAATTCTTAGAACCTTGCTGCCAATTTATGCTATTAGAATCTCTACAATTCATGAAATGAGATCTACACTGGGTAATGGTCTTACACTTGATAGTATAATTGGTAAATTGACTACTTTTGAGCTGAATAACTATGATAGCACTATTGTACCGAGTGTTGAGTCTACATTTATGTCATCTTTGAAAATTGGAAAATCAAGCAGTAAACATAAGATACGGAATGAAAGTGACAGTGACAGTGATGAAGATGGACTTGATGAACTTAAAGTACTTACAGCTAGAAGGTTGCAGAAAGGGAAAGGAAGGTATAAAGGGAAATTACCTATGGCATGTTTTAACTGTAAATAAATTGGTCATATTGCAGCTAGATGTCCTAACAGAAAAGATGATGACAAAGACAATGACTGATCTAGTGAAAGGAAGTATGACAGAAGAGATAACCGAGATTGCAGAGGCAATCGACACTATGATAGAAGAAACAACCGAGACTATAAAGACAAAGGAAAGAAGGCATTTTACCTTGTTGGAGATGATGATGATGCCACCAACACCGACACTGATGAATACATTGAGGTGGTATTCGTAGCTTTGAAAGAAGATTCAGAAGAAGAAGAAAGGTATGTAGAAACAACACTTATCTCTAAAGTTAGCAAGAATGATACATGGATTATTGATAGCAATTGTACACATCATATGACTGGTGATGAGGATAAATTTGAATATCTTGAACACTATAATGGAGGATCTATTAAAATGGGAAATGATACACCTTGTCAAGTAAAAGGAAAAAGATCTATCATGTTGAACAATAAAATTAAATGTGAAAAATCATATTGGGTGAAGGGACTTAACCATAACTTGTGAAGTGTAGCATAGTTGAATAACTCAGGTCACCGAGTTGCATTTGAAAGTAGGAAGGTGAATATCTATGATGAAACAAGAAATTTGGTCGGTATTGGTGAACAATCTAAAGGTAATCTGTTCTATCTTGGCAATGTTGAAACTTCTTGTTTAATGGCTAGAACTGAAGATGTGTGGTTGTGGCATAAAAGGTTGTGTCATGTGAATTTTGACAACATGGTTAAGATCAGTAAGAAAAGAAAATTTAGAGGTTTACCGAGCTTATCTAAACCTGACCATGTCATGTGCAAACAATGTCAAATGGGAAAAATGTCAAAATCTAGTTTCAAGAGCAAGACCTACTCATATAAAGCTATTTTGGAGTTGCTTCATAGTAACTTATGTGGTCCTATGAGAACTTAGAGTTATTATGGTGTCAGATACTTTATTTTATTTGTTGATGACTATTCTAGGATGATGACAGTTATGTTTTTGAAAGAAAAATCTAAAGCTTTCAAAATGTTTAAATGGTATAAAGCTAAAGTGGAAAAATAAAGTGGAAAAAGAAAGTGGAAAAGAGTTAAAATTCTTAAGATATGATAGAGGAGGTGAGTTTATTTATGATGAATTCACTAACTTTTGTAATGAGCATGGAATTAAAAGATAGGTTTATGCACTGAGAACACCACAGAAGAATGGAATTGCTGAAAGGAGGAATAGATCCATAGTTGATTGTGCTAGAACACTAATGATTGAGAAAGATGTTGCACAAATGTACTGGAGAGAAGTTATTAGCACTGTTATATACACATTGAACCGAGTACAACTAAAGAAATATTCAAACAAGACACCTTATGAGTTATGGTTTGGGTATACACCTAATGTAAGTTATTTCAAAATTATTGGAAGTAGATGTTACATTTTGAAAGATGATAGAAATGGGAAATTTGATTCTACAGGTGATGAAGGAATATTTTTGGGATATTCTACTAAGAGAAAAACTTACAAATGTTTGAATAAAGTTTCTAAAAAAATGATTGAAAGTTCTAATGTGAAAGTTGATGATTTTGCTGAGAAAAATAATAAAGAAAGTAGGAAATAACCAGAAGACTACAGTAGATATACCTTCATTGAGATACCTGACCCTCTACCTGAGCAATAGGTAGAAGCTACCAAGCAACAGAATAAAGACACCGTGCATCAACCTATAGAGACTGAGAATCAAGAAATTACTACCGAGGAATAAATTGAACCTGCACCGACTGATGAATAGAGAAGAGAGCAAGTATTAGAAAAATTTGTGAAAAGACACCATCCACAAAACCAAATTATTGGAGACAAGCAAGCTGGCATGATGACATGAAGTAAGTTCAGACATGACACATGTTTAGGTTGTGAATTTGAACCTAAAAATGTTAGAGATGCACTTGAGAATAAGGAATGGATTAAAGCCATGAATGAAGAAATTGAGCAAATAGAGAAAAACAAAACATGGACATTGGTACCGAGACTGAGTGATAAAAATGTAATTGGAACCAAATGGATATTTAGAAACAAGTTGAATGAGAATGGTGAAGTCACTAGGAACAAAGCAAGACTTATTTGTAAAGGGTATGCACAAGAAGATATAGATTATGGTGAGACTTTTGCACTAGTTTCTAGACTTAAAAGGAGTTAGAATACTACTTTCATATGCTACACACGAAGGATTTAAAGTATATAAAATGGATGTTAAATCTGCATTTTTTAATGGAATACTTGAGAAAGAGGTTTATAATGAGCAACCTAAAGGTTTTATTAACCCAAATAAGAAGAACATGGTATGTAAATTGCACAAAGAAGTGTATGGATTAAAACAAGCACTGAGAGCATGGTATGAAAGATTGCATGCATATCTTATTAGTATTGGATTTGTGAGGATAAGTGATACTAGCAATTTGTATTCGAAAGGAGAAACTAATGAAAAGATTCTTATTGCTAAGATCTTTTTTGATGATATTATATTTAGAGGACATGATAATCTTTGCAAAGCACTTGCTGCTGAAATGAGAAAGGAATTTGAGATGTCAATGTTTGGAGAGATTAAATTCTTTCTAGGTTTGCAAATTCTACAACAAAATGAAGGAATATTCATAACATAATCAAATTATATCAAAGAAGTGTTGAAGACTTTTGGAATGGAAGATTCAAAACCGATAGGTACACCGATGGTCATAGGATTCAAATTGACAAAAGATGATCAATTAACCGAGGTAAATCCGACATTATATAGATCAATGATTGGTAAACTAATGTATGTTGTGCATAGTAGACCTGATATTCACATGTTTTTGGGATTGTAGCAAAAAAAATTGCTAATCCTAAGGAATCACATATGACTATTTTTAAGAGGATTCTGAGATACTTGAAGAAAATACAGAATTATGGTTTATGGTATAAGAAACAAGGCAATCTTAAACTACAAGTTTACACTGACACAAATTGGGCTGGAAATATTGATGACCGAAAGAGCACAACCGGTGGAGCATTCTTTTTAGGAGAAAGGTTAGTTACTTGGATAAGTAAGAAATAGACAAGTATTTCTCAGTCTACTATTGAAACAGAATATGTTGCTACTTTTTCTAATTGTTCAAACATTGCATGGATAAAACAATTGTTGAAAGGCATGAATGAGGATTTCACTGATCCAGTGATTATATATTATGACAACACATGTGCTATAAACATTTCCAAGAATCTTGTGATGCATGCTAAGACAAATCATATATCTATTAAGTATCACTATTTGAGGGAACAAGTACAAGAAAAGCAAGTGAAACTGGAGTTTGTGAAATCTAAAGAATAACTTGCAGACATATTTACTAAACCCTTACTGAGGGATACATTTGAGTACTTGAGGACTAGACTAGGGGTCCATCCCCTATCTGTAGGTTGCATCAACCTATACTTTATCAAAAAATCAAATGATGTTGATGCATATTGTTCACACCTTAGGTTTCCTAAGGTTGTAAAAGCTAGAACAGGAAAATTGTATATTTGTACATGAAGGTACATGATCTGAACCAAACAACAGAAATATTTTTTGGCTATTGGAGATTTGTTTATTATTTTTGGCATTTTTATCAAAGGGAGAGAAATATTCATATGAAATATTAGTTAGAGAGAACATAGAGAAGGGAGAGAAAGTCTAATATATATCCAATGGGAGAGAGAATGAGAGAAGTATCAGAAAGGAAGAAGAAGATCAAATTCACAGGGAGAGTCTACTTGAAATACTCAAATGCTATGTAGTGATTAGACATATTAAATGATCAAGCTAGGGAGATCTTACCAAGCTACAACATTTACTAATAGAGTTTTAGTAGAGATGTTTGGTACTCTATGGCACATTTCATATTGTGTTTCCATCAATGCCAAAGGGAGAGATTGATAATCTAATAACTTGATGAACTGAATGGAAAAGTGAAAGACAGTGATTAGAGATCACTAAGCTACTATAGTGATATGTAAGGCAATTAAATCGGTCAATATGTATTGTCATTGATGTCAACTAGTTTTGACTATACTTATCATGATGGTTACAAACATCTGAAGAAGAAAAATGGTAAAGGAAAGAGATATCTACATGGAGATGAGATGGATATGGAGATATGGCTAAGGTATACACTTGGTAACTTATTGATGAGTCTATGGCATCATTTTGTTGACTTGATTGTATTACATGAATTTGTTATGCATTGAAGATCAGAACTAAACAAGTTAATGTGGTCGATAATTGAAGATTTTTGTATACATCGAGCCACTGCAATGTATACCGAGTATCAATAATAACCAAGGTAGTATTCACTGACACAATTCTGTATTGACCAAGTTAGAGAAATAATGAAAGTTTATAACAGCTGACCGAATTGATGAGCTAACAAGTTTCTTATGATTCTGAGGTAAAAGATAATTTTTTTTATGAGGATCTAATAGCTAACAAAATTCAATATTGATCGAATGTAGAAGGATGAAACATGTTAGAGACACATATGTCGAGGAAGCTTGAAGCGGAAAAATAGACGATGGAGATTAAGAGGCAAAATCTAATGGATGAGAAGAAAATAGTTTATGATGTCTATTTAAAGAGACATGAGATTCATCATTGAGTTTCGAGCTTATTGAATACTACAGGAGAAATCGCATGAAAGGGCTATTTTCATGTACTACTGATCAAGCTGGTTACAGACAAAACCAAGAAGAACTGTAGGCATAACTGAGCATCAGGGTATTATTCACCGAGCTGAATATGTTGAAGGATTGAAGTGATTATTGATCAGATGAGGTATTTTGAGCTTAGCATAAGTCTAAAAATCTGCAAATATTAGTTGTATTTGAAACAAATCACTACTGTATCAGTTTACCCATTGTTACAGTTAAATCTCTTAACCGAGTAGACTTAACAGTCTTATTTGTATTTCAATATGACATTCCATGAATGTTGATGGTTTTATTTTTTACCCCATAGTAAATGTTGGTCAAGATTTAACTGTTAATGATAAATCTTTTAATCAAGTCACACCTCATAGTGTGCATTGTAACCTTTAACAGGGTTGGCTCCTAACCGAGATCACTTCAGAAGAGTGAAATATTTTGGGTTACCGGTCCCAGGTGATTTTTCTCCTAACAAGGTTTTCACATTAAAATATGTGTTATGTGTACTTGATGTGATTGGATTTTTAGTTACTTTACACATTTCATATTTGGATTAATTGGTAAACACAGTATTAAATTTACTGGTATTCGGTAAATAAATAGAAATTTATTGTTGACAGGCTTACCGAGTTGATTATTTGTTTGAAAAAGTTTGATCATATACATCTGGGAGTTTGGGACTACATGATAACTGGATTTAACTTATTCACCCCCCCTCACAGTTATCTAAAAGATCACTGAGAAAACTCTCGCTTCATCCCCTCAAGCTTGGGTAATGTATGTTGATGGTAGCCTGAGGTAGGTGAATATCCCTAGTATTTTAGCATGGTCAACTAGGCTCTTAAGTGAGTCATGCATGTACAAATCGATTGGAAGGATGCCACAGACCTAACTAGACACCTATTAATTAGAGGCTACCTGATCTACCCCCAAAGGCTTTCTAATCTTTGTGCAAGGAGAATAATAATCTCCCCAAGACACTCATAATATTGTGTTATCTTTGAGCGCTTGGAACCAGATAATACAACATCATGACTAGAGCCATTGTGCGCTTGGTGGTGGTTGTATTGTGATTAGCTCCTAGATGTGTTCCTAAGACTATGAGAAAATGTTTTTTAGTCACAGCCAAATTTCCTTAGGTTAAGATTGCTTGTGCATGTTTTCAAAGTTTCAGACTCGGTGAGAAACATCTATCAAAACATACACATTCCAAAAGAGTATTATCAAAAATCTTTGTCACCATTGCTTGTATCCTGCAAAGTTGCCTTGTCCTTTGTTGGGATTGTCTTCAAAACACTTGGTCATTATCTTTTAAGATTTTGGTCCTTTTCCATTAGATAAAATCAAACTTAAAGCCCAAAACTTGATCTGATTTCATCAAAACAATCCTTGGACCTAAAAGAAGTGTTCTCAAAATCAGTTACCCAAAAATATTGCTCAAATCCAATTTCCATCTTTTCAAAGATATGTCTGATTCAACCAAACATAAGAAAGCCAAATTTCCCAATTCTCGTGTTTATCAAGAGAAGAAAGTTGCAAAAAGAGATCTCAAAGACCATTAATCTTCCCTAACCACTATCCAAAAAGAGAACAAGTATTAGGAGAATCTAGACAATGTGGGTTATAATGCTAGAATCAAATATTTTTTAGCACGCTTTCAGGTCAATCTCTTCTTTGTTGGCTTAGAAATTGAATACTAGTTGGCTTATCACACATCTACATTCTTTCAGAAAATCTCACATTTTGTCTTGGCATCCTTGCATCATAGATAATCCTTATAGTTGCATCCTTGCATCATAGATCATCCCTTTAGTTACATCCTTGCATATTAGGTCATCATCCTTAGAATAGCCTCATTTAGTCATCCTCCACCATCCTTAAAACTAGAATCCAAATCCAAAATCCAAGTCCAAATCTAAAATCCTTGAAACAAATCCACCTATCCAATCATCTGCTTAGTGTCACATCCTTTGAGTTTCTCAATCCTCATCCTAAATTAGAATCATCCTAAAGCTCCACCCTTTGACTAAGCATTATTTAGGTCATCTTGTAATTGTCTTTGTAGGCCTCATCATCTTGAGGAAGAGATTGGTATGCACTGACAAGGATCTCATCTTACGAAAGATCAACAATCTATCCTAGGTTGACAATTCCATCCACTTTGAACCTACACCAGGCTACAACAACTCATTTATACATTTAGCAATCCTTAGATCCTTAATAATCTCCATCATCCAAATCCAATAAGCATCCAAACATCTTTCAGTTCATCAAAAATCCTCCAAATCCTTACATATATCCTTAGCTTTTCATAGGCCTATCCTATCCACCATCCTTAAAGTTTCCTTAGAAGCGTCTTGCATCCATCCATCACTACATATTCATCCTTAGGTCTGCATTTCATGCCTTTTGAAGCATAAGCCAGGAAGAGAAAGAATATGGATCACAACTTAGCCACTATTTAATCTGATCCAAATGATTCTATCAGTGTGATGGTGACCTAAGACCCACAACTGCCACATGTCGAGAATGTATGGGAAGATCCAATTGAGACACCCACTTGATTTTCCATGGAAGCATTCATGATCCATCCAGGACATGCACAAATGGTTAGTGCAAACATAAATCAAAATTGTTGTACCATATTGGCAAACTACGCACAAGAGGGTACTTCTATTCCATCACACCTCCAACCCTTTAATCTCACAAAACCCATCCATATCCTGTTGAAGCTTATTCCCCCATCATCCAACAAATCCATGACCCTAGCCAATAAATTTCCCAAATAGCCTCACCTATCCCCCATCTCTTGCAAATGAGTTCCAAAAATCCCACAGTACAAACAACAGCACAATCTACTCTCTTTTTGGTCACAGGCACACCACCACCATCTGCAACATCTCAAGCCGCCACTCAGGCACATAGATTCACACAAAACCAACCTCAACCTCCTATGCAAACCTCCACACAAGCAATACCTCCACCTTTCATGAGCCAAGCTTCCACATCAGCACCATTCTTCCCAGGGAAAATATAATCATTTCCCTCATTTACTCAGCAAGCTACCACATTAGCACCATCCTTCCAAGGGGAAATGCAAGAACCTCCTCCCACTACTCAGCAAGATTTCACTCAAGCATTCATTCCACCCATCACTCATCTAGCTTCTACACACATTCTCCTTCCACCTTTCATCGCCAACACACAATCCTAACAAGTTGTTTTCACAACAAGAATGCCCTTTGTGGGATCCCAAAACCCACCATCTACATCCCAAGATCGTGCCATCACTTCTTTACCCTCCACATCACAACCCCCAACAAGAACAGGCTCTTCTTAGGCCCTCACCCAAGCATAAATGCATACCTTAGGGATACAAACCCAATCACACATCTCCATTCCCACAAACCCACAAGCAATTTTCCCTCACAGAGCACAACAACTACCACTACAACCTCTGCTAGCCACATCCTTTTTCACATATAGTAACTATTTACCCATGCCACTTGTTACTTCTCAAGCCATACCACCACCACAACAACAGAGTTCATCTCATCTTGCCAGCTACCTCGCATAACCACCAGCTTTCAGACAACTGCTCCACCCCTTAGAAATACAAGAATTCATCCCACTTACATTATCCAAGCACAAGTTCCATCCTATCAGCAAGCTATGCCACTCCACCAATCTCCTCCATAGCAACATTACATCCTAGTGCAACAACAGCAACATCCCCTTATCCCCCAGCAGTAAAAAGAAATGCCATATCCCACACAACAATACACCCCCACACCTCAGCAACAATATCCTCCCCAGAAACCATCACCACAAAATCCTTTCCAATGCACCTACCTAGCTAGGAAATCTCCCTATCCTATCCAACAATATCCCCCACAGAACCATCCATACTCACTAGCACTATCAGATCATTTCCTAATGGGAGTACTCACTCCAATGCCTGTCAATGTAGAATGGGAAGAAATGAAGAACGCTCTTAAGGAGCTTATAGCCAGAACAGAGAGCAAGGATTTCAAATTCAAAGAGGTCTGTCCCTATCCCTTTGAGATATCTATCACAGAAATCCCCTTCCCCCAAGCATTTTGAGACTCCCAAATTTGACAAGTATCGGGGAAAGGAGATCCAGTCAGCCACGTTAAATAATTTTGCATGGCATGTCAAGAGGTGGCCTATAGCAATAACTTCCACATGCACCTCTTCTCCAAAAGCTTTAGAGGGACTTCCATTGAGTGGTTCTACAAAATATTCTATGGGACAATCATAACATTTACAGAGCTTTCTAAGAAGTTCGTTGCATAATACACCCATAATATTGAAAATGAGTTATCCTTGTTAGACCTATGAAACTCAAAACAAAAGGGAGGCAAGAGTCTAGATGATTACTTACAAAGATGGAAAAACCTCACCACAAGGTTATCATATCAACCACCTAAGAAACATCTCAGTAAGATCTTCATCGACAACATACATTCCAAACTATCCCATTTCATGAGAATGAGCTGCATACAAACCTATCAAGACATCAAAGGCAAGGGGATAGACATCTAAAGAGGCCTCTTGGATGAAGGAACCATTCGACATTACAAAGAAAACTGACATGACAAACCCATTTTAATGATAGGCTTGGTTACTGGAACAAGAACAAAAACACTATCACATATGGAGCCACAGACACCAAACATGTCCAAATTGTTGTGGTTGGCCATGAACCACCTACTCCTACATATCAAAAACAACCACCAATCAATCAGTAGCCTATGTAGCCCTATCAAAATCAAGAAAACCAAGAAAATTCCATATCAATTATCCCAGCACAAAATAGGCCTCAAGTCTAGAACAATCAAAGACATACTTTCACCCCTCTCAGTGAACTACTAGACGTGTTCTTACCTCGAATGGATAACATCAATTTGATTACCTACCCTCCAACTCAACCATTCAATGATACAACTCCCAAGCCAACATGGTATAAAGAAAATGAATATTATGACTATCACCATGTTAAAGGACACGCTACCATCAAGTGCATGAAACTAAAGCACTATATCCAAGATCTCATTGATAGAAAGGATATTCAAGTGGATGCACTTGCCCAACCTTCACCTAATGCCAATCTACAAATCTATCAGAATGTGTTTCCTCAACACAACTTTGGGAAGAACCTGTTTAGGTTTTAAAATACCACCCTAACTTAGGCATTAGGGCTTAATGGTATCCTATCCTAACAATGGAAACCTTCTCAAGTTGTGGGTGGAATCTGATTAAGAAGGAGTCTCCGAATTCTAGGCTGATTCCTATTTGATCTGGAAATATCACCTCCTGATTGAAAACTTAGTGGGAAAAGGGAAAAAGAAACTTTGAAACTAAAAAGGGAAATGGGGTGATACACCAAAATGAATTCAGCTTTTTCTTGGAAACTAAAATAGTAACCCCAACTCATATACCAAAATTTTGACACCTTGAATCACTTAACAACATATAGGTTAATTAGACCTTACTACTAGGGTATAGACCACAAATAGCTTCAATCAATCAACAAACATACATATTCTGCATGAGGTTTGAATTTTGCTCACCTACAGGAGGAATAAGAAACATTCACTTCTCCTAGCTACCAAAATGAATAAACACTTATGAAGAATGATGAAAATAGGATTTGAATCAATACTCAAAATATATGGAGAAATAGATCATATGCTTTATTATCCTCCAAAATATGACAAATAGGTTACAAGAAAAATCTCAAAAGCATCAAGGAACAATATGCTCAATTTCAGCTTCTTCTCCAAAATCTGCAACCCCTAAAACCGATTATCAAAATCAGTTTTATACCTCTCCTATGCCTTCAATTCAAAAATCAAAGCCTTCATTATTTACCCTAATTTGGCCTAAATTCATGTCAAAACCTAAGCCTAAAAATGATGTCATAACCAATGCCCTAAATGTTGGTTTTTTAAAAAATAATAAGGATATAAATCCTTTTACAATATTTAACCAACATTTTAAACTATTTAATATTGAATAAAATTCAATGTAAGTATAAGCTCAGCCTACCAAAGATCTAAACTTAAGGAAAAATCTCCTAAGTCTAACAAATGCTAAGTGTTGGAGGGTCGACATGACCACTTCAACCACTTGCATATTATGTGGAAACTGAGACTGTGTATTGGCATTTTGATCTTCGGGCTCTGCAAGATGTAGATAGTAGCAATTAAGGTATTGAATTCGGTTTCAGTCCAGAACCCAAATACTCAAAACTCTTATTCATTTCTAGGGCTTTGCATTCTTTCATTCACTGTCTCTAAGAAAAATAGGGAAAAAAAACCCTAACTCATGAGCAAAACTCTACAAAAATTTGGCATATGGCTTGGCTTGACTGGCATTTAACAAGCTCTCTATGTATTGAGAGGTCTCTGGCATCATTCAAACTGATCCTGAACTAAGATTTTTGTTATTTATGAGCTCATATTTTCCTCTCTGTGATCTAGAGATCACTTGGCATAATTTTGGGGTATGTTTTGTTGAGTTTTACATCGCGCTTATGAAGCTTAGCTATGTATGTTTGGGCTCAACACTAAGCTCGGCCTCTGATTTTGTCTTCTCGGCCTGTGACTGGTAATGCGACTATGAGTTGGGCTCTTTGGTTTTGATATGAACTCAAGCCTAGATATTTATGCTTGAATCATGGCCTATGACTAAAATTTGGGCTCTTTATGACTGGAAGATGTCTTCGGCTGAGAATGTAACTCGAGCCTTGAGCTTGACTTTGAGTTGTAACTGGTCTTCACTCAGATTTGAGTCTGAACATTGCTTCTACTTTCTAACCATTGTAACAGTCAAAATCCTTTTAACAGAGGTTGACCTAATAGTCATATGTTAAATCCTTTGAACAAGGTTGCATTCTAATGGAGTGTATGTAAGTCCTATAACAAGGCTCACTTTTAACAAGGTGATTGAAATCCTTTAACCAGGTCACACCTAACAGTGTGTCTTGTAACCTTTGACAGGGTTGGCTTTTAACCGAGCTCACTTTAGAAGAGTGAAAATAATAGTAGCATGTTACAAAGTGGTTTTTCCCACATTGGGTTTCCACTATAAATCCTTGTGTTATTACTTGTGTGAATGTTTTGGTTTGAACATTTCTATATTTTACAAGTTAAGTTACAGCTGGGTAGTGGACTGCATTGTTATATGTTTCTATTATTGAATCAGTGATGACCGAGTTTGTTTTGGTTATTGGATCTAATTTAAGGAAAAGTTTTTAAGTTTGTCTTATACATCAGGACCTGAGAACAAATGATTCACCCCCCCCCCCTCTCTGTTGTTCTAAATTATATTAACAATTGGTATCAGAGCTTTGTTGCTTATTATTAGTGTTTATAGAAATCAAGTTTAAAGGGACTTGAAGAAAATGATCAGGATGTATAAGAAGGAGGTACCGAAGCTGAATAAGGAAAAATTCCCTACATGGAAAAGCTTGATGAAGCTACATCTGGCTGGTATTGGTGACTCTGCAAAGTACTACATTGAGAATGGCTATGTCTCACCTATCACACCTTTGATTGTCGAAGAAATGAGAGCTAAGCAAGAACATAATCAGGCAATGCTGGAAATTGCATCTACCCTAAGCTATCTAGAATTTGAGGACATTAAGGATTGCACAACTGCTAAGGATATGTGGGACACTCTTGCAAGAATCTATGGTGGTGACTTAAATGTACTGAAAGCAAAGGTCAAGAGTCTTAGAGGTAAGTTTGATGAAATGAGAATGTAAGAAGGTGAAAACATTGCACAATATTGTGGTAGAATACAAGAAGTTTTGAATGCTATTAGAGGAGCAAATGGGGTTATTGATGATGAAACTATAATTGGGAAAGTACTAAGAACCCTGCTTCCTATATATGCTATTAAGATCTCAGCTATTCAGGAATCTAGATGCAACTCTGCTAATGTGTTTACTTTGGAAAGTTTGGTTGGTAAGTTGACTACTTTTGAACTCTCTAACTATGATAATTTCACTGTTGGAAGCATTGGTAATGTTGAATCTGCTTTCAAGTCACAACTAGTTCTGAACAAGCCAAAGAAAGAAAAAGAAAGATACATCAGTGAAAGTGAAAGTGAAAGTGACAATGACACTTCTGATGAAGAACTGGAAGATCTAGAAGCTCTTATGGCTAGAAGACTGAGAAGAGGAAAAGGAAAGTATAAAGGTAAACTCCCTATTATATGTTTTGCATGTAATAAAGTTGGTCATTTGGCTACTAGATGTCCTAATAGGAAGGATAAAGATGATGAAAGAAAAAGAAAACACAAAGATAGAAGAGATGATAGAAGCTACAGAAGGAACAAGGACTACAAAGGAAAAGGTAAGAAAAATTGTTACATTGTTGAAGAAGAAACTGACACTGATAGTGATGATTTTGAAATTGAGGTAGTCTATGTTGCAATGAAAGATGAATCTGATGAGGATGAGAAAATTGCATTGATATCCTATGTGAACAAGAATGATAAATGGATTATTGACAGTGGTTGTTCACATCACATGACTAGTGACAAAAATAAGTTTGAAACCTTACATCATTACAGAGGTATAAGTGTAAAATTTGGTAATGATGCACCATGTCCTATTAGAGGAAAAGGTTTGATTAAACTGACTAATAAGATATCTTTTGAAAATGCATATTGGGTTGAAGGTCTAAATTATAATTTGTTAAGTGTTGCTCAGCTCAACACAACTGGTTACCAAGTGGAATTTCATCACAAGCAAGCTAAAATATTTGATGCTACTGGAGAACTAATTGGAAGTGGAGATTAGACTAGAGGTAATTTGTTCTATCTTGACCTATCTAAAGAAACATGTATAATTGCACAACTTGATGATATTTGGTTATGGCATAAAAGGCTATGTCATGTTAACTTTGACAATCTGGTAGAGATAAGTAAGAAGAAAAAGGTAAGAGGTCTACCTAGATTGAAGAAACCTGAGAATGTGATGTGCAAGGAATGCCAATTAGGAAAAATGACAAAGTCAAGTTTTAAGAGAAAATCCTTTACTTCTGAAAACATTTTAGATTTGGCTCATAGTGACCTTTGTGGACCTATGGGTGTACAAAGTTACTGTGGTGCTAGATATTTTATCTTGTTTGTTGATGATCATACTAGGATGATGCATGTAATGTTTCTAAGAGAAAAATATGAAGCTTTTCAAGTCTTTAAGTGGTATTTGGCTAAGGTTGAGAAGGAGACAGGTAGGAACCTAAAATGTCTTAGATCTGACCAAGGTGGAGAATTTACATCAAATGAATTCAATCTATTTTGCAATGATAGAGGAATTAAAAGACAGATGTCTGCACCTAGAACACCTCCACAGAATGGTATAGCAGAAAGAAGAAATAGATCTATCTTGGATTGTGCAAGGACATTGTTGATTGAAAATAATGTGGTACAGAAATACTGGAAAGAAGCTATAAGCACTGTTGTCTACACTCTTAACCGGGTATAGATCAAGAAAGGTACAAATCTAACACCCTATGAATTATGGTATGGGCATGTACCGAGTGTTAAATACTTTAGAATCTTTGGAAGTAAGTGCTATATATTAAAAGAAACTAGGAATGGAAAGTTTGATGCTAAGATTGATGAAGGCATATTCCTAGGATATTCCACAAAAAGTAAAGCTTATAAGTGTTTGAACTCTAACACTAACAAAATTGTGGAAAGTGTGAATGTGAAAATTGATGAGTATGCAGAAAGAAATGAAGCTGACATAAAAAGAGAACTAGAAGATTATAGATCTTTTGTGGACATTGAGGAAGAAAGAACAGATTTGCACCTAATGTCGAGTCTTAGGTAAGCAATGCCAAGTGACAGACAGATGTCGTCAAGCACCAGGAAAATAGTGCCAAAAGAGAACAAGAACATGTCGAGCTACAAGAAAATGCTGCCGAGTATTAGGAAGAGGTTTCCGAGCATTTAGAAGCTAAATCTGACAATCTTGTTGGGGAACCTAATGAAATAGAGGAGAGAAGAGCTTAACCTATTTTGGCAAAATATGTAAGAAGACATCACAAGCCTGAATAGATAATTGGAGACAAAAATACTAGAATTCAAACCAGAAGTAAGACTAACAATCCACTGTGTGAATTTGAACCCAAGTCAACTAGTGAGGCATTAGAGAATGAAGACTAGATACAAGCAATGAATGAAGAGATTGACCAGATTGAAAAGAATGATACTTGGACTCTAGTGCCGAGACTTGAAAACAAAAATGTTATAGGAACAAAGTGGGTGTTTCGGAATAAGATGAATGAAAATGGTGAAATAACTAGAAACAAAGCTAGGCTGGTATGCAAAGGCTACGCACAAGAAGAAGGAATAGATTATGGGGAGACATTTTCCCCTGTAGCTAGATTGGAAGGAGTAAGAACTCTTCTTGCGTATGCTGCTTATAAAGATTTCAAGGTATATCAAATGGATGTCAAGTCTACATTTTTAAATAGTATACTAGAAGAAGAAGTTTACATAGAACATCCAGAAGGTTTTATTGATCCAAATAGAAGACACATGGTGTGCAAACTGAAAAAAGCACTATATGGATTGAAACAAGCTCCCAAAGCATGGTATGAGAGGTTGCACAACTACTTGATACAGATTGGATTTTTAAGAACAAATGACACAAGTAATCTGTACATGAAAGATGAAGAAGGTAAAGGTATCCTGTTGGCAAAAAATTTTGTGGATGACATTATTTTTGGTGGACAAGATGCATTGTGTAAAAGATTTTCAAATGAAATGCAAATTGAATTTGAAATGAGCATGTTTGGTGAGATCAAATTCTTTATTGGTTTACAAGTATATCAGATGAAGAAAGGAATTTTCATTACACAATCTAAGTATGTTAATGAAATACTAAAAAAAATTTGGATGGAAGATGCTAAATCAATGAGTACTCCTATGGTTACTAGACAAAAGTTATCTAAGAATGATGATTCTACAGAAGTGAATCAAACTTTGTACAAATCCATGATTGGAAAATTGCAGTATGTTGTACATAGTAGACCAAATATTGCACTAGCTATTGGGATGGTGGCAAGATTCTCTACCAATCCTAAGGAAACACACATGATGGTTGTGAAAAGAATTATGAGATACTTGAAAGGAACTGCTGACTATGGTCTATATTATAAGAAGGATGACAAATTTGAACTCAGAGTTTATACAAATGTTGATTGGGCAGGAAATGTAGATGATAGAAAGAGTACTAGTGGTGGAGCTTTCTTTCTTGAACAGAGATTAGTCCCATGGATGAGAAAGAAATAAAATTACATTTCCCAATCTATTGTCGAGGCCAAGTATGTTGCTGCTGTAGTAAACTGTTCAAATTTGGTATGGATAAAACAATTGTTGATAGGCCTGAAAGAAGAAATCACTGAACCTATTGTTATTTTATGTGACAACACAAGTCCTATCAATATTTCTAAGAATCTAGTGATGCACACTAAGACCAAGCACATAGCAATCAAGTATCACTACTTGAGAGAATTAGTACAAGATAAAGAAGTCTGAATGGAATATGTGAATACAAAAGAACAATTAGCAGACATATTCACTAAAGCTTTACCTAGAGAAGCTCATGAGTATTTGAGAAGACAATTAGGGGTCCTTCCCCTAACTAAGGCTACCTAGTGAAACTAGGAGCACTGCATCAAATATGCTATAGCAAAATATTTGACAAATTGATGCAGAAGATTGTCACACTTTAGGGCTGGCCTAGAGTTTTGAAAAGGAGCAAAGACAAGGAATCAGTCATAAGCAAGATGATAGAGGGACAAACATTGAGCTGCACAGATATTATCTACATCTGATGGATGTATGTTTTAGTTGTTGCTTTGGCATTTTTGTCAAAGAGGGAGATGAACTGATATGATAACACATGACACTGAAAAGTAAGGGTGATGAACTGAAATGAAGGATTAGGATAGAGGGAGATCTGAATACTTCTGACGGTCATAGAAGTGAGGCTTATAGGATTCTGAATTAGAATGAAGCTAAGGATATTTTAATAATTCTCTGATGAACAGATAAGTTTTTGGATTGGTTGGTAATCTATGTGTTATTCAGGTGATATCATATGGTGTTTCCATCAATGCCAAAGAGGGAGATTGTTGCAAACTGCAATTGAAACAATTGTTGTATTTTCATTGATGTCAAACCTTAATTGGTAAGACTGTTGCTACTTAGGAAAGTACTATATCTATTGTATTGTTGTGAAGGATTGGGCCAAGGTTGGTAACAATAGCACCTAGGGAAAGGTTGAGTTATCTTGATACTACAAAGTGTACTTGACTATGTTGTACAATGATGAGACAATGTATTGTTTATCCTAATAAGATTGAAGACTAAACTGGTAGGTTTGACCAAGCAAAAATGGAGAAATCATGTTCAAGCCGAGTAATGTTAGTGTTGACCGAGTCAGTGTATGCCGAGCAAAATTCTAGTGTCGACCGAACAACATTTAATTGCCAAGGAAGATAGTATAAGCTGAGGAAACATTTTTAGTAATGACCGAGCTTTCTACATGAAGACCGAGTAGTTGATCACAGTATTGATCGAGCATCAGCATTTTTACATTTGAAGAGAATTTAGTTTTGGAGCCGACATTGTTGAATTCTTGGATTATGTAAAACATGTTGACTTTATTTATTGATTGTTTGAAAGCATTAAATGCACTGTAAAACATTTTATTGTAAATCTTTAAGAGATTTGAGATGATTCTAGAAATGAAGCTGAAGAACATGAAGTGGGTAGATTCAATGAATTTGACCTAACCCTAAGATCTACGAATGAGATTGAGCGGCATAAGATGAGTTAACCTAATTGAGGAAAGTATTAAGGGAACCTAAGCATTGGATATGTGGGTGCATGGGTGAAAAAGAGAATGCTGGAGGATTAGTAAAGTTTTATTGACTGTATAAGCAGAAAAGGTTAAAGGAGAATTGTGGTGGTTACTTGAAGAAAAGTTCCGAGCAGATCAAAGATGGAGATGGCAAAGTTTCAAAGTCAATAAACCAACATTAGTGTATGGAATCGGATCTGATATTTGCAAAGTGAGTTGTATGTTTTTCAGATCAATATTGCTGCTACTTTCTAACCATTGTAACAGTCAAAATCCTTTTAACAAAGGTTGACCTAACAATCATATGTTAAATCCTTTGAACAAGGTTTCATTCTAATGGAGTGTATGTAAGTCCTATAACAAGGCTCACTTTTAACAGGGTGATTGAAATCCTTTAACCAGGTCACACCTAACAGTGTGTATTGTAACCTTTGATAGTGTTGGCTTTTAACCGAGCTCACTTCAGAAGAGTGAAAATAATATTAGCATGTTACAAAGTGGTTTTTCCCACATTGGGTTTCCACTATAAATCCTTGTGTTATTACTTGTGTGAATGTTTTGGTTTGAACATTTCTTTGTTTTACAAGTTAACTTACAGTTGGGTAGTGGACTGCATTGTTATATGTTTCTATTATTGAATCAGTGATGACCGAGTTTGTTTTGGTTATTGGATATAATTTAAGGAAAAAAAATTAAGTTTGTCTTATACATCACGACCTGAGAACAACTGATTCACCCCCCCTCTCTGTTGTTATAAATCATATTAACAACTGTTTCTTGTGCACCAGTCATTTTTTTCATTTCAATGTGCTTCAGCTAAATGAAATGAACTGTGATCTATTAGATTAAAGGATAACTATTTTAAAATTTACCTTGCAATACAATAGTGAACCATGTTTTTTTATCTTTATCGATTATTTTTTTTTAAATTGCTTTGCTACACTGATGACAGTGAACATCCCCTTAGCTTATTTGCATAAACACCATGCTTGACCATAGTCCTTTCCTGTTTTTCATGTTGAAAATGAATCACTGGTGCTGAATATGAATTTTTATCACAAGAAATGCAATAAGATGAAAAATGTTTATTTATTTATCTAAGAAGTTTGAGCACGGGCTCGTGACATTCAAATACATTAGAATGAAATTTGATGGAGTTTGAGCATGGTCTCGTGACATCCATCAAATACACACTGTAAAAATTTTATGACTTTTAAGCTCAGTTATATAGCATTTCACTTTTGTTAATCAACAACAACGGTGAATTCATTGTTAATAAATTTTGAATTCAGCAATAATATTGAATATAGAACTTCAAAATATGTAATACCAGTGTTTATGTTGTTGAATCTTGGAAATTGAACATGATTGTTTTGAAGCAATAGAGCACTTTGTTTTAGCACCTTCTAAGGCACTTTATACTGCATCTTCTTCTCTCTCTATAATGTGAAAACTAGTCATCTTTGAGCACTGAAATTCATATTGTTAAGCTTTTCAAACAACATCAGTGTAATCTTGTTAGGTTAGTGAACATAATAAATAATTTAGTTTACGAAAATGCTACAAATAATGACACTTATGAATCAATATTTAGGTTATTGTGTTCACTAATCTAACAAGGTCCTGCTAATTCTGAAAAAGGTTTCTCAGTTACAAACACTAAGTCCCTTTCATTCAGATTTCTAATTTTAAATATAAGATCAACATACATCAGAATGACCATTAATAGTAAAAGGTTTCATGTTTAAAAACAATTCCCTTTAATACTATCTTTCATTTAGTGTGGATGCACATTTCCTTATTACTTTGAATTACCAAATAGATATGCAGCTTTGAAAAAAATGATTGTTTTTGTTTCATGCATTTCTTAGATCTAGTTGGATCTAACATCATTTTCTCTCTCATGATGAAGGTGAAAAACCCTAAAGACCTAGTGAAGATGAAGACCTGGACCTAAAGACCTAGGACCTGATAGATAACCAACTGACAACACATAGACAACAAGGCAATGCATGGGACCCCTACTCCATACTTCTATCATGCTTTCTATTCTACAAATGTACTCTTTGATTGACATGAAATATGAAATATAAAATATGAAATATGAAAGGACCCTTGTATACTACATTCAGTTTGAATGCACAATGTAATGATCAGTTATGAATTTGAAATGTGATCAATACTTAGAGTACAATAATGAAATATGATAATGAATGCAATAATAAAATTATAATTAACAATACCTAGAAGATAGTTTTAATTGGACCCTAAAAATGCAATATTTTCCTATTTGTGTTTATTCTTCTATATTTTGTAATTTTGCATAACAGAACCAAACCCATACCAATCCTCCACCCCAAAACCCAGGCAAAGGAAAACAAGGAGACCATGCTGATAGGAAGGACTATACTTTTTCCCACATCAATTATGACAAATTTTTTGGATGCATATCCCAAGTTGAACCCATATTAAATGTCATCCATGTTAAAGGAGCAGATAGTCAATGTGCAGTCACCACACGCAGAGACCGGATATCTGTCATCGGTGCTAATCTAATTCCTACTCATAATGCGCAATATAACCTTCTGGAACACCTTGGGAACACACCTACCCAAATATCCATCCTCGACCTTCTTTGCACTTCACCCATATGTCAAGAGATCCTAAACTGAGCCCTCCAAGAAGGATGTGTCCTCCCATATATAAATACTAACCAGTTCAAGAACCTTGTGGGGCACCTATTTGCATCTTGTGCTCTTTCATTCAATACTTTTGAAATACCATTTGTCAAGCCTGACCACAATCTCCCCCTCCACATCTACATCATGGTTAGAGACTTTTATATCAAAAGGGTCATAATAGATAATGGCTCAACCCTAAATTTGCTCACTTTAAAGTTCATCTGAAAAATAGGATACATAGAGGCCAACATATCACATGATGTCATCACTATCAAGGCCTATGAAAACTTGGAGAGTACCTCATAAGGTACCATTATGTTTCTGATCAAGCTAGGCCCAAAAATTTAGGAGATAGTTTGTCGCATTGTTGATCTAGACCTTCCATATAACATCCTCCTCAACCGACCATGGATTCATTCCATCAAATCCGTCACATCCAATTATCATCAGTGCCTAAAATTTCCACATCAAGGCACTGAAATCACCATCCATGTCGATCCTCAACCCTTTGCATATTGTCATGCATTGGAAGCATCATTACCCTACTACACCCATTGTCCTAAAATTGAAATTGGCACTTCCATTGCCATCTCATCCCGATCCCACTATGATCTAGAGACAATCCTAGCCTCCACCCTCTCTTTCGTCAAGATCAACAATAGGGGTTATGGTGAGTACAATCTAAATGATGCATTTTCAATAGGGTCCTTACCACTTGATCCACATACTCAAGGGTGCCCAAGCCACCAAAGAAAGCCTACTCCAGTAGATCCTGAAATCAAGCAATTAGCACCATCCACATTCATCTCCCATGGAATCCTAAATAGTCAAGAGATGGACCCTAATATCAACAAGGGGTTATACAAGGATCCCCCACCTCCTGACATTGAGCTCCTTAGATAATTCAAGACAAATATTTTGCATCCAACAAATATGCCATAGAACAATGGAAATATCAAGGTGGTGGTCTAGGACCAGAAGAAGGTGGCAGCAATGATTTGATAGAAGCCTCACAAAATCCAAAACACCTAGGCCTTATCTTTAATACACCTTGCCTGCACATACAAGGACCCAATACCACAACTGGGGGCACTAATTCACCCAACATCACTCTCTTGAACATCCAAGATGACCTTGTAGAGATCAAAGACATCCCTAAAGAGGAAGAAAAGAAATCCTACGATGATATCTTTGATGATGAGACCTTCCTGGGAAACTATGTCCTCCACCAACTCACCATAAACATCATCGAACTTCCCATCATTCATCTTGAACTCATAGACTAGGTTCAACCAAGTGTAACACACATCAATGAGTTCCAAAGAATAGAAGTGCTCCTAAGGTCCATGGGAGCATCAGACCAACAGTTAGATCAATGACAAGAATCTTCTTAGGTCTGAAACCTCGACCCCAAGGGATACTTTAGGGAAGAGGAAGTCTTAAACGCAAAATTGAAATTCAAAAAGAAAAGAAAGAGACCTTTTGTGAAAACCCCTCTAGCGCACATTCTGACTCTAAAAAAGTAAAAATAAAGGGTGTATCTTCTAGTGAAAACCTCTCTAAGGTGCTAGAAGATGAATACTTGCCTCTTCCTCCCATCTAGGACTATAGGCTAGAGAAAGCGTCCATCATCATTGAAGACACCAAGACAGTCAACTTGGGAACTAAAGAATACCCAAGAATCACATACATTACATCATTCCTGATTGAAGAAGAAGTGGCTTTCACAGTACTTCTCCAAGAAGCCAATATCAATTTTGCATGGTCATATGCTCATATGTCTGGGCTTGATCTAAATCTAGTTGTCCATCATCTAGTTGTGGACACCAATGCAAAACTGGTTAAGAAAAAGCTTTGCAAGATGCATCCAAAGGTAGGCCTACTAGTAAAGGCAGAACTTGAGAAGCTATTACAAGAAATGATCATCTGATCCATCGACTACTCATAATGGATTTCAAACATGGTCCCATTCACAAATCTATGAGGAGAAATTAGGATCTACATAGATTTCAGAGACCTAAACAAGGCATGTCCAAAGGATGATTTCCCCCTACCAAACATCAATATGATCGTTGATCTAATAGTAGGACATGAGATGTTATCACTTATGGATGGATTCTTAGGATATAATTAGATCTAGATAGTCAAAGAAGACCAACATAAAACTACCTTCACTATGCCATGGGGCACCTTTTGTTACAATATGGTGCCATTTGGGCTAAAAAATGCAGGGGCTACATATCAGTGGGAAATGATAGCAATCTTCCATGATATGATATACAAAATAATTGAAGACTATGTGGATGATATCCTTTCAAAATGAAAGACATGGTTGGAACACCTTGACATCCTTGAGTGTGTGTTCGATTGCCTACATCATTATGGCTTAAAGCTAAATCCAAAGAAGTATGTCTTCGGGGTCACATCAGGAAAACTATTAGGGTTCATTATATCAAGATGAGGCATTGAGGTTGACCCTAAGAAATTCAAGGCCATAATGGAAATACCTCCTCCTTGAACACTCAAGCAGCTCGAAAGCCTACAAGGAAAACTTCAATTAGTCTGGAGATTCATATCGCAACTAGTAAACAAGTGCCAACCCTTCACACATCTACTTCACAAGGATAGTACCTTCAAATGGGATCCAATTTGTCAAAGAAGCTTTGAACGGTTCAAATAATATCTCGCTAACTCTCCTATTCTTGTACTGTCAGTACCAAGACACCCTCTCATCTTGTACATCTCTGCAACTACTACAACATTGGGGGACTACTAGCACATGTTGATGACAATGGTAAAGAAAGGGTCATCTATTATATCATTCAAACTCTTGTCGACTATGAGCTCAACTACTCGCCAATGGAAAAGGCATGCCCCATAGTGATCTTCACCACCCAAAAGATCAGTCATTACATGTTTAGCCACACCATCAATCGCATGTCCAAGGTGGACCCACTCAAATATTTGCTACCAATAACAACACTAACATGTCGAATGGAAAAATGGGTCATGTTGTTAAGCAAGTTTGATATCCAATACAGACATAAAAGAAATAAAGGGGAAAGTCATTTCTAATCAGCTAGCTGAAGTGCCCCTGGTAGATGCATATCCACTGATTATGGAATTTCCTGATGAACATCTTTGCATGATCAATGAACAGCCAATATGGAAGCTATACTTTGATTGCTACTACTCATCACATGGATCAGGGGAAAGAATCCTCTTTGTCATGCCTCATGATGACTATATCCCCAAATCATTCAAATTGGGATTATCATGCACCAACAAAATTGTAGAATATGAGACACTCATCTCAAGCCTCAAAATAGCTATCCAGTGGAACATCATAGAACTAAAAGTGTTTGGAGATTCACATCTTATCATCAAGAAAGTCCTAGATGAATTCCAAACTAAGGATGACAAGATTCTACCCTACAAAGAGTTAGTGGGCAGATTAAAAGAATACTTCCTAAGTCTACAATTTATGCAGATACCAAGGCTACAAAAAAAAGTTGTCGATGCAATAGAAACCATCGGGTCCTTACTAGAGATCCCTTGAGACTCAATGCAGTATGAATTTTTGGTTGAGCAGCTACACACACCTGCTTGTGAGAATGTTGATTCTGAAATAGTGTGCGTCTTGGTTGGTTCTTAGTCCCTGTGGTACCATGACATTCACGCTTATCTTAAAAATGGTATCATATCCCCCCACCTCAAAAATACCCAATGCCAAAAGCTTTTTTGCAAAGCTTCCCGCTACACTCTTATAGCCAACACCCTATATCATCAAGAATATCACAACATCCTATCTAGGTGTTTAGATTCGAACGAGGTCATTCTAGCTTTACAAGAGGTTCATGCTGGCATTTGCAGTGCCCACACGAGTGGAATGGTCCTAACAAAGAAGTTTCTCAGAGTCAGGGTGTTATTGGCCAACAATAGATCATGATGCTTGCAAATTTGTAAAGAAATGCCTACCATGTCAACAGCATGCTAATCTGATTCATGCTCTAGCACAAGAATTTTAGCCCATTGCACCACCATGGCCCTTTTCATGTTGGGGCTTCAACCTCATTGGTTTGATCACTCCCCTTTCCTCAGATGGACACAAATATATCATAACAGCCACTAAATACTTCACAAAGTGGGTTGAAGCAATTTCACTCATCCTAACTACAGGCATTCAGATATCCTAGTTCATCCTCTAACATATCATCTGTCACTTCAGCATCCCCTCCACCATCTTCACAGATCATGGCACACCCTTTGAAAACTAGCATATGGATGATCTATGTGCCATAATTCACATACACCACCATTTCTCCAGCACATACTTCCCTCAAGGAAATGGTCAAGCTGAGGCAACCAATAAAACCATCCTCATAATCATCAAGAAGGTTGTCAATGATTTTGGTCATGACTCACACCTTCAAATCAATCCCACCCTCTAGTCCTATCATACTTCCTTCTGCACTCCAACAGGCACCACCCCATATTCCCTTGTATATGGTTTCAAAGTCGTCTTACCAATCGAGTTTGAACTACCTTCATTTCATGTATCCATGAAGAACTATATCATTGATGAAGACTATCACATGGCACATCTCACACAACTGGACCTGTTAGATGAAAAGAGGCAGCAAACATATGATCATCTAGTTACATACCAGAATTGACTCAAAAGGAGCTACAAAAAAAAGGTCAATCCCAGACAGTTCCAGGTTGGAGACATGGTCCTAAAAGAAAATCAGAAATAACAAGCACGTCGAGAAAAGAAAGGCAAGTTTGAACCTACTTGGTTAGGTCCTTATGTTGTCACAACATGCTTTGGTTCAGGAGCCTATCAGTTATCAACACTAGAAGGAGAGCCCCTAAATGATCCTATCAACATCATCCATATGAAGCGGTTCTATGCTTGAACCATTCTATATATCCATAAAAATCCATAAAAACACAAAAAAATTTAAAAAAAAGTAAAGAGAAATAATCGTCCAACGGTGAAAACTTGGCAATTCAAGTGCCCTGGATAAGTATGTTGGTGAAGACCTAGAAACATGCATCATACATAGTGGACTAGGCCATTATTTATCAAACTCTCATCTCTCCCATCCCCTTTATCCTCATCCCCATCCCAAATTCATCCCACATCCCCACCACCAGACCACCTTCCCAAGGTGATTCTCTTATCCCGCATGTACCACAAAGATCTGAGTTACTATCCCCAATCCTGAGCTTCTTGTATATATCATGTATAGTGATATCCTCCTATCCCAATCCTTGAGCTTCTGTAAATAATCCTCTGCAAATATCTTCCCATCCTATACTATATCATCGTGTCTCCTTGTACATATCCTCTTACATCCTGCAACAAATATGATCAAATGGCTTGTCTCACCCAACCTTGTACTTCAACAACATCTTTTGTCGACTATCCTTGATCACATGATTATCCTTGATTCATCATTTTCCAAAAATAACACAACATTCTCCTCATCAAACGGGTCCTTGCGGGATGTATCCTTCCTCATGTATGACCTAATCTCCCCCCATCAATCAAACAATCAATCTCTCCTTGGAAAAGGATGTCTTTTGGATTTATCACTTTGATCTTGGATTTGGTCCTTTGGATCTTGTTTATCTTTTGTGATGACTTCTTGTTGTTTCTCTCCTCAAGGTCACCATGATTCTTTATATTATGATGCGCTACGAATGAGGGCCATCTGGGCCAAGGTGTTTTGATCATCTTGTTCCTGCCTGTGCATCATTCGAATATGACCCTTGTATGTTTCACATGTCATCTTTTGGGTTACATGGTGCACTTGGGAAATGTCATTTTTTTGTGGTTTCCTTAGCATCGTTTCCACCATGCCATCTCTGGGTTTCATACGTGATGCTAAGATGACCCTTTCAATGCTTATGTTTGTGTCAGTCCAATGCAATGCTAGTGACAAGGCCTTGAGTTCCCATTAGCCTTGGTAGGTCTCTAATGTTGCTATATCAAACTAGGTTGTGCTCTCCACATTTAACACAATGAAATCCCCCAAGTCCCATTAGTTGCATATAGATTCATCTTGCATCTTACATTTAGAATCATACTACATTCATGCATCTTTGCTCATGGTCTGACTTATGTTTATCCCCTTTCCCCTCTCCTTCCTCCAAGTTCCTTCCTTCTTGGGTCCTTTTTGAGAAAATTCCACAAAGTTTCCTCTTTGCATTATTTTCTCGAGGGGGCACAACTCCTTACCTTCTAACCTCGTCTGGGGCATCTTATTTTCTTGTCTTTGACACAACGCCACTTGTGGCAATGCATCAAAGAGGGGCAAAATGTAGACACTTAAAATTCTAACTTATTAATTAAAAATATTTTAATTAATAAAAGTCCTGATGATATCATCATTATTTAATTATTTATTTATTTAATTATTTAATTAATTTTTATTGTTATTATCCTCCTCTATTTTAATTAAATCTATTTAATTAAAGAGTCACTCCCAAAAATATTTAAATCAAATTTAAATATTAATCCCTCCTATTTATTAAATCAATTTAATAAATAAAGTGCTCAACCAAAATTCCATTTAAATAAATTAAATATTTATTTAATATCCCAAGATCCCAAAACCCATCTAGAAACTTCTAAACCTATCCTCTCATCCCTAATCACTCCCTAACCCCGCTTAAGGGGTAATTCCTAACCCTCTTAGCCTAACCCTCTCTTTTTGACCAAAGTCAACACCCTCATTAATGAGCCTTACAAACTCATTAATGGCCCCTTACACCATCATTAATGGCTCTTACAGCCTAATTAATGAGAGCCCATCCCCCTCCTTCCACCTTTGTCCCCTTCACACTTCCCTAGTGTTTCTCACACATGTGCGAGCAACCCTTGGGCCTTTCAACTCATAAATGCCAATCATATTTCTTCTAACCTTACCCCTAACTCTACCCCTGACCCTAACTACCCATCCTAACCCAAGGCCTTGGCCAAGTTCCTATAAATAGCCCTCATTCCATGAGAAAATAAGCAATCACTCTTTCATTTCATAGCATAGTTATAATGTTCATTTACATCTAGAGTTTCATAGCATGTATTAGGAATATTAGCTTGTTTTCATGTTTTCAAGCTTTATAACTCATCCTAGCATAGAATAAATGGATTAACTTAATTTATTTCAAGCATTTGAAATCATCTTCAATTCATCACATCCATGTTAAGTTAAAATCAATCTTGCATTTCATCTATAGCCTAGAATCTGCATCTCATCATTTGCACCCTCGAAATCCTAGGGGCAAAATAGGCTCCCTATACCCAGTTTTGTGCCACTTTTGGGATCTCCATGGCTTGCATATGATCTTGATCTACCCTCATTTTCATTGGGGATAATTTCATTGTTCTTGGAGAGCACACCCACATCCCTCTTAAATGAGAAAATCAAACGGGGTTTCAGGTGCTCCCGTTTTGGCTCAATCTTAGGTGGTCTTGTGAATAGTTTTACTATATGTCATGTATGCTTAATTTAAACTAACATTTGAATGTCTTAGTGTGCTCCTGACAAGTTAGGTTCACATCATCCACACATATATTTCCATGCAAGTGTTGACATACAACATGTTCTTCATCAAATTATAAGTCTTACATTCCCATGTGGCATGTACACAACCTTCATTCACTTGTTTTGTATCATAGGTCAAAGCCACAACTAAAATTTTAACCATGGGAAAGGACCCACAAGCGAATCTCATGTTCCAATACCCACTTTCGAATACATGACAATTAGAAGATTAATAAAATATTTTGCATGTACCAATAGTTGCTCACTTGTACATGTATAGTCAACCATCTTTTTTATTGAGGGAGGTGTTGACTTTTTAGTGGCCATAATACATAATTATTGGGCATGTGTGTAGGTATTGGTTAACAAATTTTCTAAAGTAATATGTATTAGAGTTGTGACTTTTTTTGGCGAAAGCGTCACATGGTTATTCAATCATTACACATGGGTAGTAGACAACAACTATAAATAACCACTTATAGACCTTTGTGCATATAATGAATCCTCTCGCATTTGTTGTGAAGTACCCAAAAGCTAAAACAATTACTTTAAGCTCTTACGTACCATACAAATAAACTAAAAAAAATGTAAAAACTCGATCCACCCTTTAAGAGCATACAGTTCACAAAGTTAGAGTTGGCTACTAGGTCTTTTCACTTGGTTTATAGCCACTTGCATAATTTTTACCCCAACTTTCACAAATCAACTACAACATGAAGACCACTCTAACAAATAACAAATCAAGCTCTAATGATGTCTTCCCACACTACCAAGTTCAAATAACAAAGGAAACCCTATCTTTGAATATGCAAACTTGCATAGATTGTCACAATATTGACCGTAAACAAGGCTAATGTCACCTCTTATCTATTGGAGCTTAACTTTCTCCAATCTTAGAGAAAGTACCAAGAACATAGCAGTATGCACAAGTCACAACAAAACATCTCTATATTGCAAGAGAAGCTAATAATCTCTAGTCGTATTTACTAGCACTTACACCAACAAGGTGCATTGGTTACGTTGATAGAAAGATATACCCTATGTAATATATTGGAGGGTAAGTAAGATAGGAAATTACATTAGAGGAAAACTGGGGTGATTTAAAACATATCACAATCATATCCCTTATGTTGGTATCAAACTCATACCTACCAGGCATATCAAAATCATTTAGGATAATATTATTTGATGGCCTCATTTGTGAAAACAGTTAGCATTTGTTCATCTTTGTCATGTCCCGCATGTTTGTGTCATTAGCACTCTCTTCTTCTTCTTCTTCTTCTTCTTCTTCTTCTTTGGTCGCTTCCTTCTAGTTGATGTGATTGACATGCCATACATCATGTTTGGCTACATTCATTTGCTTCCAATTTACAATTATTGAATCCTTAGTAGGTCCTATGCCATTTCTATATGAAAATGTTTATATAAGAGTAGCTCACTCCAATAAAATATTTCGAAGTGTTCTGAGTTCTCATTTGGGATGTTGTAGAACATTGGGCAAACATTGACAATGGCTTTTACCTGACTATCTTTCAATTTCTATTGCTTACAATTCATAAAATAGGATAAAGATCTTGTAGCTCCAAGTAGTGTTAGTATCTCAAGTTCTGGAGGTCGTTTAATGTAGGTGTATAAGTAGCTAGACTACATTTGGCTTCCATCTTTTATCTTTGTTATCCACTAGAACACTTTTCGTCCAACATTCAAAGTTGTGAAAGGGCGATTGAAAATTAGAAGGGGCAATGTTTTTAAGCATGTGATATATTTCTTGTGCCCCTATATCATGCTCTGCCACAATCTCTATCATGAATTTTTTATATGATGAGAGAGTCGGACTATCTACATGTTAGCTTGCAAATATTCTTATTAACATATTAGTGCAAGTCTCAAATTTTCTCTCCTTTTTTGATGCATACTTGGAAATGTACTTGAGAACAAGTGCTCTTGAGGTAACAGGTTGACAATCTATATTGGTTCTCCATATCAACAACATTTCTTGGTTGTATATGTTTATCCTATCATCATTAATTGCAAGCTCATATGTTTTATTTACAACATTATCACATGATAAGGTGGAGACATTATGTTCTTTCCATGGAGCTCTACATCAACATTCCACTTGTTTCCCCTTCTTCTGCAAACATGTTCCTTGTGTGCCTCTAGACAAGGTTAATTATGTCTTTATAGTCATGAGAAGGATCTGCAACAAATATATTAGTTGTGTCTAGCAAGCATGGATCATCTAGCAAAGATCAAAATGTTGTATTTTTTCTCTATGATGCACTACGAGGGTTCGAGGCAATAACATAATTGTCAACAAATGTTCAATCTCTTTCAAGTTCTACATCATTTTTCTAATCAAGTGTATACATATTTGTTACATTTTGGAGCCAAAGAAATTCATGTACATGTGTAGTACCTCTATGTTGCCACTCATATATATACTAGTAGTCTTTTACATCAAGGATTTTTTCGATCACTTCTTCAAAAAAATTATAAACCGTTGAGACAAGTATAATGATGTGGTATGAGGGTTATTGGTTATGTTTTCTAAACATTGTTTGTTTGATTGCATTTTGACAAGCATGCTAGTTGAGAGAAATCATCAGTGTTCTAGCCACCTCATATTTGTTGCACTTAATGTGAAGAATAGAGTGGGCGATCCTATTTGATTGATCGTATTTGTCAACTCTAAGTGACACTTGTTCCAATACGGTCTTGCACCTTTGATTGAAGATCCAAAGTGCATGAGCTCCTCAGCAAGCTGTGTCTGAAAGAATTTTTAGATGTACGTGAAGATTTTCAATAGGGGTTAGTATATCTTCTTCCGCATTTCTCATGATGAATAGATTTTCAATAGTGATCGGTATATCTTCTTCTACATTTCTCATTATGAAAACAATTGCAAGGCCTTGGCTTCGATGCCACATCATAATGAAGATGAAATATCAAAGTTGGAGATGTCTTCCAAATCTATGGTCATGGAATCTCATCAAGTGTAATGAAAACTCATGGAATTGCACCTCCAAAAGTCATGCCTACATGTGTTGAGTGAATCAGTTTGGGAAGAGAGTGGGAAATGTCATATCAAGCAAACCCTCAATATTGTATTCGTTTATTAGAGAATACTCTATTTCAAGCAAGTTCAACAAAAATGCACAAAGTACCAAAAAATAGATATATATTTTTGACACAGTCATTATTGTTGATTGAAAATTTAACATTTTATAAAAAAATGTATACTTTAATTAAAAGATTTATTTCATATATATTAAGAGAAATATGTCAAATATATACTTTAAATATGTTAAATTACCTTTTAAGTAAAAATATATATTGTATTATATATGAATTGGTTCTCACAAATTTCAATGATGTCAAGAGCAAGCTAACAAATCCATTATTCTCCATTCAAAAACCTATATCTACTATAATATAATTATTATTATTTTCCATTGGAACCCAAAATATCTTATAATATTTGGACAAGAAACCTATTTATCTCATTATATCATGCCTCTTGGTAGTGGAACCAAGGGGCCAACCTCTCTTCTTAAATTCAAAAACCTAGTTGGCCTTCAAGACTAGGGAGGAAGGTAAGAATGGGGTCACAAAAAGAGTGGATAATATCATTGCTAAACGTCAGATGATAACTGAAGAGGGGGTGGGGGGTGTGGATGGGGGGCTTACTACAAGGATAGCATCAAAGAGGGGGATATCAGAATTATAAGCCTTTTTAATCACGAAGAAACCCTCATCTGGGTCTTCAACCACATTGATAGGGGAGACGGAGACAAGAAAGACCTCTCATCTACACCCTCACTTACAAGTATCTCCTCAACCTTAACATCAATATTACCCACATACCCCAAGATATTAATATTATGGCCTTTACAGCTAAGATCAACATTATGCATAATTTCTTATTGCATAGATAAGGATAAATTGATAAAATAATAATATAATATATTGGGCAAATATATTTATTATTATTACCCTTTAATATATATATATATATATATATATATATATATATATATATATATATATATATATATATATATATATATATATATATATATATATATATATATATATATATATATATTGTTAGAAGTTGTAATCTTTCCTTGGTGTATTTATAAACCAAGGTTAGACTTTTTTCTTTTCTTGTTCTAATATATTAGGATATAAGCCAAGGTATCCTAATATATTTCTTTTTGTCTTCTTTCTCCTACATTCTATTTTGTCCTCTAGTAGAATTTGTGAGGACAAATATTTATTTTTGTAAATTAGTTATTCCTCCTTATGAGGAATCTCACACTTGGCCTCACACACTTATGAATGGTGGCATTCATTCTCATGGGAGTTACATTTTGAACTCCTCTTATCTCTACATATAGAGATATTTCTCCTCTCTTCATACAACACTTCTTCTCTATTCTCTCTTTCATTCTTCAATTTTGTATGAGCTAAAGCTCTCTCTCTCTCTCTTTTTGGCTATTTTTGCCCATTCATAATTCACGGGGGTTTTTTTATGCTTTTCCCCCTTCAAAATCTTCTTGTCTCCTTTGTTGTTTCATTTTGGTGTATGCTCTAAGGATTAGCTTGATTCATGATAATCTTCCTTTTTCCTTACTCAATTGGATTAATTTGTTCCTAGCTCGAATTTATTTTCCATTTTAACATATATATATGCAAGAGCGATTTTATTAATAATAATAAATATAGGATATTTATTATTATAAATTAAATACTTAGGGCCCAAAGTTGGCTGCCTCTGGAAGGTAAAATTTAGTCATGAAATCGCATATATATATGGATCAATTCTTAGAGGTAAAACACACCAAAAACATAAAGTTTTTTTCCTCTCAAGAATTCAAAAGAAGGTAAATTATCTCTACCTTATAGAGCGAAATTCAGCAGTGAATTGGAGCGACTTATCTCAGACATTCATCAGCGAATATTTACTTGAAGTCCGAATTTAATATAAAATATGGTGTGTGATTTGGAGGGAAAATTCTTGGACAAAATCCACATGCTTTGAGGATCGAATTTAACACTCTAGAGGGCTGCAATTTTGACCTGTGAAGGAGCATTTTCTATAGCAAATCAATACCGGAGTTGCAGATCTAAAACAAGGGCAGACTTATCAAGATAAATTGGTTTACAAAACTGGTACCATCTTTCCCTCTATCTTTGTCAATTTTGTATCTATATTGTTTTAGTTTTAAAAGCTATCTATAGATTGTATTTTCCTTTCATAAATCTGAAAATATCATGGTATTAGAGCCTAGGTAGAGGAAAGATCTTATTTATATTTTAGGAAAGCAGACTCAACCTTTTAAAATTTGAAACATGGAAAATCCAGCGCTTTATTCAACCTTGTCTACCCAAACTTCTAATAAATACTCTTGGGTTATTGATAACGGGGCTTCAAGGCATATCATTGGGTTCTGGGAAAACTTTGATTCATTTTCAAAAAACATTAAGGAAGAAGTTACTGTAGGGGATGATACATCTTATCCAATTATGGGCTTTGGGAATTGCAACATTCAAATGAAGTCTGGCATATCCTTACAACTTTCTCAAGTCCTATATGTTTCAGGCATAAAGAGAAATCTAGTTTCAATATCAGCACTTGAGGATAAGGGTTATAAAATTGCATTCATGGATGGGAAAGTTTTGTCTTGGACCAAAAATTCAACCTTGAAACAAGCCTATACCATAGGATTAAGACATGAATGTCTTTATAGACTTGATACTATTTCATCTCAAGCTCTATTGGTTGAATCAATTGACTCGTGTAATTTATGGCATAGGAGGTTAGGGCATCTAAATTCCCAAACATTGTCTTCTATGGATAAATTTGTAGTAGGGTTCCCTCATTTATCTCCTAGACATGAAAGTGTATGCAAAGGATGTGCATTAGAATATCAAATCCTCCTTCCCTTTTAGTGAAAGCAAGACTAAGGAAATATTGGAGATAGTTCATTCTGACCTTTGTAGACCCATGTTTGTACCATCCATTGGTGGATATCTTTATTGCATCATCTTTATAGATGTCTTTTCTAGAAAGACTTGGATATATTTCCTAAAGAACAAAGAATCTGTCGATGTTCTCAACAAATTCAAAGAGTTTAAATCTCTAATAGAGAATCTTACAAACAAGAGGATAAAGATTCTTAGAACAGATAATGGTGGAGAATGCATTTATGAAACCTTTAGCACCTTCTGTGTAGAATCAGGAATTAAGAGGGAGTTACTGTTCCTTACAACACTCAACAAAATGGAATAGCTAAAAGGAAAAATACGACCATAGTTGAAGCAACCAATGTAATGGATCTAGCCTCCATGCTAACTTGAGCCGACTTCAGCAGGATGCTTCAGTGCGACTTAAGTTATTTGTGAGTTGGTTAAGTGTTTATTTGGGCGACTTGTATTTGCGCCTTGGAGAAATAAATATGTGCAATGGATCTTTGGAGGAATGCTCTAGGCCAGTTGACTTCATTTGTGAGTTCACGGCGTCATTGGTGTCATTAGAGGTAACGTGTAGATGCGCTTGCATTGCATTGGGCGTGTAAGTGAGCCATTACAGATTTGACCATTGGAGGGCAGCGGAGTTAATGGTGATGTGTTGCATTGATTTTGTGTGCCGTTATTTTTGGGTGCAGACCTAAATCGGGTGCGCGCATGATTCAAGGTCATCTAGTATAAAGTTAGAGCCTTCGTCTCATTCTTTCATAGTGGAGTTGTGAGATATTGGAGCAACAGGAGTTCTTTGCGAAGGAGCGAAAGGAGCAGAGATTGTGAACTTCCTTTCTTTGCGAGCTAGTGAATTCTTTTTGTCATTTGTATTAAGCTGAGCTCTACAACTATATTATAATAAGTATCGGCTAAGCTTGATTAGCTCAGATACATTCTTTTGGGGAGATCTGTGTTTCTCAACATGGAATCCTTTTGACTTTGTAATTGTGAAGTGATTGTTAAAGTGATTCAGGAACTTGCCCCACCATCATAACTGGACTTGTGTTATTTGCATTGCTTTCATTGTTTGCATTGGGACATCTCAAATCTATGCATTGTCGTTGCACAAGGGGAAGGCATAGTCTGGAAACGGACGAGCTAGGCATTTTTACTTAAGTCTTGGAAGTTTTGCCAGTGCCGCACGAGCTATTCCCAAATCCCGTGATAGTTTGTATCAAAGCAAAGGTTTTTCTTTGAGATCTGATTCAAGAGCAACATGACTGACATTGATAGCCAGTATGATGTTGATCAACTGCAAGGTCATGATCCAGGGCACACTACGCGTGGAAATATGAAACATAAAGATTGGCTACAAGATCATGAGTTTCATCTGGATGCTTTGGAGAGCTCGGGTCTATAGGAGCGCGTGAATGATGAAATGACAAGGCTGGGCGAGCAGCTTGACACATTGCGTGAGGAAATGAAGTTTCTAAAAGAAGGCCAGCAGCTTCATCATGCATTGTTGGGAGGAGGTCAAGGACGTAAATCAATGTCAATCACCACCTACAATGGAGATCGCGATGATAAAGCCCTCGACAATTTCTTTTGGGATGTGGAGGAATTCTTGTCGGGAGTGCTAGATTTGAGTGATGAAGCTCAAGTCAAGGTGTCTTCGTACTTCATAGGGAGTGTGAAACTTTGGTGGAGAACTCATCTAGTAGATGAGCGAGCCAGGGAAGTAGTCAAGTCAATCAAGACCTGGATCGATTTGAAGGTAGCACTGCAAAACCAATTCCGACCTGGCAATTCAGATTGGGTGATTTGCGCAAGATTTGATGAGTTGAAGCACATAGGAAAATTTCATGACTACGTTCGAGTATTCCAAGTCTTGGATCTGGAGTGTGCGAAGTTGGGCGAATTTGAGAAGTTGTATTTGTTCATGAAGAATCTTCATCCCTGGGCAGCCGAAGAGTTGAGGTGTCAAAAGGTTCAGACCTTAGCCAAGGCCGTAACTATTGTAGATGGGTTGCTTAATTACAAAGGCGACACTGCAAAAGGATTTAGGGGAGCCAGATCTGAGAACTTCGAGCAGAAGAGGCAGTTTTGGCGCAATGACAAAAAGAATGCTTCAAGTCAGAACGGTAATCCGAAGGGAAAGAAGCCTAAGGAAAATGGTGGAAATCCTTCGAAGAAGAAAGACTCAGTTCCTGTAGAGAAGAAAAAGGATCACGAGCGGAACTGTTTCATTTGTGGGCACCCAAATCATTGGGCTCGTGAATGTCCTGATCGGGCTAGAGTCAATGCAATTCTGGAAGATAAGAAGATGCCAGAGATGGGAGGGTTGTGTCTCCTTAATACTCTGCAAGATTCAGCGAACCCACACACTACGAATCGACATGAGTTGTGCTATGTGGAGGCTTTCTTTGGAGGGCAGAAGGTCATTGCAATGGTGGATTTCGGTGCAACGCACAACTACATCTCAGCTCACCGAGCTAAGGCGCTTGGACTTGGTATCGTGTCAACTGAGACATGTTTTAAAGTTGTGATTGTTCCTTCTTAAAAGGTTGTTGGTGACATCCATAATGCAGTGGTGCGGATTAGACCTTGGCAAGGCACAGTAGATCTTTTCGCGATCTAAATGCAAGACTTTGATCTAATCCTTGGACAAGATTTCATAAGGCAAGTGGCAATAGCGGTGATCCCTCATCTGGGTTGCATTTTGGTGCTAGATCCAGCAAGAGCTTGCATGATCCCGACAGTGCAATGCAAGGATTCAGAATGGGTGCTAAGCACACTAAGTATGAAGCGGGTGAGTAGAAATGGACGAGGCGATATGTACCTAGAAACACTACTTGGAGGCTGGGATGAAGGAGAGACTTCTGGGATCTCTGACACTTCGACAGTTCAAGATGTGTTGGATGAGTACGCAGATCTGATGTCGGACAACCTTCCTGTCGAGCTACCACCACGAAGACATGTGGATCATCGGATTGAAATTGAGAATGGACCAAGACCTAGAGCACTGGCTCCGTGCCACCTCTCTGGACCAGAGATGGCCGAAATGAAGAAGCAGCTTGCGGAGCTGATGAATGTTGGGTTCCTGCATCCGTCTCGTTTCCTGTATGCTGCCCCAGTTCTGTTACAGATGAAGAAGGAAGGAACATTGTGACTTTGTGTCGACTTCATAGCCTTGAACAAGCTCACCATCAAAAACAAGTACCCACTTCCCCTCATAGCGGATAGCTTCGACAGGCTGGTTGATGCACGAGTGTTCAACAAACTCGATCTGCGACATGGGTACTATCAGATTCGGATAGCTCCAGGCAATGAGGAGAAAATGGCTATCACAACTAGGTATGGAAGTTATGAGTTTCTTGTCATGCCTTTTGGACTAACGAATGCACCCGCAACGTTTAGCACTTTGATGAATGATGTGTTTAGACCTCTATTGGATAGATGTATTGTGGTGTATTTGGATGATATTCTAGTGTACAGTAAAAGTCTAGATGAGCACAAAGAGCACTTGGGTGAAGTGTTATGATTGTTGCAGATGCATAAGCTCTTTGTCAAGAAAGAGAAGTGTGTCTTTCTCAAGATGAGGTGCCTTTCTTAGGTCACTTTGTGGGGCATGGTCAAATTCATCCAGATCTGGAGAAGTTGACTGTGATTCATGATTGGGAGCCACTAAAGAATGTGCACAAAGTTTGGCAATTCCTCGGGTTGGCTAACTACTACCTCAAGTTCTTAGCGAGTCACTCAAAGATTGTCGGCCCACTTATAGACTTGTTGAAAAAGGACAGAACATGGAAGTGGACTAAGAAGCAATAGGATGTGTTCAAATTATTGAAGGCAAAGCTCACGGAGGATCCAGTTCTTTCTTTGCCGAGGTATGGTGAACCGTTTGAAGTCCAGACTGATGCATCAGATTACGTGATTGAAAGTGTGCTCATGCAGAATGGGCATTCAATTTCTTTTGAATCAAGGAAGCTCAATGACAGAGAGAGGAACTATTCCGCCCACCAAAAGGAGATGACCGCAATAGTTCATTGTTTGCGAGTTTGGAGGCACTATTTGTTGGGAGTGTTATTCATTGTGAAGACAGACAACGTCAGTTCGACTTACTTCAAGACTCGGTCAAAGCAGACTCCAAAGCAGGCGAGGTGGCAGGAATTCTTGGCAGAGTTCAACTTCAAGCTGGTTTACAACAATGGACGTTATAATGTGGTTGTGGATGCATTGAGCCGAAAAGCTCAACTCGATGCATTCCAGACTTTGGGGGATAGCCAAGTTGTAATGGTCAATGACATGATTGAGCAGATCAAGGAGGGACTTGAGAATGATTCTCAAGCTTGGCAGGTTGTCCTCCAAGTTCAAGTTGGTCGAACGAGGAGGTTTTCAATGCAGGATGGACTCTTGTATTATTTAGGCAGTCGAGTCTACCTTCCAAGGTGGAAAGAACTTCGCATGGAAGTTCTACATGAGTGTCACGATTCAGTATGGGCAGGACACCCGGGTCAAAAGCGAACATTGGCATTATTGGAGCGTAGATTATACTGGCTGAACATGAGGGATAATATTGACCGATACATGAGGACTTGCCTCACTTGCCAGTAGGATAAGGCAATGTGATTGCAACCGGTTGGGCTGTTGTAACCCCTCCCCGTGTCGATTCAACCTTGGGCGAGTGTAAGTATGGATTTCATTACTCAGCACCCGAATGTGGATTGATTCACTAGAATTATGGTAGTTTTTGATAGGTTCAGCAAAGTGTTTGTACCTTGTAGATAGCCTTGCACGATTGAAGATGTGGCCAAGCTGTTCTTCAAGAATGTTGTGAAAGCTTGGGTTATACCCTTGAGCATTGTTAGTGACAGAGATCCAAGGTTTACCTCGAATTTCTGGCAAGAACTATTCAAGTTGGTAGGGACTCGGATCTTGATGAGTTCGGGTTTTCATCCCCAAACCGATGGATAGACGAAGCGGATTAATGCTATTTTGGAGGACTACTTGCGTCACTTTGTGACTTCCGATCAGCGCAACTGGCCCAAGTTGCTTGATGCGGCCTAGTTTTCCTAGAATTTCTAGAAGAGCGAATCGTCGAAGTATAGCCCATTTGAGCTAGCTACTGGACAACAACCTCTCACCCCCCATATGGTGATGAAGGGTTATTAGAATGTAGATGTCAATGCGAACGAGTTGTTGCAAACTTGGAACGAACGCATGGATCTGGCAAGATATCAATTGACCAAGGCGGCAGACCGAATGAAGAAGTTTGATGACTTGAACAGGAAAAAGCTTGAGTTCAATATTGGAGACAGAGTATTGTTGCGGATGGATCTAATCCAGTTCAAAGTGCCCAAGGGCTTGAGCACTTCGTTGGTGAGGAGATTTGATGGGCCATTTGAGGTGGTAAAAAAGATTAGCTTTGTGGCATACAAACTCAAATTGCCTTCACACTTGGGTGTGCATCCAGTTTTTCATGTTTCTCAGTTAAGGCCTCGCCATCTTGATGAGGAAGACTTAGAAATATTCCAGATCAGGGTCCAGCGAATGTTGTTGACAATCCGGGACATTGAGTGAGTGAAGTTCTTGCGATGCAAGCCAGAGGACATGGAAAGAGCATTTTTCGTGAGTTCTTAGATGTGTTTGAAGGACATGCTTGCAAGACTGCGACTTGGCAGCGTGGTGAAATGTTGTGGAGAGATGAACAGAAAATAATGGAGTTCCTTGAGAGGAGGAACTCTTCTTAGCCGAAGTAAAGTCTTTGGACTCACCTCCCAAGCATCATGGATTGGATGTGCAGGCGTCGAGGATGTCGCCACTAGTTTAGTGGGGGAGGATGTAATGGGTCTAGCCTTCGTGCCGACTTGAGCCAACTCCAGTAGAATGCTTCAGTGCGACTTAAGTTATTTTTTTAGTTGGTTAAGTGTTTATTTGGGTCGACTTGTATTTGTGCCTTGGAGAAATAAATATGCGCAACGGATCTTTGGAAGAATGCTCTAGGCGAGCCGACTTCATTTGTGAGTTTGTGGCGTCATCAGCGTCATTAGCGGTAACATGTAGATGTGCTTGCATTGCATTGGGCACGCAAGTGAGCCGTTACAGATTTGACCGTTAGAGGGCAGCGGAGTTAATGGCGATGCGTTGCATTGATTTTGTGTGCCGTTATTTTTTGGTGTGGACCTAAATCTGGTGTGCACATGATCTGAGATCATCTAGTGTAAAGGAAGAGCCTTTGTCTCATTCTTACATAGCGGAGTTGCGAAATATTGGAGTGACAAGAGTTCTTTGCGAAGGAGCGAAAGGAGCAAAGATTGCGAACTTCCTTTCTTTGCGAGCTAGTGAATTCTTGTTGTCATTTGTATTGAGCTAAGCTCTACATTTGTATTGTAATAAGTATCAACTAAGCTTGATTAGCTCAGATACATTCTTGTGGAGCGATCTGTGTTTCTCAACATGGAATCATTTTGACTTTGTAATTGCGGAGCAATTGATAAAGTGATTCGGTAACTTGCCCCACCATCATATCTGGACTTGTGTTATTTGTATTGCTTTCATTGTTTGCATTGGGACATCTCAGATCTGTGCATTGTCGTTGCGACAAGGGAAAGGCGTAGTCTGGAAACAAATGAGCTAGGCATTTTTGCTCAAGTCTTGGCAGTTTTGCCAGTGTCGTACGAGCTTTTCCCAAAGCCCGTGACAACCAGGCTATGCTACATGATCAAAATCTTCATACTTCACTATGGGTTGAGGCATCCAACACCGCAATTTACATTCAAAATAGATGTCCTCGTTCAGCCTTGGAAAATAAGACTCCCGAAGAGGCATTCAGTGGAAACAAACCTGATGTGAGTCATCTTAGGATATTTGGTTGCCCTGTATATTTTCACGTTCCAAAAGAAAAGAGAACCGCATAGGAATCCTTAAGAAAGAAGGGAATATTTGTGGGATATAGTGAATCTGCCAAGGCCTTTAGGATCTATGTTCCAGGGCAAAGGCATATTGAGTTGAGTAGAGATGTTATACTCAAAGAAGACCTTGCATTCTCGACCTCTAAGGATATAACATGTGATGACCTATTTCAATCCAACCATCCTAAGAATCAAAGGGAGGATCATGATGTTATTGAATGTGATCCAATACCTATAAGTGAACCTAGCACTTCCATCTACAAGAAAAGACCATTGTGGGCCACTAAAATGATGGAAAATGCAAACAACTATGCAGCTCCTGCTGGAACTTTCAAAGAAAGTAAAAGACCTAAAAGGTATACTAACTATGCTACATTCATGAGTGAGATTATAGATTTTGAGCCTTCCTCTGTTTGTGAAGCACGTAAAATTCGGGCATGGAAAGATGCAATGACAGAAGAATACAGATCTATAATGAAAAATGATGTGTGGGATATTGTTCCTAGACCTAAGAACAAATATGTGGTATCATTAAAATGGATATTCAAAATCAAACATGTTGCGGATGGTAGTATTGAGAAACATAAAGCCAGATTCGTAGCCAGGGGGTTTACTCAAAAGGAAGGTATAGACTATGAAGAGACTTTTTCCCCTGTTGCTCGATATTCCTCAGTTAGGGCAATTATTGCCATTTCAGCTTCCAAAGGTTGGAAGATCCATCAAATGGATGTTAAAACTACATTTCTAAATGGAGAAATTGAAGAGGAAGTGTATATAGAGCAACCTGAAGGATTTTTCACAAAAGATCAATGATCATATGTGTGTAAGCTTAAGAAAGCCTTGTATGGGCTCAAACAAGCTCCTCGAGCTTTGTATGAAAGAATTGATTGTTATCTTCAAAATCTGGGATTTTCAAAGAACGATGCATATCCTAATCTCTATTTCAAGATATCAAATAGAGATTTACTGATTTTGGTATTATACGTAGATGATCTCCTAATCACAAGAGAAGAGTACCTTATAGCAGACTGCAAGCAAAATCTTGCAAAGGAATTTGAAATGAAGGATCTAGGCCTTCTTCATTATTTTCTTGGTTTAGAAGTGTGGCAACAATCTCATGGAATTATTGTGAATCAAGGAAAATATATTGTTGATATTTTAAAGAGATTCGGTCTGATGGATTGTAAACCAATATCCACACCTATGGAAACCAATCTTCTCAAGTTGAGAGAAGCTATGGCTAGTTTTGAAACTACAGATGCTAGTTTATACAGACAGATCATTGGATCTCTTATGTATCTAGTTAACACTAGATCTAATATATGTTATGTTGTAAATGCTCTAAGTCGGTTTATGGTAGAACCTAAACAATTGCATATGAGTGCAGCTGAGCATATTTTGAGATATCTTCGTAGGACCACTGAGTATGGTCTACTATACAAAAAATGTAAAACTAGAACTTCATTGTTTTACATACTCTGATTGGGCAAGATGCATTATAGACCGAAAGAGTACATCTAGATGTTTTTTTAGCTTGGGATTAGCTATGATTTCTTGGTTCACCAAGAAATAGAATTGTGTTGCTCAAAGTTCAACAGAAGCAGAGTATATCGCAGCTTCTCTTGGGGCTCAAGAAGCCATCTGGTTAAGGAAACTCATTGTGGGACTGTTTGGACAAACCATGGAACCTACTGTTATTTATTGTGATAATCAAAGTTGCAATAAACTTGCTATTAACCTCGTGTTCCATAATAGATCCAAACATAATGAGATTCCTTATCACTATGTCAGGGATATGGTGGAAAGAAAGGCCATTCAATTAGAATATGTATGTACTGATGAACAAAGTGCAGATATTCTCACCAAACCCCTAGCAAGGAACAAAATTGAACATTTCAAGAATAAACTTGGCATGGTGAAAATATAAGTTTGTTGTACTAACATTTCTTTTATGTTTTATGAATTCACATCTCTTTGTATTTACCAGGGGTAAGAATGGGGTCACAGAAAGAGTGGATAATATCATTGCTAAACTTCATAAGATAACTGAAGAGGGGGTGGGGGGTGTGGATGAGGGGCTTACTGCAAGGATAGCATCAAAGAGGGGGATATCAGAATTATAAGCCTTTTTAATCACAAAGAAACCCTCATTTGGGTCTTCATCCACATTGATAGGGGACACGAAGACAAGCAAGACCTCTCACCCACACCCTCACAAGTATCTCCTCAAGCTTAACATCAATATTACCCACATAGCCCAAGATACCATCCTTACTCTTGCAAAGGTTGGAGACCAAGGAGAACTACAAATTGAATCTCTGGATCAACTAAGGGAATACTATCCACATCTTTAAAAGTCTTTCACTTCTCTTCTTCACAAGGGCATTACGCTTAATCTTCTGTTGGTCGTTCAAGGTTCTATGTGGGGGAAAGGCAACGGAGGGAGGGGGGACCAACAAGGAAGAATCAATAACACAAGAGGGAGCAGACGAGGTTTAGCCAACGGGGCTGGGCAAAGGGGAAGGGACAATACCAACAATTGTAGAGAGATCGCAAACCAAGGAGTCTTTGGATGGAGGATAAGCAACAACAAGCAAGGGAGCGACAAGGGCAAGAACAAAAGAGGCAACAACATCGTGAGGGCCATGACAATTTAGGAGTCACAACATCTTTAGGTTTAGGGGGGGAGCAACTTTTTTGTACTTAAGTAAAGGGTGATCCCTTCTCAAGTGACCTTCAACTCTACATAAGAAGCATGAATTAATGCCTCCAAGAAACTACACAGGGCAATAAATAAATAGTATCATCCACTAGATCAAAGACAAGTTCTTTAGGCAAATCTTGCCCAAGGAATATAGAGAGCACAATTCTAGTGTCCATGTGAGGCAACAAGGAGGGGAAATCATCCATTTTGAGTACATTTCCCAAATTCTCCATTGATTTAGGAATAAAGTGCCATAAGTAAAGTGGAACATTGTGAATTGTTACCCACCTAGGGATTGAGAGTGCAACAACTTCATCACGGTTGGCATTGGAAGACAAGCCCAAATCCCTATAACAACAATGGCCAATGTTCCAGAATTGCCACTTGATAACCTCTTTTTGGTGTGATGGGTTTTTGAAAAAAATGATAAACAATCCATTTTGAACCATCTTACAAAAAGAATACATAAACCCTAGTTTCTTACACCACACATTTTGAAGCCAAGAATTCATGTATGCACAATAAGGAATTTTATTAGGGTCTTGGACAGCTAAGAAAATTGCAGAATCTTTTAATCTACACTTTTCCTCAAAAATAGCATGAGCCATATGAGAATTAGGTTTGACAATGAGTTTATCGCCGACATAACAGTTACCTTGATCTCTTCCATGGTCAAGGGTTGCATCTGGTCGAACACGCACAAAATCCACATCCACTGGCCTTTTCCTCTTTTCCACGAGAGCGTCTTTAAAGGATTTTGAACCCGTCTTTGCAATGGCACCAAGGCTTTCACTCAACAACTAAAGCCCACCAGGAGAGTCCTAGGCCATAAAACAAATCTATTAGGCCACTCGCATCACATATAGACCTATGCGCGAAACCAAGGGAAGGGAGAAACGGGAAGAAGGGCCTCGAAGGCCAGCCCTCGCCCAGGGCAAGCAAGAGCTCGCTTGAGCAATCACTGGCCTTCACGAAAAAAATACAGACAAAAGTTGCAAAGCGGTCCTCCAACTTTTTGACTAATGTAAATTATTATGGCATTTATGTTTAAAATTATAACATTAAACACTACCTTACTCAATTAATATATGTTCTCCTATATGGGTAAACACGAAGACCAGGATCTTTTTCCTCCTCTAGCTACTATTAGTCTCACTATGTATTGATGCATTGTTTGTATTTTATAATTTATGATGTTGTCTTGTATAAACTATAGATGTGTGACTTTTTCCACCCACTTTTTCCTTAAAATGTATGATACTATTTTTTTAAATTGAAATATAGACACTTTCAATTTAAAAAAACCTGTCTAATAAGTTTAAAGTATTAATAACACCACTAAATATTTTATGACAAATAATAGTTTTTTAGATATAAAAGATTTGCACACATCATAACCAAATATATAATCAAAGATTATCTTTATGGAAAAAAAGATAATCATATAATCATAAAATTGACTTTGAATAAATTCTAATAACAAAATTCATTTTTTGTTTTTTTACTTACAATACAAATAAATTAAAGTGATTAAAGTTTGTGCACAAGTAAGGAGGAGAAGTGTATACAATCAGTGAATGCTTAGTCGGCAAATAATGTCTCCGTCACTGTTTGCAGCTTTTCCTGCTGTCCATATTAGTCAGAAATACTGTTCCATTCCTGTCACCAAACTTTCCAACTAATTTATTCAGTCTTTTCTGATGTAATTATTCAGCTAAATTATTCCATTCTGACAAGACTAATTGACTTGTAAATTGTGAAGCCCTGATTCAGACTCAAGTGGGTAGGAAAGGAATATCAAGATTCTGCTTGGCGTTTTCATTAGCTTGTTTTGCTTGTTGGCTTTCCGTGGGTCCCATAGGCTGTTTGGCGCATTTATTGTCGCATTTCTTGGCATCATTATAACGTTTCTAATTACCTTACAACTTAGCAAAATAGTTAAAAAATTACAGTGGAATCAACGAGGCTTGTAATTTGTCGGACAGTAACAGTATTCACATAGACAATATTAGTACCAAAAACTTACTCATTGAACTTCATTTGTTTATTTTTTATTGACTCAATTGAGAGTACAAACGAATGAGAAACTGCAGCTACATGAGATGCAAAGAACAGAGATATCCCAGCTGCCTAGATGTGTCCTGTGCATCTTTAGTATGGCTTGATCTGCCTCTACTGTAGCCAACTGAGATTACAGTTAAAGACGTCTTATAGATATAGCATGTGCAGATAGAAGAGGGTTTTTCAACATGGTTAAATATTTATGTTAAAAGTCTAACCCATTCTAGAAGCATTACAATATTGATAAGTTAGTATAATGACAATAAATATATAAAGTTTAATTAGCACTATCTTTCATGGTTGTGTGTGTGAGCTGATCTTATGGTAGCATTTTTATTTAGACTCAACCATAACAACAATGATGACTTAGCTTTGGCTAAAACCATAGTGGTTAACACTAGCCATCATCATACAAGGGGAAAACATGGTATGTGGGGCATGATCAAAGTGTATAAGCATACTTAAAATTTCTGAAAGTATAGATACAGACATATTATAGATATAGCATGTATAGATTGAAGACAATTTCTCAACATAAATAAATATTTATGTTAAAAGTCTAACCCTTTCTACAAGCATTACAATATTTAAAAGTTGGTATAATGACAACAAATTTATAAAGCTTAATTAGCACTATCTTTCATAGTTGTGTGTGCAAGCTGATCTTATGGTAGCATTTTTATTTACAGACTCTACCACGACAACAATGATAACTTAGCTTGGTAGACTCACTCCATTTCTACCAAACCTTGGACAGTCTCCTACAACCCTCTTATTCAACCACTCCATGTGCGTCTAGCGTGCATTCGTCTTCCCAATCTTTCCCCTTCATTTTTGGGAGAATTTTTGTTTTGAGGCCATCGGCAACTCTATTGGCCGTTTCTTAAAGGTGAATGATACTACAACCGCTATGGGTCTCTCTACCTTTGTACACATTTTGGTTGACATTGACATCTCCACACCTCTTCCTAGGGATGTGGTTCTCATGGTTGGGGATAGGCCATGAACAAAATCGCTAGATTATGAGGGCCTCCCTTTTCAATGTCATCACTTGTCAACAAATTGTTCTCTCTCGCATCGTAAAGGTGCTACCACTTGGTGGAAGGACACTAATGATGATCATTTGAATGTTTGAGCTTCTGATTCTTCCTATGATGACATTTCACAAGCTGATGATGATTCCCCTCAAGATGATGCTCCTGCTTCTAATCTAGCCTCCTCAAACCCAGTGGATCCTGAAAAATGGTAAAGGCTTTGATATTCCACATGGATAGGTCAATGTACCCTAAGTGATGGTAAGGGCTTGGGTGCTTGGGGTAAGCCCGGATTCCAATCATAGATAAACCTTGAGCAATGGTAAATGCTTGGGTTCTATATGGAGGTTTAGCAAATACTACACTATTGATTATTATTGGGCTGTACATGTTACATGGATGTTGAATGAAATTCAACAATGGATATCTACACCCTGAGTAATGGTAAAGGCTTGGATATTCCATTAGGGGGGTCCAATGCACCCTAAGTGATGGTAAGGGCTTGGGTACTTGGCGAAAGTCCAAGTTCCAATCATAGGAACACCCTAAGTATCGGTAAATGCTTGGGTTCTATAAGGGAGGTCTAGCAAATATTGCACCATTGATAATTATTACACCATCAATAATTATTAGGCTAAACATGTTACATAGGTGTTGAACGAAATTCAACAATGGATATGTACACCCAGAGTAATTGTAAAGGCTTGGGTATTTCATATGGGGTCCAACAAACCCTAATTGATAATAAGGGCTTGGGTACTTTAAGGGAACTCCAGGTTCCAATCATAAGTACACCATGAGTAATGTGTAAATGCTTGGGTTCTATATGGGGGGTCTAGCAAATACTATATCCTATTGATAGTTATTTGGCTATACATGTTACATAAACGTTGCACAAAATTCAACAACGGATATATACAGATTGAGTAACAGTAAAGGCTTGGAAATTCCATATGGGGGTCCAGTACACCATAAGTTAATGTAAGTGCTTGGGTACTTGGGAAAAGCCCAGGTTTCATTCACAGGTACACCCTAAGAAATGGTAAATGCTTGGGCCCTATATGGGAGGTCTACCAAATACTGATGGTGAAGGCTGGAGTGTACAGGTTCAAATCATAGGTGGTGTCCCTAGATAATAGATTTGTGAAATGACTCAAATATTTTAGTGGAAACAAATTCTTCTAGACTGGTGAGACATGCAAATTTATTTGTAGCAAGCTTGCAGAAGGTTGTGATAACTACCGCTATAACGTGTGGCCAAGGTTATGATTATTGTCTACCACACCAAAATATGGCCATTTTTTCCCTTACCTACAACTACGCTACCACCATAGGGTGGAGATTTTGATAACAAAATCATACTATCTTTTATTGAATCTAACCAAGCAATAAGACAGGCTTTGGATTCTATATGATCCTAAGTTCTCTCGTCTTTCGATCGTATGCATGGCAATATTTACTTCATTCTGTATTCCAATATGCATATTTCAAATGGTATAAACAAAACCGCATGTATTACCATAGCAGAAAAATAGTCTTCTCAACCAGTCAAAAGATAGATGAAGGGCCAAAACTTGAAAAGTTTTCAGACTAACAATATGGATCGTATCAGTGAGTTCAAAACTAAAAATGACTACAGAAGAAGACAGCCATGAAAGAGGCCAAGGAACAATAATTCTGACATGAACTGACAACTCAACGACCTCCCCAATAAAAATATAACTGAAGGGAATATAAAGGCAACTCTACTTTTGAAATTAACGACAACATGTTGTCAATTATTGACTAGCTTCTTTCTGCATATACTGTAGCCTGCAAAACAAGTTGAGACTGCCACAGGGAAAAAGCAATTAATTCTGCTTGTAATGATGATCGCATGATTAAACTTGAATTCAAGGCAATGCTTTTATTGTTGTAGGTGATGGCACAATTTGATCAGGCTGCAACAACAAAGCAATTAAATTTTAGATATCCAAGAATAAATTGGAACATAAGAAAGAGAGGACACGTGATAGTCATCATTTTACTTTACTAATGCTTTCAGGTTCCTTCCGTTAGTAAAAATGCAAAACACGATCAGAAAGTGGGCTTTGTGTACATGAAAAGAAAAACTGAAAGGTAAACAAAGCCAAAAGGATGGCAAAACATACAGCAGCTAACTCTACTTCATGCTTGGGAATGAATGCTGTATCAATTTTTCCATCTTTGAAATCCTGTAATAAAGTCCATGCACATCAGTCCTCAGAGATATTCGACAGATAATGCAACCCAATTATCAAAAAGAAAAGCTACATGATTAAGAATGTCTTCGAGGATATTATAGATAAGACCTGAATATCAAGAATAAGCTTATGATAATCAATCGTAGTTGGTATTCCTGCAAAATGGGATAAAGTATCAAAACTAGTCAACAGGAAAGCAAATATGAACAATTCAACCACTATGATTTTTGGTACTTGAATGCTGGCATGCTTGCAATGAAAAATCATAAACATATATGATTTTAAAAAAGGAATAAACTATAAGATTAGTACTAAGGCATATGCAAAGAGCGTTTCCTACAAAAAAACCTATGCTTTAAGCCTTACCCTAAGTTCCTCATTCACCAACACCTTGATAGCAAAAATGAATAAAAGTTAACTTACACATTATTTTACAGTTCCTGTACTCACCAACCATGATGAGATTTGTTTGTAACAAGTAGAAATCTGCTTACTTGAAGTAAGAACAAGAGAATGCTGATGTTGGCAAATTCAGGGGAGGCCGGAGGTGAATTATGTCATAAACAGCGTACCACGGGGATGCGTCCCACCCACAAAAACCCTGCATTTCCAGGACAGAGACGTCTCCAGAATGCAAGGACGGGACGAGATGTCCCCCCACCATACCTCCACCACTCAGACGCAGGAAACGTCCCTGGGACACCGGAGATGCTAGGGATTCTCCCATTCTAGGGATGCAAAATGGTGAGTTTTGCTTGTATTTCCTTTGGAACAAGGTAAAATAGCCTTCCATGTTACTTTTCTGAATTAAATATAGATAAAGATCATAAAATGACTGATTTTTTTAGGTTGTGTAATGAAATTTTGGGCCCCATTTGACATTTAGACTCTCAATTTCACTCTCCCCATCATTTGAGGGGCCAATGGTTTCAACTTATATAATGTCCTGTCTAAGTATTTTAGCAAAGATATCTGCATATAAAAACAGATCCCCTGTTTAGTCTGGTCACAACTGTCTGCCTTATACATAGACAAATATCCTTATACATAGACAATTATACCACCAAATCTGATAGCTGTTGAGATCAAGTGTTATAATTCCAATCATTTTTAGCAAAAGACAAGATCCACTGTTGTTAGGTTGTTTTGAAACTTGGTTAGACTTGTAGCTATTTTTAAAACCATTTGATATTCCATTTAGCTCAATCTTGAATGATATCTGCAATTTGTAGACTCTGTATAAAAACCAAAAGAGACAAACATTGTCCACCCTATCCAGAATTCAGCCTCCTTTTCTCTTGGAACACATTTTGGAACAGAAATCACATCAGTGTTTGATTTTGAGTACCACCATCCAGATTTATTTGCTCACATGTTCAGGAACAGATAACGTGTAACAATAAGTATGGTACATCTTAATGGTTTTGAGTAATTTGCCAAAGTTTCATTTGAAATGTAATTCTTATACATATTTTTATAGCTACTTTTCATGTACTATATGTATATGAGCCCCCCCCCCCCCCGCCCTGCCGTCATCCCCCCACTGTCCCTAAACATCCAAATTTGAGAAAAAGGTTTTAACTATATAGCTTTATTAATTTTGTTTTATAATCAAAGTGAACAAGTGCCAAGCCATACAAAATTTAAGGATTGACTACATCAGTAAAGTGTGATTTGCCCCATGGTGCATATTTAGTTAAGAAATAAAGATAAGGTTAATTGGGTTCATTGTGTGGAGCTTGTCAAACTCTTGACAAGGAAGGTCAAAATATTTGGATAAAAGTGAGGAAAAAACGTTTCAACTGGCCAAGCCCAAAAAGCACCAAACTTGGTTCTTAAAGGGTCATTTTCCCACCTAAAAACAGAAGACCAGGTTACCTTACATCATATTATCTGGAGGAATTTTTAAAGAACCATATATTTTTAGACATTAAGAAATATTGGAAAATTCTTCACAATACTGAACTCTTGATTTTTCAAGTTTATAGATTTTTTTTAAATATTTTAAACTCACCTTTGAATTTAAATTTTATACAAGAGTCACTAATTTTTTTATTTTTATTTTTTTTCAACAGAGATCAATGCAATCAATTGATAATGGCAACTATTTCTCAAAACTTTGAAAAACAAAAAGCCAGTTGACAAACATTCTCTGTTCTCAGACTTTTTCTTTTTCTGAGTAATGAACAATAGAGTACAGCATTGTTACCGAATCTGGCTAGATTTGACCAATTTGGTCCAGACTTATCAATTCCTACATAAATTTTACTTATTTTTTTTTCCAAATCTCGTACCATGGAGTACAGAGTATTTCTGCCCATCAGGGGTTACAATGGAGGAGAATTAGAGCAGCGTACGAAATGCCCAAAAAGTTTAATGCAGGTTGATGGGTTCCAAAAGGAACAGAGAATGGCAGCTAAGGGCAATCTGTCCAGTGGCATATCTGTTACGAATGCTATTGTACTCAGTAGTTTGTGCCAATTTGTTTATAATAAAATATCATCAGCCAAAGTGTTGATTCTGTAAGTATTAGTCAGCTAGTTATGTAATGTTGTTTAGTTAATCCGAAAGACTAGTTGTACCTGGAAGTTCCTGAGAGTTGGTAATCTTAAGTTTTAACCAACCGCAGGATAGTATTTATGTACGTTGTGAGTGTCGGACCAGTTCATTATTGTAAACATTACATACCGGAACGGATGATCTATCTTTCTGCAACTACATTGTACTTGGCATTGTCATGCTCTGATATTTTATGTTATGTAGGTAATATTTTTGTTTACTGTGTATGTTAATTAATACTACCCTATGGGAGTAAACAGCTGTCTGGACTTGGGTATGTTAGTGAGGAACAAATGTTTGAGGAGGTTCCACAAGCTCCTCTACAAAGTATTTAGGAGTGTTAAAGTAGACCCAATAACACCAACCAACTTGAATGGCAGCTGGGAGAAAAATAGGAAAGTGTCATTTCCTGCTAGTAATGCCAAAATGCAGGGGTCGGCAGGACTCTCTTATGCTGGAATTGTTTACCAAATGAATCAAGGGGAGGTGGTCAATATAATAGGCACCCTGGGTCTGCTCATGTAATTTTCTGATTTTGATTTACAAGTCTGATTTTTTGGGTTTTTCTGTTTTTTCAAAAATAAAATTGGTTTTTGAGCATTTTTGCTTTTTTGTGTTTTTTGACAAATGATGATTGCAATACACAAAACAAGTAACAAATGCTGAAATAACAACTAATTCTAATTCTAGACGCCAAGCTCTAATTATAATCTGATTTTATTTGAATTTCCAAACATATACATGGCCGTACCAAGAAAACTCCAGGCTGACATCAGGTGGTGACAGCAAATAGATATATGTATGGCCTTTCAGTTTCTATTGGCTGCTGATGTTATCAGATCAACTGCAGACGTTAGGTAATTTTCTGACTTTTTAGTACTTGTCTGCTGACTTTGGCATCTCACATCCAAACTGGTAATTGACTGAGCTGGGTCTGGGGTTGTGCAGCTTGATGTATTAGCCTGGGTTGTATGGATAACTTCTGAAAACCACTGATAATACTCTGATGATACCCAATCTGCAACAGCAATAAAGGAATGTGCAAATTTCTGTCTGGAAATCTCAAGAAACTCATGCCCAGCAGCAAATCAGCTAACAATTGTTCAGTTGGGGGGGTCATACGGCTGATTGCAGATTGATAATGATTGGATCTGCAATTCCCAATCAAATCTAAGACCTTCTATTGTAAATCTGCCTTGATGTTTGCCTGATTCAACAATTTCTCCTCTCCAAAACAATCCATACATGAAGATTTTCCTGTAGAATTACCTTTGGGTGGTCTCTCACACCTGTAGGCATTCAACCTCTGAGAGATTTCTTTCTCAGAAGCCTAGATCTGCTGAAAAACTCTCCTCGGAGCTCTCACACAATTGCACAAGTTCTATTTCTCAAATCTGAATGCAAATAATGGCTCCCTCCATTTCTTTTAATTCTTTTGTTTTTCCCTCCAGGAGCCATTCAAACTCCTAGGGTTTTCCACCTTTTTAAAGAACATAAAATAATGTTTTATTTTATCAAATCCCCTTCCTAGGGATCGATCCATAAGGAGGGTCAATTATTCATTACAAAGTGGCCATCTTTTACATTATAACTTACAAATTCCTTCTCCTAGGAACTTGTGCCATGCCCCCTTTTAATTATAATTTATTATTATACTATAAGTGACTATAATAGTTCACTTAATTATTATTGAATTATAATCTAACTTCGGAAATAATTAGATTATTTCCAAATTATTCACAACTCACTCATCTGGATCCCAATCTGAGTTTTGTTTGATGACACTTGTCCACTAACGTTGTCTGACCATTGTGAACAAACTAACAATCTCCTAATATTTAGGAACTCTCCTAAAAAATAGGAACTGTGCCAAAAGGCTCTAGGCTGATCCCAGGGATCTCCTGATGCGTCCTGGTCAACTCCCAATCCATCCCTAAAAAATAAGGATTCCTCCTAAAATATAGGAAATTGTCCCAACCTGTCCAAACTGGCTCACAAAGCCCTAAGCCCCTGAATGGGTCCCCTGTGCAATCTACTAGCCTATGGGAACCGTATAATAGGCCAACCTCAACTATCAACTGACCTGCCTAAGGAGGGGACATTACAGTCTGCCTTTTCCCGAGATTGCTTGTCCTCAAGCAACCTCAATCTTGGGTGCTATAAAATGTTCTCACTCTCCCATGTAGCAACCTCCACCAACAAATCCTTTCACTTAACCAAATATTCCCTGATAACTCTCCTCCTCAGTCTCCTCTCACGTGTATCAACAATAGCCTCAGGGACCAAAATTAATTAACCTTCCTCATCAAGGGGTGGTAGCACTATAGAAGGTATCGCATTATGTCCAATCACCTTCTTAAGGAGAGACACATGGAAGACGTTATGTACCCGACTGTCAACTTGTAACTCCAACTCGTAAGCCACCTCACCAATACGCCTGATAACCCTAAATGGTCCATAGTAACGTGGCTTGAGTTTATCAACACCACTCTTCCTTAGAGTGGACTGTCTGTAGGGCTACAACATAAGATATACCATATCACCCAGCTCAAATGAACACTCGACTCCACACTGATCTGCATACTGTTTCTATTGATTCTAAGCTTTCTAGATGTTCTCCTTCAAGGCCCTCATGATATCCTAGTTGTCCTGCAAGAGGTCCATGGCACTAGGTACTCTACTGTCAACAAAAAGAAAATCCAGAAAGCTAGGTGCTTCATATTCATATAATGCCATAAAGGGTGACATCCAAATGGACAAGTGGTAGGTCGTGTTGTAGCAATACTCACACAAATATAACCACCTGCTTCGTGCCTTTTGTTACCCGATATGTAGTTCTGAAGGTATCCCTCCACCCATTTATTAACAACCTTTGACTGACATCTGTTTGGGGGTGGTAGCTGGTGCTCAAAGTGAGCTCGGTACCATTGAACCTAAACAACTCCTACCAAAAATGACTCGTGAACCTGTTGTCCCTGTCACAAACTATGCTCCTCGACAACCCATGAAGTCTAAATACCTCCCGGAAGAACAAATATGCCACCTATATTGTTGTATATGTAGTGGCGATCGGAAAGAAGTGTGCAAATTTAGTAAGTCTATCCACCACAACATATAGATGCAATCTCTACCTTGGGCTTTGGGCAAGCCCACGATAAAGTCCATCAAGATGCACTCCCACTTCCTACTCGAAATGTGTAGGGGCTGCAATAACCCTATAGGAAAGGTGTACTCCTATTTATTCTGCTGACTAGTAGGATAGGACACTCGTGAACATATCTAAGGACCTCTAACTTAAGCCCTTCCAAGTGAGTCTCTCTCGTATCTATCGGTATGTCTTAAAGTATCTAGGATGTCCGGCCATAGGTGCATCATGAAAAGCACACAGTATTTGTCTCTTCATCTCCAACACTGGTACCAAAAAGATCTGCCCCTTGTAAATGATGAGATCATTTACAACTATATATATCATCTTGTACTATCCCATCAATAATACCAATAGCCCATGTGTCCTTAGGATACTCGGCAGAAATCAAATCTCCCCAATCATTTTCAATCTCTCCAATAGAACACAAGTGGGATCTCCACGATAAGGCATCAACAAAAATATTCTTTTTACCCTTCATATAAGCAATATCAAAATCATAAGCCTGGAGCTTACTGACCCATTTATGTTGACGATTGTTGAGATCCCGCTGAGTGAGGAAATGTTTTAGATTGTTATGATCTATTTTAACTACAAATTTGATCCCCACAAGGTACTGCCTGAACTTAGCCAACACATGCATGATGGCTAACATTTTCTTATCATAAATGTTGTAACTTCGCTCTAGCCCCTTCGACTGCTGACTCTCAAATGCTATGGGGTGCTTATCCCGCATTAACAATGCACCAAGTCCCTCTCCTAAAGCATTGCATTGTAACTCAAAGGGCTTAGTGAAGTCAGGTAATGCAATTACTGAGCACAAGCTCATCAACTGCTTAAAATGATCAAAACACTATTGTGCCTCCTCGGTCCAAATGAAAGCCCCTTTCTTCATCGAATCTATGGGTTTGCCCACTGTGAAAAATCCTTCACAAAGTGTCATAGAAACCACATAACCCAAAAATTCCCTTAAGTTCTGTGAGATTCTTGGGAGGGGCCAATCAACAATAGCCCGGATTTTCTCTAGATCAACTCTGACTCCCTCTGCACTGATAACATGCCCCAAATAGAGTAACTTTGTCATCCCGAACTCCCACTTGGACTCCTTGGCATATAAGGACTCCCTCTCCAAAATGTCTAACACCTCATCCAAGTATCTCAAGTGCTCCCCCCAAGACCAACTGAATACCAAGATGTCATCAAAAAATATCAAAACAAACCTCCACAACTAATGTTGAAAAACCCTATTCATACAGGACTGAAATGCGGGTGGTGCATTGATTAAGCTAAAAGGCATCACCAAGAACTCAAAATGCCCACAGTGACATTTGAATGTTGTCGTCTCCACATCCTCCTCCCTCATCCATATTTAATAGTAACCAGACCTCAAGTCAATCTTAGAGAAGTAACAAGCCCCGTGCAACTCATCAATCAACTCATCTATGTGAAGTATGGGATACCTGTTCTTTATTGTCTTCTTATTTAGGGCTCGAAAGTCAATGCACATGGAAGAGTCCCATCCTTAACTAATACAACTGCAAATGCAAATGGGCTCTTACTAGGTCTGATATGCCCCATATCAAGCAACTCCTTTATTGTCTTCTCTATTTCCTCCTTGAGCCATTTGGGGTGTCTGTATGGGGTGATGATGACAGGTTTTGCAGCCTCCTCTAACTCAATGATGTGCTCAATACCCATGTCTAGTGGTCTACCTAGTGGAATGTCACTATACACCTGACTGTGTTTAGTAAATATCTCTTGAATCTGTGGAGGATACTCTCGCTTCTACTGCTCAACTGCAGTAGGCATCAACACACACTCCGCTGCCCACTCTACCTGCTCATGTCTAATCAGCCTCTCCATCCTCCTCAAGGATACAGTACAGATGCTCCCATCTATCATTCCTCTCAATACATGCTTCCTCCCATCTACCTAAAACCTCATCTCAATAGTCTGCATATTGAGGTAGAACTCCTCGATCATATGAAGCCATGATGACATCCATCTCGCCCAAACTAACAACATAGTAATCTGTCTGAAACTCATAATAATTCAACCTCAACGGGAGGTTGAGAATCCTCCTAGTAATAGGCACCCTGGGTCTGCTCTTGTAGTTTTCTGATTTTAATTTACAAGTCTGATTTTTTTGTGTTGTTTGGTTTTTTCAAAAAAAAATGGTTTTCAAGTTTTCTTGGCTCTTTTGTGTTTTTTAACAAATGATGATTGCAATGAACAAAACAAATAACAAATGCTGAAATAACAACTAATTCTAATTCTAGACACCAAGCTCTAATTATAATCTGATTTTATTTGAATTTCCAAACATATACATGGCCCTACCAGGAAAACTCCAGGCTGATGTCAGGTGATGGCAGCAAATGGATATATGTATGGCCCTTCAGTTTCTATTGGCTGCTGATGTTATCAGATCTGCTGCAGACATTAGGTAATTTTCTGACTTTTTAGTAATTGTCTGCTGACTTTGGCCTCTCATGTCCAAACTGGGAATTGACTGAGCAGGGTCTGGGGTTGTATGGCTTGATGTATTGGCCTGGGTTGTATGGATAACTTCTGAAAACCACTGATAATACCCTGTTGATACCTGATCTGCAACAGCAATAAAGGAATGTGCAAATTTCTGTCTGGAAATCTCAAGAAACTCACGCCCAGCTGCAAATCAGCTAACAAATATTCTGTTGGGGGGTTGTTACAGCTGACTGCAGATTGATAATGATTGGATCTGCTATTCCCGATCAAATCTAAGACCTGGTGTTGTAAATCTGCCTTGATATTTGCCTGATTCAACAATTTCTCCTCTCCAAAACGATCTGTCAATGAAGATTTTCCTATAAAATTACCTTTGGGTGGTCTCTCACACCTATAGGCATTCAACCTATAAGAGATTTCGTTCTCAAAAGCCTGGATCTGCTGAAAAACTCTCCTCACAGCTCTCACACAATTGAACAAGTTCTATTTCTCAAATCTGCATGCAAATAATGGCTTCCTCCATTTCTTTTAATTCTTTTTTTCCCTCCATGAGCCATTTGAACTCCTCCTAAGGTTTTCCACCTTTTTAATATATATAAAATAATGTTTTATTTTATCAAAATCCCCTTCCTAGGGATCAATCCATAAGGAGGATCAATTATTCATTAAAAAGTGGCCATCTTTTAAGTTATAAATTACAAATTCCTTCTCCTAGGAACTTGTGCCATGCTCCCTTTTAATTATAATTTATTATTATATTATAAGTGACTATAATAGTTCACTTAATTATTATATAATTATGATCTAACTTAGGAAATAATTAAATTATTTCCAAATTATTCACAACTCGCTCATTTAGACCCCAATCTGAGTTCTATCTAATGACACTCGTCCACTAATGTTGTCTGACCACTACGAGCTAACTGACAATCTCCTAAAATCTAGGAACTCTCCTAAAAAAAGGAACTGGGCCAAAAGACACCAAGCTGATCTCGGGGCTCTCCTGATGTGCCCCGGCCAACTCTAAGTCCATCTCTAAAAAACTAGGGATTCCTCCTAAAATATAGGAGACTATCGCAACTTGTCCAAACTGACTCACAAAGCCCTAATATGTCTCCATAAGCCCCTGAATGGGTCCCTTGTGCAATTTGTTGGCCTGCGGGAACAGTATAATAGGCCGACCTCAACTATCAATTGACTTGCCTAAGGATGGGACATTACAATCAATAGGGCTTTGAAAAAGAAGGCAAAAGATAGTAGGGTAAAGATTGCAAAGATCTAGGTATTGGAGCTGAAGGAGGTGCAAGAGATGGCACAATGCTATGAGATGGGGCCAATGAGACATTTCAATTCATTGTGTCCATCTATTGCAATGCTTAACACTTGGATAGATCAATCATGGTACCCTCTACTGAGATCCAATGCTGTTATATAGCCCTGTGTGCAAGGTTCCTTTGGTTTGTCTGTGATCTTTAGAAGATAGAAATAGGGTTTTAGAGAAAGAATTGTGGTTTTGGCAGGAGGCTACTCTGTTTATGAAGCAGTGGTTCCCTAGCTTCAACCCTTTTACAGAAAACTTCTGGGTTTCTTCTTTATGGGTAAGAATCGTGAATCTACCTCTGTACTTTTAATGCATGCTCCTTCGAAGAATACACATAATGCTTTGGTTAAATTCATTGCTCCCTCCAAAATCCTCAGGCACTCTCTAACTCCTATAGCCTATGTTCCATGACATTTCAAGGACAAGGACGGGGGACAATAGGGGATGTGTTTTTCGGACGTTTCCTAGAGGGTCATTTTTAGGGGATGACAGGGGACGGCAGTGTGTGTGTGTGTGTGTGTGTGTGATTTATTAATATCCAAAAGTCTCAAACATGCATCCAGAAGTTTTAAACATCAAAATACAACAGTCTATGAAACTATTTGGCTATCAATATCAAAAGACTCAAAGCCATCTAAGTTACTATCCCCCTTTCGCAGAAGTCGATCATCCAATAGTAGCCACTATGGTCAATGCAAAATAGTAAACATTTTCAAAGCAAATAAAGTACAATCATACAAAGAAATATAATAGTGCATCTTTTTAATTTCAAAACTCAAGAATGAAAGTTTTCAAGCATAATATTGACACTTGGACTTGGCATGACTCATAAAATTAAACAGATGTAACTTCGAATTGTGTATTTCATCGGCTATATTTGATTCTCATACATTTGAAATCAGAATAGCTGTTTTGATTCTCATACATTTCAAATTTGAATATATTGTTTTGATTCTCATATGAAGGTATATTTGATACTCATACATTTGAAATAAGAATAGTTGTTTTGATTCTCATATATTTGATTCTCATACATTTGAAATTTGAATATATTGTTTTGATTCTCTTACGAAGGTATAGAAGCAAACAAAATTAAGAAAAGAATTTATTTTTTGTTTTTCAACGCCAAGAAATGTCCCTTGCTGTTTGGGGACAACTAGCCGTCCCCTAGCCGTTTTGGGCATGGTTAGCCGTCCCCAATGGAAAGGAACATTTCTTCACATTTTGGAGGGTTGGGCAGGCATCGGGGACAGCAGGGGAATGTACCCTCAGCATCCCTGACACAGCTAGGGGACGGGGATGCCGGGTTTTGGGGCAGGGGACGCGTCCCCGTGTATCCTTGCCTATAGCAAGGATGCTTATAGAATTGGATATGAGTAATGGCCTACCTAAAGAAATTTATTTGAAACTAGAAAAGACAATTTGGAAACAACCTCAAAATTTTGAAGATTTTCTTTTGGTGTTGGAACTGTTTCCAATAGGGCATAATGCGGGTGATTGTAAGAAAACCAAAAGGATCTCAGGTAGATCTTCTTGATGGAAAACTGCTAGCCCTTGGCACCAATTAGTTGGCTGAACATTAGTACCAGCTCCTCCAAATAATATAAAGGGTCCCCTAGAGATATTGGATGATTAGAAGTAAGATGTTGAGTTGCTTTTTGAGGCAGCTTCAACATCCAAGAAGCCAAAAGGATAGATCAGGGACAAAAGCACAAAGAGAAAATCTCAGAGAAAAAAGATCCCTCTCACGAATTCGGGGCTAATTTTCATGTTAATTCAATTTGAGAAGTTAAAAAATATTAATTGACTTGAGTTAATTCAGCAGAATGTCTTGAACTGAAAATACCTTAGAGCAGGAGGTTATCTCTTCTTGAAAAGAGCATACTTCAGAAGTTACTAATAGTGAGATGGAGGTAGAGGAAGCGGAATCTCAACCTTACCAAAAAATAGTGAATGGCAGATGGTTAAAAGAGGAAATCAAAAGCCAAAGGGAATCTCCCCATGCAATAGGGCTGTTTGGGTCTCTATCAACCAGAAGGGTTTGCGGTTTGGGGTCTGTGTTGTGTACGCTGCCAATGACTATAGAGATAGGATTGTTCTTTGGGACTGGCTTAGTTCTCTTCCTGATATCCCCTGGATTCTTGCTGGGGATTTTAACATGATTGAGAATGACTTTGACAAAACTGGTGGCCTACCTTTTGAATGGAACAATTCTGAAAGAATGCATTGGAATAAATTGAAACTATCCAAGTCTTTGTTTGACTCGATGGAGAGTAATAGAAATACCCCCCCTACTATGTGGCACACTTGGTGCAATTACCAGAAGGGATCTAATAGGATATATTCTAGATTGGATCGTGTCTATGCTAATAAGGACTGTTTCTCATTTCTGCCTAAAGATCAAGGTACCTTTGTCTCTATTTGGCCTATGACCTTTTTTGACCACCATCCTATTATAGCTCATCTTAATTTCAGAAATGTTGTGGCTCCCAAGACACCAAGTCCTTTAAGTTCATCCTCAATACCTCCCTTCTTAAAGATTAGGATGTGTTGATTGCCATTAATCTTATTAGGATTCTCAATTTGCAGAATAAATTCCTCTCCTCCCATGTTGATAGATGGAGCTACAATGTGAACTCTTGGCAAAAACTTCTCCAGACTATAGGTCAAAAAAAGGCTAAGGATTTCAGATTTGTTGAGAAATCCCTCACTGATCAGTTGCATACCTTAGAGTTCGGCATCCAAAACAACCCTAGCTGCATTCACCTGGCTACCCAGGTTGTGCAGGCTAGGGAAGCCCTTAGGAAGAACCAATAGGTTAAGGTCCAGGGGGCTATGGTTAGGGCCTGCACTCATTGGCTCCAGTTTGGGGAAAAAGGGTCGAAATTCTTCTTTAATCTCCTGAAGCATAAGCAGTCCAACGAGAAGATTGACAAGTTGATTGTTGACAATGAGGAAATCATAGACTTTCCTAGTATCAGGGATGCGTTTGAATTGTTTTATAAATACCTTTTCACCTCTGAAGACAATGACAATACTAAAGACATTAGAGAAAAATGCAGAGCCATTATCCCTGTTAGAATCTCTACTGAAGACTCCCTCCTCCTCAATCAAAGGATTTCTATTGAGGAAATCACTGCTGCTATTAACTCTCTGAAGCCTGACAAAACCCCGGGCCCAGATGACCTCCCTATTGAATTTTATAAGGCTAATATTGAGTGGATTACTAAAGACCTTCATGATCTCTACACTGAAGCCTTCACTAGTGGCACCCTTGGTGCTGACATTAATAAAGGGATTATCAAGCTTATCCCCAAGGATGGGGATAAGGCCTTGATCAAAAACTGGAGGCCAATTACCCTCCTTAATGTTTCTTATAAAATTCTAGCTAAAGCTATGGCCCTTCGCCTTGAAAAAGTCCTCCCTAAATTCATTTGCTCTACCCAGATTGGCTTTATTAAGGGTAGGTATATCCTTGAGAACCTCATCACGAGTTGGGAAGCCATGGACTGGGCTAAAGCCTCTTACCAAGACACTGCTATGTTTTTACTTGATTTTGAAAAGGCCTATGACCGTGTTGAGTGGGATTTTATTATTATGATGCTGCAAGCCTTTGGTTTTCCGGATATTTTCTGCAGTTATGTTAAGGTCCTTCTTTAGGACGCCTCGGCTCAACGTGAAATTAATGGCTCCCTCTCTCACAGTTTTAAACTTGGCAGATTCATCAGGCAAGGCTGTCCGCTTGCCCCTGCCCTGTTTGTCAATGCCTCGGATGCTCTCTATTATCTCCTTAGGGATAGCTCTCTCTCCCCTTGTGTTAGAGGTGTTAGGCTCCCCGATAACTCCAGTCTCCTCAACATCCAGTTTGCGGATGACACTGCCCTGTTTCTTGAGCTCTCGTCCCAGAATATTGACTACCTTGTTCAAAAGCTAAAGATCTTTGGTACTATCTCTGGAGCTAGAATTTCCCATGCTAAATCTACCTTCCTTAGCTGGAAAGAAAAACCTTCTGACTGGTTTAATTCCTATGAGTTCCAATGGGAGGCCCCAACAAAATTGTCCGCTACCTTGGTATCCCCTTCTCTGTCTCGCCCTCTCCGAAGGAAATGTGGCAGTGGGTCAAAAGTAAGATTGACAAGAAGCTGCATAAGTGGAATAACAGATTTCTGTCTTTAGCTGGTAGAATCCAAGTTTGCCAAAAAATTCTTTCGTCTTATAGTGTGTACTACTCCTCTGCTTGGATGTTTAACAACTATCAAATACTTGATATCCAAAAGACTATTAGGCAATACCTTTGGTCTGATGGTAAAGGTGGCAATAAGATGCATTATGTTAGATGGAAATGGTGTCACATGGCCAAGAAGATTGGCGGCCTTGGGTTGAAAGATCTCAAGACTCAAGGCATTGCCCTCGCTGCGAAATGGATTTTTCACTCTCTGGATGGTATAGAACCCTGGAAAGTTTTGATCAGAAATAACATAGAGAGGGGTGTTCTTAAAAATCCTAAATCTTGGAAAGCGCTTCCCCTTGCTGATCTTGTGGCGGGCAGGTTTCCCGTCTCCGTGCAAGGCTTATGTGTCTTTAGGTCCATATGGAAAGCATGGGAGCATGTTAGGAGTCTTATTGACAGCTCTAGTGTTAGCAGCAATGGTGTTCTTCATGGGGAGAGGTCTATATGGTGGAACCTGTATCATGCTAATAAACCCTTAGCTCTCACTCAAGGCTGTTCGGCCAAGCTTTGGGCTAATTCCGGTATTAAGATCTTCATGGACTTGTTTGAGAATGATGTTTTGATCAGCTGGGAAGAACTCAGCTCTTCCTATAACCTGCCTCCCACCCAAAAAAGAACCTACCATATGATTAAAAAAGCCTAGGAGCACCTTGCTTTGCCCTTCATTACTGATCTTGACTCTCACAGGTTCTTGACTTTCAAATGGAAAGATGGCTCTCCTTTGCCTAATGTTAAAAGCCGCAATATATATGATCTGATTTCTGATGATGACTCTATTGTTAACCATGTTAATTTGCTTTGGTACTTGGACCTGCCAGTTAACTCTTGGCAAAAGTACTTTATTCAACTATGGAAAAGCCCGGTTCCTCCTAAAATTCAGTGCTTTAAATGGCACCTTATTATTGACAGACTTCCCTTAAGAAAAGATCCTCTTAATGCTGACATGTGTTCCATTAGCAGACTTCCTGATACCTGCAGACACATCTTTTTTGACTGCTCTTTCGCCAGGGAGGTTTGGTTAATGTTTGATTTTTGCATTCCTGATCATGTGAATGTTTTTAACATTATTACTGGTTATATTGCTGGGTTGAAAAAAGATGCTAATCTATTCTGGTTTATCTTATCTTCTTATATCCTCTGGTTTATCTGGAAACTTAGAAATGAAGACAAGTTTAATGGTAATGGCAGATGTCTTACTGAGTCTTTCCGTAGACTCACTTTTTTTAAAATTGCTTCTCAGGTTTGCTTCTTGATGAATATTGAAAGACATAAGCTCCTCCGATTCTTGCAAGATGGGCACACCACTATGTTCGTGTATGAAATGAAGGATGGCTAAGAGTGGAGGAGGCTTGCGAACAACCTGTCTTCCTTTGAAGAGGCTCTTAATAAGCTGCAAAATGAGATCAACAGTAACAGGATGCTTGTTGTCGACCACATTGCCATGCTTGCTCAGATCCATGAGCAAAAGAAGGTGATCTGGATGGAAGGGGCCAAAGGTTGGACTACCTGGGTTTAGTCCTTCAACTACACTCTGCACTAGCATGTTTTGTACCTTGGTTCTGTTCCAGGTTTTTTTTTTTCTGTCTTGTAATCTTGTCGGTGACTCTGATGTTTGCTACTCTCTCCGGTGACTATGGTGGTTGAGGCCTAAGCCTCCCCTGGTTTTTTGTTCCTCTTCTCTGTATCATTGTTACTCTCAATCCTTAATTTAAAAAAAAAGAATGCATCTTCAAGTATGACTCTGAGGTCTTAATTTAAACAAAAAAAATGTTGACTAGAGTTATTTTTGTGTTTGTTAGGTAAGTGTAATGGGATTTTTTAGTAGACTCTAGCTCTCAGTCTAGAGCTTTTACAGTCGGGTGTCTTTGGTACTATGGTAATAGGGTTTCTTTTCATGGTGGGGGGCCCTATAGAACCCTCATTAATTTATCTTATAAAAAAACATTGGAGTATGCAGCACATTTCTTTTCACATGATATTGCATATTTTATCCTTAGAGAAGCTTAACGTCCATTACAAATCTCAATTTTGTTTCCCTGGTAATCTTATTATCCAAGGCACTAGAACAAATTCACCATTTTATAAATCAGCTTAGTTTTCCCTGTCTTGTGATGTCAGTCACTTTCTGGCTGACAGTTGACAAACCTGAGAAAATCAAAAGTATTTATGTGGCTGTTTCCTATGCTTTCAGACTTGGTTTGTTCTTATTCCTATGCTTTTAGACTTTGATTTGTTCTTAATCCTATGCTTCCCACTCACTGTCTTTATGGGTTCTTTTGCTCATGATTTTCATGCACTTTGCAGTTGTTCCAGAAATGTTTGACCACTTGTACTGTATTTCCATGGGCTTTTAAACCTGGGGCCCAGTGACCATATATTATGGTTAAAATGGGATGAACTCAAATATTGAATGATCAGGCCTCAAATAGCAAAGAGACATGTTATATGTTCAAATGGACCAATGTTGAATTGGGTAAAAATGTGTTTCTACCGTTGCATGACCCCAACTTTACAATAATTCTATTAGCCCAGATAGAAAGAGTTGACCACATGCTCAGTCCAAAATGAAAATTCCTAACTTAAACTAATTTTGAAACTTTATTGATGTCAATTTAATGATTGGTCTGAAACTTGGCAACACATTAGCAAATAGTTGACTGTGATTGTTTTTCCTAAAGAAATTGAAATTGGGAGAGCTTGGACCACTCAAAGAGACTTTCTAGAATCTAGTTCTGTAAGCCATGTATGATAGAATAGTGATTATGATATTCCTCTTGAAGAAGAGAATTAGCTATGAAAAATTCCTCAGCTAGAACCGGTCACTTTAACTACATGCATTAAAACTTTATTGTTTGTGTTTATAATTATATCATCATAATTAATCTGAAATTAGGCAAAGTCTTGGCAAAATAGTTGACTCTACTTGTTTCCCTAACTACTAAAAGTAACTTGAGGGCACTGACCACCTAAGATGACTATTGTAATTATGACTTCTAATCCTTTATGGATAATGTATTGAAAATATGGAATTAAATGGCTCACAAGGCGAAATTGCATAATAAATGAACTGCATATTTATGTGTGCAGGTTAGTTCTGCACTTCCTCCACAATAACTACCAATGAGTATTATTTTGCAACACCCCTTCAGATTTATGCGACTTATGATGAGCTGACACAGCATGGAGAACTATAATATCCAGTCTGGATTTTTCAGACCATCCAGATTTGTCAGATGTGGTCCAAATTTTGCAAATCTTTCAAATGCTAAGGATGCCTGCAACTCTATATAGACAACGGATTTAACAGAAACTTGCACAGATAGGAAAAGATATCCTAAAAATTTAACTCACAGTCCTGCAAGCTGGATAACAAAATCACCCTTCAGTGCCAACTAGAGAATACCATGCTCAAGACTTGACAGTATCACTTCAAACAGATCAACAACTCTTTACCATGGGTTCATACTAGTGAAATACATCTGACTGGTCTTCAATTCAACAGTTCAACCTGTAGAGGGGCAAGTTAGGGATTCACCTAAGGCTTTCAAGTACTTTCTAGTTTGCAAATTCAAGTTCTTTTTGCTTTACTGATTTCATAATATGTGAATGTGATACGTATCACTGGTTGCATATAATCTCACAAAATTGTGTTTGATCGTTATCACCAGTTGTATATCCATCTATGTAAATCATGTGAGCAAAGAAGACACTGTGTAAGGTAACATCAATACACCTCTCTCAATTGTTCGCATCAACATTTTATATGCAGATTTTCTACCATTTGAAAGAAACATTTTATATTTCTCTCATCTGTTGCTTCAAATATATTACTTTATCTACTTTAATTTATTCTAGGGCTGCATATTGTTTACAGTAATGCCATATTACAATGGCATTAGATGCTTGAAATTTGAATCCTTGAAGGGTTGTAATTTCATCCAATGGTGAGAAATAGTCCCCATCAGTTACAAAAGGCAGTAACTTGGCATTTAATAAAATACACCTTTGTCTGCTAGTCTACAAGATGCATACAAGAACTGAAGGATAAAACGGTCATCAAAACTCAAGTATAGGCAATGGTCAGAGAACAAAAAGATGGAAATTTTCAGTCACTGGTTAAAGAGTACAAGATCTGCCACTCAGTTCATTAGAATGGCTAATAAAGCAAGGACTCATGCAATCAAAAGGTGAATTCAGATGTATAAAGATGTTGATCAAAAGAAAATTAGAAGTATATACTATATATACACACCCATGGTAGAGACTCTGGGGTGCCAAAGCAGCCTGGGTTCTATTTCTATGTTATACTTCAATTTAAGTGGCACTGCATTATGATTATTATGGATTAGTAGTTAAAGATTTTCATGATGTAAGAATGAACATTGATAGTGTTGAGAACAAAACATAATATAATCAAATGCAATTATGCATTTTACATCAAGTCAAATTAAAAAGACCTTCGATGTAGCTACTACTAGATTTGTTCAAAGCTGTATGCTACTGTCAAATGTATCACTAGTGAGAAAATGCCCACGCATATAAAATCAATGTCACTGATTAAATATTGGAGAGGGCACTACTGTGCTAGGGGTATTTGTTGAGATCCCAACAGTTGTCAATTCGAACAATGGAGATGCCTCTACTGCTCTAATTTAATACTAAATAAGTTTTAAGGATTGAAGTATCCATGTACAACAAGAAACCATTTAAATCCATTACTGGATACACTCTTGCAGCAAACTTGACAAGTTCGAAATATTGTTTGTAAAATATCTACATTACTGGGTCCTTCCCCCTGACCCCCTAGGTCCCGGTCCAGTTTGAACCAGGTTCAGATTCAAGCTTGATTTGTATGCCGTTTGTGCAGGGCACAGGAAAATCACTGCAAGTTCGTCTGGAATGAGCTCAGATGAACCTGGAACAGATTTTGCAACATTTTCTCAGACTGCAATGGACCTGAAGGAATTTTTAAAAATATTCATTGTTTTGCTGAGCGTGGGGACTTGTCAGGGAGTCTTTGGTTCACCATTTTTTCCAGTATTGGGGAATGTCCTTGGTTTGTATCCACCTTGTCTTCTACAAATCACCTTTGCCCTTAATTTTCTGTATTGATTCCCAATGTCTATTCAAAACAATTTGCATCCTTAAAATTAACATTTTATTATTATCTTCTAATATTATATATTATTGAGACTGTATAATATTTAGAAATATTAGTATATATTAAAATATTAAAAATATGTACATTACATCAAAGATTCTTTTATTTAAGGCTATAAATATGGACAAAACCAACTCCAAAAAAAATTTTGACCAAACGCACAAACCCAAACCTTGAACCTGAACCCAAGCCCAAACTGGAACCAGTAACTTAGTTTAATATTGTGAGTTGGGACCTATTTTACTAAAAAGCAATACATAATGATAATATTAAGAAAACAAATTACTTCAAAGTTAATTTTGCTCTTTCATTATCTCCATGGAAAGTTATATGTACAATTATACCTAAAAGCACATACTCAATAATACCAAATATATAGCAGTTCTGAAGAACACATCCTTGCAATTAGCTACACGAGTGAACAAAGGCTAACGAGAGTGAACAAAATATCTTAGCTTTCTAATAAAAAGCCATCATTGATAAATTTTGAAGCCTACCAGTTATAATAGTATCGTCAAGGGCTCTTTGCATGCGTGCAATTGCCCTCTCCCTTGTAGGTGCCCAAACAATAAGCTAAACAAAAAACAAAAAACCAATGAATTAATATCCAGCTCATTAGACAACTTTATAATACCTAATATAAATAGTATAACCTAAATTGTGTTATATGAGATCAAATTAGAAATTCGCATGGAACTATCTGATTGCTTAATCTGAAAAGCAACTTAAAGATGTCAATAATTGTAGATAAGATGAACAAATTCAACATGTTAAATAAGCTAAATGCATGAATTAACAGCAAATTTCTGAATTGCACTGTGTAGTTTTGTAATATTGTAATATTACAAAATTACACACAATAAAATCCAGAAATTTGCTGTTAATGTCAGAGCAGCCCAATAGAAGAACACAGTCTCTAAATTCTTAAAAGCATGAAAAAAAATTCCAAAGTGAACATCGTGAAAACAACGATTTGGAGCATGATGAAACTTCTCAGATAACCACCTTTCCTAATAGAGAGTCATAGCTTGGGGGAACTACATAATCAGAATAAATATGACTGTCCATGCGTACAAATGGACCTCCTGCTGGCAAATAACTTGTTATCCGGCCTGCACATGAGGGCATATAATGAATCAAAATTTCATATTTGCAGGGTCCCATGAATTATCTTATTAACTATCATACATCCTTATGAATCGTCATGAAAAAAAAATTTGAAGCATATCTATGGATGTTCAAAAAATGTAAAAATTGGACAGGATCCTGTCATGAAAGAAGGTATTTGCATTAAAAAAGGTTAAATGGGGCAAATGTAAATTACTAGTATAATAACCCTGGGTCCCATGTTCCAAAAATACATAACTAAACATAGGACAGTATGCTTGAGGTAAACAATATAATATTAATAGGGTAGGCTGCACAGTTTTTGCAATACCATGGTCTTCCTGATCATTCCCAATCAGTCAATTTCCAATCACAAATCAAATATGATTTTGCTCACTGCTTAATTGTTAGGACTCGGGACTGTGACCTCCAAGTCCCCAAACACTCTTTTCTCCACAAGTCAAGTTTAAGTGCCATCCTTCAATTGTGGGAAATGGGAAGCAGATTCAGTTGGCTAAAGAACACCAATCTTGTAGTGTTCCCATGATTATTAGCAGTGATTATCACACAGACAAGGAAGAATATTTTATTAACAGTTGGTTGTAGGCTAGCTAGAAAGGGATAAGAATTCTTCATCTGAGGCCAATATTAAAAATCAATTTTCTGGATATTTGACATTTGTATGGCTAGAAATCTGTAGCACAGTAAATACGGCCCATTTAATTTGATCTACCAATAGCAATAACTTGAGATTGAGAATAGTGCACAGCATCAATCTACTAGTTTTACGTGCTTTAGGGCTAAACCGTAACTTACATCCAGTGTTAAGCTTCACACTCAACTGCCACTGTTTTGTTGCACATTTAGGTATTCATTGCCATGTGACAGAAAGAAAGTTAACTGTTTAACATTTGGATTCAGATCTAAAGCTTTAGACAAGGGTTTAAGGGTGCACCTGGTCCTGGGCGAAATCCTTTGAAAGCATCCTCTGCATTAATACGGCATTCAATGGAGTGTCCTCGTAAGACTATATTCTCCTGTATGTGGTTAAAAAATTATTTAAACAGTTGATTGGCTTAATACCCAGTATAAAGTGGAGAATACATAATCCAAACAAATCAATTCTATTTATTGTCTCAAGAAATGCCACCTGTGTCATCCGAAGCTTCTCTCCCATAGCAACACGAATTTGTTCCTCAATTAAATCAGTCGAGGAAATCATTTCAGTGATTGGATGCTCCACCTACATTTATAAACAACTCAGTCTTTTGTCATTCAAATTTGTTTGATGTGTGCAATATGTCTCACAAGAAAGGGCCAAGGAATGGGATCAGTGCAGTCTTACCTGAATCCTAGTGTTCATCTCCATGAAGTAGAAGGAACCACTTTCATCAAGAAGAAATTCAACAGTGCCAACCCCAATATACCCTATAGATGTAGCAGCTGCAACAGCAGCATCGCCCATTGCCTTTCTGAGGTCAGGATTCAAAGCAGGTGATGGTGCTTCCTCTAAAAGTTTTTGATTCCTCCTCTATATTCAGAAGATAACAGATAAAACCACAACTAATATCAAAAGAGATTAAAGATGGTGAAATTCTAACAAAATTTCAGTATCTCATAAGCATTTTGATATGAATATAAAAGTTAGAACAGTCATCAAAAATACTTTTTTTAGTACAACTTAGTGTAACTGCAACATACACTAGAGAAAATGCATTTGAGAGAGAACTAAATGTTGTGAAAACTTCTGAAATTAGATAGACAAAACTCAACTCCACAACACTCATAAACATCAAGGATGAGAAAAGTAGGAAGTTTAAGTACAATATGCTGAAGCATTCGACCACATAAAGGTTTGTAAACAAAAAGCAAATAGTAGCCGCATTAGGTTCTCCTTGTTCGATTCCAAAAAGAACAAATCATACAAATATAAAACTTTATGAATCACCCAGACTACATTGGTGCTCATTTTGTATTAAAAGTACTTGAAATGTGATACAAAACTGGATCTGGGTCATCAACAAGATTAGTTGCTTGAGTCCACTACCAATTTTTGAGTGGCTAGACACAGTATTGGCCTCGTAAATGCAGTTATCTTGCAGAGGTAATAACAGTAATTCAGTGGCATCCAAAGTTGAATATATTTACTATCTAAGGGACTAAGATCTATTGTTAAAAGCATCGGATTCTCATTGTGGAGACGCCAGTCCAAATCCCCCTTGTGACATCTGGGTGTAATTCTAATTGGACTTCCATTGTGGACTTATATGCCTTCTCAGTTGAATAAAGTTGAATTTGTTGATTAACTGGAGGTGTTGGTTGACTTGGTCCTAATAGACAAAGTGATCCAGTGGGGGGATAAGGCCCTACATTTGTGGCCGCAGCAGCTGAGGCCAGACTAAAAACTCCCAAGATACAAATAAAAAGATAAAAATCTAAAAAAAAAGATTGAATATCTTCACATATTCATATTCCTCTAGAAATGTTATGCACTTTTAGAAACAAAAAAAAGTACCTCCTTTCAAGTCAATATAAAAAGATTATGGTTTTTGAAAGGTGGAAAAAATGAGTACCAAGTGTTTTGTTTCTGTCACAAGTCAGTTTTGTAACTGTCAATCTGTGTGAACCTGTGACGCAAGGTAGGACGGAGAGGGGCCAAAGGCACACCCTAACCAGATCCACATTGCAGAGATCACACGCGAAAGCAACAAACACACAAGTGAGAGAGAGAATGCAGATATCCTTTCATATATTAACTTCAATTGATTCATACATGCCGGGCTGTAAGGCCTTCCCAGTTTAGGCCAGATATTACAATCAAGTACAGAAGTCCTCCAACATGCGAGGATCTGAAACCATCTTCTAGCTTCTATCTTTGATGTCCTAATCGCTCTTTTAAAACTACAAACAAAGATTACATTTTATACAAGAGGCTACCGAACAAGTCTACCTTCAGATCCACCATCAACGGAAGGAACGATCAGATCTAGGTCCTCACGCTTCCCAATGATAGATACCATAATTAAACCCGCAACCAAAATTAATTGCAAGAGTCGGCCTCAACAGGAAACTAAAACAAACAACTCGGTAAGCAAGGAAACCGAGCGCCAGACAAGCATCACCGAGCACCAGGGAAGTTCACCGAGTGTCAAAGAGATAACCGACCAACACCGGTAAACAAAGGAAACCGAGCAACACTAAACCAACTCGGTCAAAGAAGGAACCGAGCCACACAAGAAAACACAAACATGTTTTTGGTGACACAGGATTGCCAAGGACCCGAGATGCTCCTGCATCAACCTGTAATGTCCCCTTTCCAGAGCGGAATTTAATGATAATAAGAATTGAATATAAGATTAAATAATTAAATAATGAAAAAAATAAATATAGTTATAATTAAGTCATAATAATAAATTATAATATATAATAACAGAAGAATATATTATATAATATTATTAATAAATAGATATAATAATATTATAAATTAAATAAATAATATTATAATTTCCAAATAAATAATAATTAATAATTAACCATAATAATCAAAATTATAATATATTAAATGCTAATCAAATGTTATATAAAACTAAAATATATTATAATATGAATTAGTAAAAAATGTATATTACAGCAAATAACCCTCGAGAACTGATCGTGTTTTTCTATGCCTATCAATAAATAATAATAGTATAATATATAATAATATTATTATTATTTAGATTAAAATAATAATTTTTAAATACCTTAATAATATTAAAATGAATAAATGCATAAATATGAATGTAAATATAACTTGTCTCATAATAATATATACTAATCAAATATTTAATCAAAATATATTAATATATTAAACCATAGATGGTTCATATCAACTCCCACATACTTCACGTAATAATAATCATAGATGGTTCATATCAACTCCCACATACTTCACGTAATAACCATTATTGTCTTCATATATTAATCAAGATTCAATACATATATTTATCTTAACCCAACACATGTTAATATATCTATTATAATCAGCGAACTAAATAGGGAAAGCACGATTTCAATATTGGGACACGATCTTTGGTAGAGGAAGTATAAATAAACGGTTTGTAAGCAAGGGGAATCATCAGGGAAGACGGAAATTCAGTGGTGAAACACAACAGACCACACAATCATTAACCCAGTCAGCATATTTAATAGTTACTCAGACATCGATCTTCAATACAATCAGCAGATACAGACAGGAGTAAGGAGGAATTACGTTTGCAGTCAAAGGACAGAATCATCGAATATTTTTTATATATTACCTTTTCATCCTTTACAGATTGCTCTGTTTAGAGCACATTGCCTTACGGCATCCATGGTGCAAGAAGACTCATTCAGAGACGACATCTCTAGTGCATATATTTATTTTTACATCAGACACGGCTGGCACTATGGGCCATATTCAGAAACATCTCTAGTGCATATATTTATTATTACATCAGACTTTGCATATATTCAGTGCTTCATCAGACACGGCAATGTACATATTTACATACAACGATTGTTTGCACAATAATTAAGAGATATTTGCTACTGTATGTGCCACAATTGTATATTGGATATTGCAATTGCCATTATCAGTTTACAATATTAGAACAAACATTATCATCATGCATCCATTGCAGTTTGCATCAAGCATATAGTGAACATCATAATAGATATCAGACATTGTCCATTGAATATATTTATAAATAGGTCAGATTTTTCGTTAATCTTTCATCAATTGCTTAAAATCATATCCATTTAACATAGTAAGTGTTTTGCCCTCTGGGGTAAACTTAGTAATGCATAGACATAGTACAAGAAATATAATAAACACAGAATATATCAGAGAATAGTAGATGCTTTCATTAATCATTCCAATGTATGAGTACATTCACATCCTAATCATAATAATCATTCCTTCACCCATAGGTGGTACATATTTATCTACCCGAAGGGGTGTGACCAAACGTCACCGCCCAACCCAACTGCCCTTCGGTAAACTAATTACCGTCGGAACAACATAACTAATACACAACATATAATAAAGTAGTCTTTCCAGCTAACATCATCCCCCCCAAAAAGAAAGTCATCTCCAGCGACTCACAACAAAAGGGAGATGAAATACACCACATAGAATAAGAAAATCACTACGAAGGGGCGAAGGGGTGTCCCTGAAAAAGCTAGAGTGTCGCCCTCCCCATCAATGTTGCTTCGAGTAGTTCTTTTTCCGTCACAACACATTCCTCCCGTGCCTGCACCAAAATTGTCTCCAAAACACAATTTTCAGTTGTAGCCTCCACTAACTCTTGTTCAAACGATACTGTCTCCCTAGCCAATCTGACCTCGATAGCCACCTGTGTCACCTTCTCCACTTCCAACTCCTGGGTACACTGAGCCAAGTGTCGCTCTACTGCCTCCAATCGGGTGGTCAGTTCCTCCCGAGCTCTTTGTGCATCCACCAAGGCAGCCTCACGTCCAACCAAAACCTACTCTGAGTGCCTCAAAGAGTAGTACCCCTCTTGAAAGGCTTTCTCCAGTGCTCTCTCCACCTCTAGCGTGCAAACATTCCACGCCTGCAGCAGCTCTAGGTCTCATCAACTGGTCACACTCCTCAAAGGCTGATAACTGAACTGACGTTTTGATGCCCCAACTCACAATTGTAGTGTACCACAAAAATAAAATGGGGGTTTGGGACAACGCCCCCAACGAGGTCAAGGGGCAGCGCCCTTGCTGCCAAGACCAAATTAGCACCTTCAAACTCACACAGAAGTCCATGGGGCACACCATTTTCGTGATTTTCTTCCGATGCCATACTCTTCCTGTCAACCGCTTTCAATGCCTGTGCAATTGGCCAATGACTATGTTTTCTTCACTACCTACTTATGTCCTTCCCTTCGGTGCCATACATTATTCACTGTGAACTGTTTTTATTTGTCGTCTTTTTTTTTTAAGAACCTTCGCTGCCACTCCTTGTCGTCTGTATAGAATTTCTCCCTGATTAGCCTTCCTCTCACCTTCATACTGAATCGTACGGTTGCTTCAAGTTCTGGTTGCATGCAAAAATTCACGTCGTACCCTCTGTGTCGTGTCTTCTCGGCTGCCGCCTGAAAACGCATGTTTGGGCATGCCATTGTTCAATGAACATGCCACCGTTCGGTGACATTCCACCATTCGGTGAACATGCCACCGCTCGGTGACATTCCACCATTCGATGGTCGTGCCACCATTTGGTGGTCATGCCACCGTTCAATGACATTCCACCATTCGATGGTCATGCCACCGTTCGGTGATTATGCCACCATTCGGTGACATTCCACCGTTCGGTGGTCATGCCATCGTTCGGTGGCAATCACTGTTTAATGACTTCCGCAAGTTCTTCTTTTTTCTTTTTTTTTTAACTTTAATTCCACCATACAGTCGTTCAAACCTTAGTCATACGGTGTGTTTTTTTTTTCTAATAAATTCTTAATCTAATTGCCTTCCGAATGCTTCTCCGGTCGCCCGTATGGACAGCTCTCGGGTCACCTATCTGACCTCTCGAGTCCCTTTCCATCCTCTCAGGTGTTTTGTCCCTCCTCTTGGGTCCATCCTCTCCGAGTAAGGTCTCAATTTGGACCCGTTGATGGCCTCATGTATCTCCACTCCATCGAGAGTCCACAACTTGATGGCCCCATCATAGCCGACTTCCCGAGCTTTGTATGGTCCCACCCGTTTTACTTCAAATTTTCCTAGCTTAGTCTCATTCTTTCCATTGTACAACACCAGCTGGCCAAGGAAGGAACGCATCTTTCATAGGTGCTTATCGTGCCAACATTTTTTCTGTTGTTGTGCAACCTTCGTTGCCCATTCTGCTATCATTCTTCTTTCATTTAATTTATTAAGAGTGTGCAACCGCTCCCTCAAGCTTTGCATGTCGCCGAGTCTATTTTCAATGGCCATCCAAAGGCTTGGAATCATAAATTCTACAAGGACCACGGTCTCTTGCCTGTACATAAGGAGAATAAAGATTTTGAAGGTTGCGGTCTTCCACCCAAGATTCCAATCGTCGCCGGCACGAATGATCTTAGGTCCCTCTTCCTTGCCCAAATTCATTAGCTTGACAGACGGCTCCTTATACTTCATGGGGTTTTGCTCATCAAATTTATGTGTCAGGACTTCACTTACTTTCGCATCCCCTTCCTTGTATTCACCGTACTCCAAGGGAAATGTTTCTGGCTCTTCCTCAATACTTAGTATATTGCATCCTGGTCGAAAGAGTTCATAATCCTCTATTTGCCAGTGGAAGAGACCATTCAGTGAATCTGTATCATCCTCTGAGTATTCCCCCAATCTTAGCACACCTTCACTATTCGGTTCCATTCCGTCCCTTCATCCCTTCGATCGTTTTCACTGTCAGACTTTGAGTCTGAAGAAGAGGCTATCTCTTCGCTCACCATCTGGGTGCGAAGGTCGATGGTGAACTTCCTCCCCCCATTCTCCATCAAGAGGGTGTTTTCCTTCCAATTGTGGTTTACCTTCGCCATGACCAGCCACCCTCGACCCAAAATAGCATCATAACCCTTCTTTTTCAAAGGTATCACCACAAAGTCTAGTACAAATGGTTGCGAACCAATGGTGACCTGTTGTGCCATCATCGTTCCGAGGGGTTTGATACCTTGCTGATCGGCGCCCAATAAGTTGAAGGTTGGGGGCCACAAGGTTTACTTGCCCAATTTCTTCCATGTCTCCTCCAGAAGGACGTTCACTCCTGACCCTCCATCCACTATAGTGTCTGTTAGGATGGAGCCAAGGATGCCCATCTCGACAACTGTCGAGTACCTTCCGCTGTTTACAACAAGTATCACCAGGTTAGTTGTAAACCCTCCGGGGATGTCTATACGTGTGGTATTTGGCTGCGTGGCCAAGTTCCCCAACAGTGTCGTTCCCAAGTGAGGCATGGTGTGAAGGAGGTCCTGTAGTTTCACCGGTACCTCTAAATGTAACATTTGTCTCAGAATGTTTTGTTCTACATCCCTACAGCCCGAGGTGGTGGCCATCTCCCATGTTTCTTTTTGCGCTTTCATCGTCTTCTCTATTTCTTCCTTACCCTCCCGTGTCCCTTGTTTTGTTTGTGATCGTGTGATGGCTAGTACCCCCTCATCACTTCTCGTTCCCTCGATGTTGAGCAAGTTGACCCTGGATTTTGGGCAGTTGGCATCCTCGTGGTTGCCAGGACCACACCAGCAGCATAGCTTCTACGAGGTGTCGCCCTTGTCACAGTCCCTTGCAAAGTGACCCCACTGATTGCAAGCTCGGCATTGGATCATCGGCCGACCCTTGGAGTCATATTGTATTCAACTCGTTGTGTTTGGTGTTGTTGTTATTGCCCCTTCCGCCACTGGGTCAGTTGCCTCCGTACCCGCTCGAGGATGCGTTATTGTTAGTCTCTGCCCCTGATGTAGATGGTTGCTCTTGGGTAAATAGCACTTGTTGATTCCTCGCATTCATGTTGTATGGGCATTCCTTGGTGGAATGGCCCATCATCTGGCAAATGTCACAAAATGCCTCTTTGGGACACAACCCCTTTGTATGGCCGCTTGCCTTGCAGTTTGTGCACCACATGTCATCTACCCCCTTGCCGGTAACCCCTTTCATGGTCTTGAACTCCTTCATCATTCTCTCCATGTCCTTTTGGAGTACCCTGACTTTTTTCTTCAACTCGCCATCACTGCCACTGTCATCGTCCGAAGTGGCATCGTCGTCGGAAGAGGACTTGTTTCTTTTCTTCTTGGAGGTCTTTTGATCGCTCTCCAAGTCCATCGCCCAGTTATAAGCATCTACGTATGAGGTGGGGGGCACTATCTTCATTTTCCTCCGTAGGTTAGATTTCAAGCCCTCCACGAACCATCTTTTCTTCAGGCCATCCGCTGGCTGGCTATCCATTTTTCCGACTAACTCCTTCAGTCGGCAACCGTAAGCTTGCACGGTCTCCTTCTTGCCTTGTTTGGTACCGTATATCTCAAAAACAATTTTATTGCCATCCCTCAAGAGTCAAACTCCTCAAATTCTTTCTTCAGGTCGGCCCAAGTGGTCACCTTTGTTTTGTCCACATCGGAGTACCAATCGATGGCTACCCCTCTGAGTGTGGTTGGAAATTGTTTTACCCATTCTGCGTGGTCGGCAACTCCATTCGCCAACCAGATTGTCTCGCACGTACGACAATGTCATACTGGATCTTCCTTCCCATCTCCATGGAATTTTGGCAGCTTCTCTTTGTTAGTCGCCATGTTTACTTTTCTAGGTGTCGACTGTGTTTGCAGCACCGGTTGTGTTACAGGCTGAGATGGTACTGCCGGCATCGATACCACAGAAATGTTTGGTACCATACCACTTGATGTCCCTGAACTACTGAAACTGTCCAAGCCTGGTGGGCTACTGTGATCCCCCTGCCCCTCTATCACTTCGATACTCTCGGCGGCAGCAATATCCTGAGCCTCCCTCCGTGCGGCTTCCTCTTCTTCCTTCCTTCGGGCTTCTCTTGCTTTCGTCCATGGGGTTAAGGTTAAGGTTAAGGACCCGAACAAGCTCCTTGTTTCTTCTAGGCGGTCCTCGTCACTTCTTCCGGCCTCCTAGTCAGATTCCTCCAGACCCTCGCCTTCACTTACTCCCTTCGGTAGTCCTTCGGCACGTCTTCTAAATCTCTCCCTTCGCCTGGCTTGCTGCTGTGCAAGTACAGCTTTTCTAGCGGCTTGTTCCTCCTCGAGTTCCTTCTTTAAATTTCTATTTTTATTCAATTGATTAGGCATAAATTTTATTCAATCATTGATTGTCAGAGCATGCTCTTCTTCAAAAAGTTATGTGATTTCGTCCTCATTCGTCCTCACATTGATATTCTCCTCAAATGGTATTCCCATTCATCCACTCATTCTGTCACCTGCCAGATTCATTTTGCAACGGCGCCAGATGTTTTGCCCGCTAGGGTAAACTTAGTAATGCATAGACATAGTACAAGAAATATAATAAACAGAGAATATATCAAAGAATAGCAGATGCTTTCATTAATCATTCCAATGTATGAGTACATTCACATCCTAATCATAATAATCAGTCCTTCACCCGTAGGTAGTACATATTGATCTACCCTAAGGGGTGTGACCAAACGTCACCGCCCAACCCAACTGCCCTTCAGTAATAACTAATTATCGTCGGAACAACATAACTAATACACGACATATAATAAAGTAGTCTTTCCAACTAACAGTAAGTAGGGAATATTGGATTAATAGTCCCAACATGTCCGAATAGTGAAAAAGGGGTCATTACAAAATCAGCAGTTTTATCTAATTTGAAAGTAAAGGAAGCAATAAGAAAGCATTTTGCCTTCATATTTTGGTTGTTGGGCTTCCAAGCCAAGCCCAAAACATGTCAAAAGAGGTGTCTATTATATATTCTGTGTTTATTATATTTCCCAAAAATGGATAGGAGATGTCTTTAGCCATTTTTGTAGCCATTAGAGCTAAGGATGAGCAATCTTTGATTTTAGACAAGCTAGTTGAGTGCATGTGATGCTAGTTGGTAAAGTGTGACGTGCTGGACACTTCTCCACTAAATTGCATAGGTCATATGCCAAGGTAAATCTTACATTCTCTCCAATGTTCCTTGGAGATGCATCCCTGAGGTTTTAGGCAGTTTCAAGGACAGGAGGAATGGGAACAGAATGTCTCCCCTCAATATGAAGGATGTTCCTAAGGTGTTGCCAAAGGGTCACCATACGGCAAAAACGAAAGCCATATTCTTAAATAAAATATTGTTGTACAGCCTCAAGTGAAAACAATAGTGCCTACGAAGAAATAAGGAGTGCCTAAGGTGGCTACAAATAGTGCCTACGGTGAAGCCAGAAAGCGTATGGTGATGAAAAAATTTATGCCACACAATCACAAAACAAGGTGCGCTAAGGGAGCTACATCGCATAAACAATAAATAGGAAGAGAGTCGTTGTAGGCTGCCAAAGATAGAAGCTGCAAGGAAGCCGTATGTAGCCAGGAAGGAAATAGAAGTGTCGCAAGGAAGTCGTACGTCAAGAAGAAGGAAATAGAAGTGTTGTAACACAGGCCATACGCATTGAAGGTGTGAAGTGCCATATGCAAGAGAGATACCGCACACGGGCATACCCTAGCTAAATCTTTTGGATATCATATTTTCAAAACAACAAGAGAGAAGTCAATTACTGATGGATACAAGAACAAAGAAGAATTGGAGAAAACAATTACAGACGTCACCATCAAGCAGCAATTCTGGCATGAATAATGACAAAAGAATGTTGCCATCTGGAGTGCGAGTTGCAGGAAAAATGGATACAAGCAAGAAGAAAGTAAAACCGAAGGTGCAAATCCAGAAGGACAAAGCCACAGTGCAAAACGTGACATTTGAGGGTTTGAATGGCAGAGTATTGCACATGGTGGCAAGAAACAGTCAATAACTATCCTATCAAGGAAAGTTTGAAACGGGCACAAGTGCAGTGAGTCATTCAGATGCCAATATTTTATATCCGAGATTTCGAGGGGGCTTTACGCTTAATGCTGGAAACTTATGACAGGCATAGGCGAAGGTCCACTTTTCAGTATTTGGGCCACAACATTACCATCCCTTTCATAGCCTCAGAGTTTACTAGGGTATTCGGCCTACCGGGGACAAATGGGTAGAAAATTGATCGCACGGTCAAGAATTTCAATAAAGAGCAAAAGGAAAGATTAATAAGGATGGTTTCCAGGAATCTGAGACCTGCGGAGTGGGCCTACCTAGCCGATGCTAGTAAGAGCCAAGGGCTGAAGAAGTCTTTCGTCGCTGAGGGTGATTGGAGATGTTTGATGAACGTGGTGAAGAGTAGACTCGCAGGCTCGAGTCGTGCTTCCGATATTGCCATTCCCCAGATTGTCCTCGTGAATGGACTTAGGAACGGCACAGTTTATGATTGGGCTACACTACTGGCAGATCGGATGGACAAGTTTATGACACTCCAGCACAAAACTTTCTATATGCCACACTATGCTATAGGTTACTTTCTTGAGGCAAGGGGTACCCAGATACCAGCAGAGGAGTTGGAGGTGAAGCGGCAGGGCCACGTGGAGCCGACACACCCACCTATTTTGTATTGGCATCACTTGGATACCTTGGCAGTTGGTGGTACTCTACAATCAAGTTCGAAGCGGAAGTGACAGGCTGTGATATCCGAGTCCAAATCTGGAGAGGACGACAATAGTAGTCAAGCGGACTCTAGCAATACTTCAGGAGCCAGTGGAGATAGCCTTCGGACAACAGGTCGAGTAAGTCACGCAACGAAAGAGGAAGTAGTAGACTCTCAGATAGAGGTGGGAGGGGGAGCAACACCCTCGGATGGTGACACTAAGAGAGTCTTGTTTACCCCACCAATTCTGTCTAGAGTCGCCTAGTTGACTCCACCTAGATCATTCAGTGTGACAGTAGGAGCAGTCCAAGTGCCAGGTTTTGGGCAGTTGATGGCCCCAGCCACCATGCCATGTGTGGCTACAACAGTGGTTGCCTGTCCACTAGCACAGATACTACCAGCATTAGCAGAACCAGAACCCGAGTTCGAGAGAGCAGAGCCTACAGAGTTGGCCATAGAGATGGTATAGCCGCCTACAATAAAGACAGTAACGGTCACTGAGGGATTGGAGGATAATCTAGAGGCACCGAGGGAGACCACTGAGATGGCAGCCCCGTAAGTCGAGGGTCCCATTGTCGACTCGTGGCTTACTTAGTTTGACATGGTTGCGCTCAGACCGATTGGACCTCCACCTCCCACACCGCGGAGGCAACCAAAGCCCACAGAGATTGTTGATCTGGAGGCGGATAGGGAGATAGGCAGTACATTAGGCTTTCCTCATGAGGAGGAGGTGGTGGCAGTTCGGGGTGAGGAGGATGCAACTGTGTTGGGTGAGAAACCCCAAGGCCAAGGTCGGATAGGCGTCATTGAGTAGTTTCTAATGGAGATGGAAGCTGGTGCACGACGGATTGCAGCCTCAATAGAGACGCAGGCCATGGGTATGGTGGAGGAGGTTGTAGAGAAACTCATGACATTTGCTACAGGGAAGTGTACCGAGGAGTTTGAGCGTTGTTTTGTGAGTAGGAGATGGCCTACCTCCAAGACGTCGGAGATGTTGGAGGGATGGAGAGTCCATGTGCCTGTTGGAGAGAGTTGGATTCATACTCTACTTCGACAAGCAGGGCAAGGTTTTAGAGAGGTGTATTATGAGCTTCGAAGGGCTAAGCACTAAGGAGTTGGGGCTGAGGCGAAGCGAGTGGTTGCAGTAACAACTTGGGAGGAGCTCGCCAATTGGCTACAGGTGATTGAGATGGAGTTGGCACAAATGAAGGAGAAGGTAGCACGCCAGCATGATTAAATGATGGCTCTTGAGGTGTAGCATAAGACCGAGGTGACTGCCTTGGAGTCGCAGTACCGAGATCAAATAGTAGTACTAGAGGGTAGACTTGCATCGACTTTGCATGAGATCAATAAGAAGAGCAAGAAGATTTTGGAAGCAGAGTTTATGGTAAAGAGTGCTCGAGAGCGAGAGTTGCTTGTGGAGAGAGATTTGCGCCATAGGACTAAGCAAGTTCATGAGTTGCGAGCTCGGCTGGCGTCACCGACACTACCACCCTCAGGGATGCCCTCTCAGCCCCCCTCTACTTCCTGATTTCTTTGTACAGTTGTTTTAGTCTTGTCATTATCCCTATTTTGTTGTGCGCCGTCCAGAGACGACTTTCTTTTTAGGGGGGATGATGTTGTTGGGTAAATCATGTTGTTAATGTTTGTTAGTATAACTGAGGGGTAGTTTGTTGGGAATGGTTGCGACGGTTGGCCTCGCACCCCCTCGGCATCTATATATGTTATGTACTTGCATTTGAGAGATAGCATTAGCATTATTATGGTTAGCATTGTGGTAACTGTTGTCGTGATACATTGTAAACATTGAAGATATTAATGAGGAAGTATCTGTGAGTTCTCTGTGATGACCCATTGTTGAAATAATATTTAATAATAAATAATATTGATAACATTCAATGTTACTAGTAAATAATCAAATAATAATATTGATGAATAATAATATTTAATAATAAGAATAGTAAACATTATTCATTGTTAATCAAATGATATTATTATTATAAGTATAAACACAATTAATTAAGAAAGTTAACTAGCCACAGAAGTAAACATTATTCATTGTTAATCAAATGATATTATTATTACAAGTATAAACACAATTAATTAAGAAAGTTAACTAACCACAGAACATTATATATCCTCTAAGCAATAATAAGAGAGAATTATGTTGTTAACGGTTTCAGTTATGGAAAGAGGCAATAAGCAGAGACATGTCTCTTCAACTGAAGGATACATCTACTTGGTTGTAAGCTATATAATGAGAATTGGTTTCATTTTCAAAAGGGTGAGATATAAGGAAAAAACAAGAATAGATAGTTAGTCGCTGTAGTAAGACAGCGATCTCTGCATCCAATTAAGCATAAATTATAAATAGCAGAGAAAATACATGTTCATATTCATTCACCGAAGATGGGAAAGGAGACAGTAATCTTTGCTGTAATAAGTCAGTGACAACAAGGATTCCTTGCATTCTATTAAGATATCTGAAATATATAATCAAGGCAGCAATCCACCCATCATACTCTCAGCGCTTGTAAATAAGCAATCGGGTCCTCTTGAAGTACAGTATGTACTGAGTAAAATACAGCAATATTTTAATATTGATAGTAGTTTATACTAAAGACAGACATATATATATATATATATATATATATATATAGATGAATACGTTGAATGTTATTTTTAGTTAGAGTTTCTCATGAATATCTATATAGTATATCAATACTCATACAATATATATGACTCGTATATATTAGTTATAATGAATTAGAAATGTACTTAGAACTATACATATATATTTTTTATTAATATCAGGAATAATGAAAGTATATATTGAATTATATAATATATATATAGATGATCTAATATATCTTATAAGAATGATCTAATATTTATATATGTAAATTATACCTATTTATTAGTAAACAATGGAATCAGAATTATATCTGAATAGTTAAGTATAAATATCTGGACGATATTGGACATAAGGAACCAGTAAATGGGCCAGTGTATATATAAGTATGATCATGAGATCATAATTTTATATATATAATGAAATCAGAAATCATTTATATATATATATATATATATGGGATGTATCAGTCTCTATTTTATATCGGTTATATTATACATATATATATATACTCCGATTTGTCACCTGCCGGACTGGAAGGAAGGAATATAAGGATGTCTTCAAGGAGAACTTGTGTAAATCCCGCCAATAGCTTCTGTCCCAAATAGGGTGGGGATCAGTGTCCCAATAGTTTGGGCTTGGACCTATAAACCTTGAGGAAGCCTATTGGGAATGGTCGCTAAGCGCCTCGGTCACATCCTAAAGTCTTCCTATCCAATTCGACAGGGTAATAAGTTGGACATGGGACCATCAATATAGTCATAAGAGGAAATATAAATTCTATTTAAATTATCATTTCATTTAATTAAGTTGAAATACTAAATAGATCTATATGAATTACAAGCATGATGAGTAGACTAGTGAGATCCAAGGTTACAAATTAACAAGGGACATTACATTCTTTGGCATTATTGTGTTCTATTATATTTCTTGTGTGCATTAACATTCACTTTAGTGGGCAAACACCCAAGAGGCATCAAGGCATCGCTAAGGTTCCACACTGGGTCCCACTTGAACTATGCCAAAAAAAGAATTTAAGCTCAACCATTTTTTAAAAGTTAAAACCCTAAAGGATTGAGAGGGACTGACTAGGCCACCCAATGTGAAAGTTTTATACTTATTCATATTTTCCTTAGCCCACCATCATTTTCTTGTTTTCATTTGATTTTCACAATTTTGGTTTTGCAAGCAAGAAGAGAGCTCAGAAACTGTAAACTAAAGAGGTGAAGGAAATAAGAAAGGACTAAGTAGGAAGAAAGAAGAAAGGAAAAGAAAAAAGCTATACTAGCATGTGCTTACTTTTTTTAACATTTAGTTGTTGCATTTTTGTTTTGAAAAGTCAAATATTTGGCCATAGTTCCAAATACTTTTGTGTTTTGTTTCCAAACCTTCAGAGCTGCTGTTACGGACTTACATACCTCATTTTTAAGTTGTTACAAACTTTGAAAAACTTATATATGTGCAAATGCTTTCATTATTCTTACAAACTTACAAAGTTTTTAACTTGTTCAAACCTTCAAATCTCAGTTTTTTTTAACTAGTTCAAACTTGCAAAGCTGTTGCTTTTTATTGTTTTTGGGATGCAATATCTTCTTTTCCTTTTTGTTTGAGCTTAGATGTGAAAAAACGTTGGTTATTCGTATTGTTTTTTTGTTTTTGTTTTTTTGTATCTTTCCAAAATCAAGATGAGATCATTCAGTGCAATGACAACCTTGATTTATGAGATAAATTTTAAAGAGTTGTTAAAGAATCGGCAAAGGTCAGCAGAAGTCCAACCACAAGCACAGGCAGTTCAGCTGGGAGTGCATTGCAAACGAATTGCCCTTCCCAAGTTGTTGTCACCATAAGCCAAAGGCCCATTTATCAGAAAAACCCGTTGCCCCAATTTGAAACATCGCTTAATGCTAATAGGGCAACTAATTCAAGTGGAAGTTGGCATTGAAAATGTAACATTTTCCCAGAGCACTCAAAGAATAATAACATTATAGGGGTTAATGTATATTTTTTACCTACCAATGGTATAGGGTTGGCCCTTTGCCAAAATCACACTTGAAGAGAGGGCTAAGATGATCTAATTATTTTGTAAGGCCATCACTGCAACAATGGCTTCTTGTACATCAAGAGGTTCAAGCAGAACACCTGCATATCCAACATTTAAGGTGAATGCAGTGGAATCAAGGGAAATGGAATGCCATACAGTTGTCATCACCAAGCCAAATTACAGATATTTTCAATGTGTAGGGTAAGATTATGCAAATGAGGTCATTGCCAAATTATTTTTTAGTAACAATATTTCTTTAAAAGTTGACTAATTTACTTATGAAAAGGAGCTTATTGCCAAGGTAGGCAAAGCTAGTGGCAGTTAGGACAACAAGACTTAATTGAGAACCACTTGCTTGAAGAAAAGTTATTTTGAGGCTAGCCTATTGGTGAAGGAGAAGACTAAATGGATAACATATGGTTGTATCATAATCATGGATAGATGGGCAGATATGACACTACCCATTCATCAACATTATAGTTTCATGCATTGATGAACCGTACTTTTTGAGGGCAATTGAATGCTCAAGAAATAGCAAGCATGTTGAGTTCTAGTTTCAATGTCAGATCCTAAGAGAAGACATTGAGGAACTTGGCCCTCAAAATGTAGCGTATGTTCTTACAGATGCAACATATATTTGCAGGCCAGCATGCAAATTGATTCAATCCACATACAGCCACATCTATTGGATCCCTAATTGTGTGCATGCCATGAACAATTCACTCAAAATTAATAGTAATATAGGATGCATCAAACAACTGGTAGTGAATGCAAGGGAAGTGAAAACGTTCATTTGCAGCCAACATATTTCATTGGCGTTGTTTTGGATCTTTCTGAGAAAGGAATTCCTCTAACTAATTGAGACACAATTGCATTCCTATTTAATTCTATCATAGAAAAATTGAGTTATTATTGGCTTGCAACTTATGATTATGGTACAAGAATGGAGAAGATTGAATCAATGACAAAGCAAGGAAAGACGAGGAAGAAAACTATGGGCAGTGATACTTTTTGGTTGAATGTGGGGTGCATCACATCTTCTATACAACTTGATCTCACAGTCATCAAATTTGGTGATTCCCATAGTATTAGTCTAAGAGAGATCTCCGAGAAAATTGACAGCATCCTTGGCTAGATGAAGGCTAGCATTCATGAGATAACTAACCCTAGAGTTATACACTAAGCATGTTCATCCTACATCCAGAAAAGGTGGAAAATATTATATAACTTGAATCCAAAGTGGTATGTGGAAACCTCACAAGTCTTCCTGTTGATAATCACAAAGTGAGGAATAGCATCATGAATGCCTTAAAGGAAATATACAGTCCAAGGAAGCTGCTTTAATCAGAGCTGAGTGGATTAAATTTACAACATTATATGGCTACAAAACCTCAAGAAGGATATGGCACAAACCAAGCTAGTTAGTTGGTGGCAAATCTATGGACGTTCAAGATTGCTATGCACACTTGCCACTTTTCTCTCACAAGTACCAGTTACTCTATTGCTTAGAGGAACTGATCCACATATAGATTTATCCATGCTCTAAAAAAGAACATACTTACCTCTAAAAGAACACTAAATCTTGTTGTACATGGTACCTTATGTCTCATTAATTGTGAGACCCCTCAGTATAGGCAAAGCACAATGACAAGGTGGGATGTAGATTTTGAGGAGCCGCAAAAATTTGATGAGAAACATAAAGTGCAAATAATATTGGATGGGCAGTTCCTTCTAGCAGTTCCAAGGATAAGGAGTTTCCAAGACATCTAGTCAATGATAATAATTCTAATTTGAGCAACAAGCTCAAACAAAAACTGGCTATGAATGTCATGTTTGGGCAGTACCATTTTCTCATTTTGATGCTTGTCAATTGTAAACTGTAGTCGATTTCTGCTCATTTGTAACAGATTTTTTATTTTTGTTTTCAGCTACTGCAATATTCATATGATAACATTTATAATCTGACAGTAAACACTCTTTAATTGTTATAACTTATCAATCATCAGTTGTGTAGTGTGTAATCAATTCTATATTTATTATTTAATTTTGTACACTTCGTGTGTGTATAGCCATCCCCAAATCAACAAAGAATTTTGCCATCCCTGAAACCTTGCCACATGCCCCCCTGTCCCAGAAACTCAGAGTAATACTGGTTCCCTCTATAATTTCTTAGTGTTTGAATGTTCCATTATATGTTCAACTCTTACAAGCTCATAAGCTAATTATTACAAAGGAAACAAGTAATATATGAAAGGTTAAGTAGGCAAGGTTTCTCCATTCCATTTATGAAGGAAGAAACATTCAATGACTCCTAACAAGCAAAGTACAGAAAATGAGTAGCATGGCTAGTGGTTTACAGTAGTATGCAATGTATGTAGCATTTCTTGTACTGCTGTACGTGATGGAAGCCAATTCTGTATGAATGAAGTAGATGACAGCCTTTGAAGAGGTTAGGCCCCGTTTGTTTGCAGGAATTTGACTGGAATTGGGTGCGGGACTTCCGGTTTTTCTCCAAATCCGCCGTTTGGGACTCTATATTGCAATTCAGGGTTAGGCCTTCAAAACCTGGTTTAGGCCCTAAAATGGGCGGCACCATCTTCCCACCCAATAGGTGGAATTCAAAATCAAATCCAAGTTTTAGGAAATTATGAACCCGGTTTAATTTCGCCGTCGGGTCCGTGATCTTCTTGCATTGCATATTGGGTTTTGCATATGGGTCCGGCGACGGCAGCGGCGCCTGCGGCTCTGACAGAAGTAACGGAGACTATCCAATTTTAAATCCCTTGAGTCCTCAGGCCCCGTCTCTTCGCGGACTAAAGCTTCCCAGAATGTTCGTTGCCATTGCAGATGGAGATTTAATGCGAGACAGACAGATAGAATTCTGCCAGGCCATGATGAATGCGGGGCAAAGCGTTCAGCTGACTATTCCAGAAAATATGGAGCATTGTTTTCATTTGAATGAATTTGCCATCGCCAAAGACCCGCTCACTGCGGCCCAGGGTTCGAATCTTTTTGCTGTCGTCGACCGTTTTATCAAGGATTGTCTAGACTTCTCAACCACTTGTTATGAACACCCTAAATCTGCATGTTGTCAGGATAATTGTATGTACGGGTTATTATGTTAGTAAAGTATTATGTTACTCTCGGTCGTTAGCGACCGAGAGGTTAGACAGTTACGTCACGACGTTTCCGTCATGACCCTTCGGGTACTTTATATACTCTCTCGGAGGTTGGACATGGGAGATATTATTGTATGATCCTCGCGATGTAAATGTACTTGCCAGTATGGAATGATTAATGAAAGTATTTATTATTCTATGATACATTCTGTGTTTATTATATTTCCTGTACTATGTCTGTGCAATACTAAGTTTACCCTAGTGGGCAAACATCTGGCGCCGTTGCCTAGACGTACTCGGGAAGAGAGTTGAGGGAAGGATTTATGCCCAATGTCTTAAATAAAGATAGAAATAAAAAGGCACGAGATGACGAAGGGGAAGCCACACAGAAGGCTTTGATCTCCGCGCAACAGCGTGAACGTCGGTGTAGGCTGAGGCAACTTGCCAAAGACCAGCTTGCCGGAGGGTTGCCCGAAGGGAACCCCGGAAGTGGTACGGAAGGTGCAGGGGCCGACTGGGAATCGTTCATCTCGTCGGAACATCGGAGAGTGCGGAGTAGAGAAGAACTACTCGAAGAAACACGACTTAGACAAGTCTTGCTTCAAGAAGAGCGAGACCAGTTTGAAGACTTGAACCGCACGTGGCGTGCGGAGGAAGGGAACTACGAAGGTGAGCGCATTGCCGAAGGCACACGGGAAGGTACGACCGAAGACACACGGGAAGGTACAACCGAAGACACACGGGACGCGCAGGCGAACCCGCCATTGGAGCCAACGACTCCACACAATACGGTTCCACCTGCTACACAGATACAAGTACCATTAGTAATCGGCCAAGGGAACGTGGGTGCCGGTTCTAGCACAGGCGGTGCAGGAGCACAAAATCCACCGCGCACGCAACAACCAAAATCAGCCCGACCAACCATGGCGGCACATAAGGAGAAGTTGCCAAAATTCCACGATGATGGAAAGGACGATCCAGTACGGCATTGTCGTACATGTGAAACCATCTGGGCAGCCAACGGGGTGACTGACCAGAACGAATGGATGAGGCAGTTCCCCGCCACACTGAGAGGCATGGCCATTGACTGGTACGCGGATCTGGATAGAACGAACATAACCACATGGGATGACCTGAAGGGGGGATTCGAGAAGGAATTCCGGCTACTACGAGATGATAATGAGATAGTCTCAGAGATTTATGGAACGAAGCAAGGAAAGAGGGAGACCGTACGAGCGTATGGCCGCCGGCTAAAGGAATTAGTCGAAAAGATGGAAAGCCAACCGGCTGACGGCCTAAAGAAGAGGTGGTTTGTCGAGGGCCTGAATCCTAAGCTACGACGGAAGATGAAAATTGTGCCTCCGACATCCTACAATGATGCATACAACCAGGCCATGGACCTGGAAAGCGAAAATAAGACGGCCAAAAAGAAGAAGAATAGATCTTCGTCATCTGAAGAGGAGAGTAGCAGTGACGAGAAGCCAAAGAAGAAAGTCACCGCCCTTCAGAAGGATATGGAACGGATGTTAAAAGAGTTTAAGACAATGAAGGGGACAACAAGCAAGGATGATGAACTGTGGTGCACGGATTGTAAGGAGAGCGGCCACACGAAGGTGCCTGTCCCAAGAAGGCATTCTGTGACATCTGCCAGATTATGGGACATTCTACGAAGGAATGCCCATACAATTTGAAGGCACGTAACCAGCAAGTGCTCTATACACAGGAGCAGCCTTCCACATCAGATTCAAACAATAACGCATCTTCCGGAGGCTGTCGGGGAAACCGAGGAGGCGGAAGAGGGAATAATAATAATTCCACCCGAAGCAGGGTCCAGTATGATGCGAAGGGACGCCCAATGATCCAATGTAGGGCATGCAACCAATGGGGTCATTACGCAAGCGAGTGTAACAATAATGACGCCCCTCAGCAGCTGTGTCGGTGGTGCGGCCCTGGGGACCATGAAGATGCTAATTGTCTGAAGTCTGGCGTAGGGGCCAATCTGATTGACATCGAAGGCAACACACGGATTAAAGAAGCTATACTTGCTCTTACCTGAGGGCAAGCGAAGGAAGCCCGCTACCCCCATCTCCGAACGGAGAAGCAGAGAATGGCGGAGGCAAGGGAGGAAATAGAAAGGGCGATGAAAGCCCAACGAGGAGAGACACACGAATCATCCGGACCCTACTGCACAGACGCGGAGAGGAACATTGTACGGCAGATGCTTCAACTGGAGGTGCCTGTCAAGCTGGAGGACCTCCTATACACCATGCCTCAATTGGGGACAGTGTTGTTGGGTACAAAGGTTGATAAACCCAAACCGAGACACACGGATGCTTCCGTACCGAGAAACTCGGTGACAAATCCAATGCTGCTCGCCGTCAACAATGGCAGACATCCAGCCGTGGTGGAGATGGGCATCCTGGGCACCATCCTAATGGATACTATAGTAGACGGCGGATCTGGGGTAAACGTCCTTCCGGAGGACACATGGAAAAAGCTAGGGAAGCCCACTCTGTGGCCACCTACGTTTAATCTGCTAAGTGTCGACCAGCACGGGATTAAACCCCTCGGCACGTTGATGGCACAACAAGTCACCGTGGGTGCACAACCATTTGTGCTCGACTTTGTGGTCATCCCGTTAAAACAGAAAGGGTATGATGCCATACTCGGAAGAGGATGGCTGGTGGCAACGAAGGCAAACCACAACTGGAAACGGAATACACTCTCAATGGAGAGCGGAGGCAAGAAGTTTACTATTGATCTCCGGACCCAGTTGGTGAGCGAAGAACTTGCCTCTTCCTCGGGATCTGAATCTGAAGGGGAGAATGACCCACGAGACGAAGGCAGAGAGGGGATGGATTCGGATGCCCAAGGCATACTAAAACTCGGAGGATGTTGTTCGGAGGATGACACAGATTCACTAAATGGATTGTTCCATTGGCAGCAGCAGGACTATGAGATGTTCTCACCCTCCTGTAACGTATTAAGCGTCGACGAAGAGGAGCCAGATAAATATCCTCCAGAGTACGGGGAGTATAAGGAAGGAGAAGCTACAATGGACACCGTACCCGCACATCAGTTTAAAAACAAGGAGGCTATGAAGTACGAAGAACCGACGGTGAAACTTTTGAATCTGGGTACGGAGATGGATGAGAGAAATCCGAAAACCATCACCACGGGAGACGATTGGAATCCTGTGTGGAAGACTGTAACCTTCAAACTCTTGATTCTCCTTCTTCTTATGTATGGGCAAGAGGCTGTGGCCCCTATAGAATTTATGGTTCCAAGCCTTTGGATGGCCATTGAAAATGGACTCGGTCACAAGGAAAGATTGAGGGAACGGCTGCACAATGAGATTAAACGAGGAACATGTCGGGAAGTCGGCTATGACAGGGCTGTCAAGTTATGGACTCTTGACGAACGGATACATGACGCCATCAACGGGACCAAATTGAAACCTTCCCTAGAGAGGATGGACCAGAGAGGAGGGACAGAGCAACCGAGAGGATGGAAAATGACTCAAGTGGTCATGCAGGCAACCCGAGAGCCATCCGTACGGGCGACCAGAGAAGCCTCCAGACAGGAAATTGAAAAACACCCGTACAGCTATGCATGACCGTACGGTGGAGGGAAAAAAAATGAAAAAAATAAATAAATTGGCACCGCACGGCACCGTACACCGTACGGCATTATAAACCACCGTACGGAGCCTATATGAAACCGAAACCATCGAAAAATTTTTGTAGATGGCTGTACGGTTCCATACGAACAGGAAGACAAAGAAGACATGAATTCATTGAAAGTGCGCATAGCATTATTAACAGTACGAACAGGAAGACGACCGTACGGTACCATATGGTACGTAAAGACAATGATGCCACCGTACGGAGGAAATAAAGTACGTTTTGCCAGCATTGGCCGTACGGCCATTGGCGCATACAAGGATTGGGATATCCATCGTACGACACCATACGGACTAGGAGGTAGGTTGTTATATGCCTCGTGCAGAAACATTGCAATACCGTACGGTCAAAAGACTACCATACACGGAGAAGAGCTTGGACGCCGTACGACCAAGGGGATCATAACGCCATATGGCATTGAAAGGTGTAACAAGAATACCGTCCAAGGAATGTACGGCTGCATTTAGGCCTAAGATTTAAAAAGTAAATTCGGCAGACTTAGGGAAGTTGAAACATACAATTCCCTACGGGCACAGGAAGAAGAAGACAGTCATTGACGGCAAGGGTTGACAAACATTTTTAAAAAAAAAAAAAAAAAAACGACGACAAATCAAAACAGTTCAAAATGAGTAACTTATGGTACCAAAGGGAAGGGCATAATGAGGTAGTAAGGAAAACATAAGCGCTTTACAGAAAAGAGTATGGGATCAGAAGAAAATCACAAAATAGTGTGTTCCATAGACTTCTGTGTGGGTTTGAGAGTGCTAAATTGGTCTTGGCGGCGGGGGCGCTGCCCCAGGACCCCGCGGGGGCGCTGCCCCTCGACCCCGCTGGGGGCGTTGCCCCCTAGACCCCCAGTCGGTTCAGTTATCAGCCCTTGGAGAGTGACCTGTTGATGAGATCGGAGCTGCTACAGGCATGGAGTGTCTGCATGCCGGAGGTGAAGAGAGCACTGGAGCAAGTCTTTCAAGAGGGGTACTACGCTTTGAGGCACTTGGAGTAGGTGTTGGCTGGACGTGAGACTGTCTTGGTGGATGCATAGAGAGCTCGGGAGGAGCTGACCACCCAGTTGGAGGCAGTAGAGCAACACTTGGCTCAGCATACCCAGGAGTTGGAAGCAGAGAAGTTGGCACGGGTGGCTATCAAGGTTAGATTGGCTAGGGAGACAGTATGGTGTTAGCGGAGGCTATAGCTGAACAGTATGTTTTGGAGACAAGTTTGGTGCAGGCACGAGAGGAATGGGATGTGACGGAAAAGACCTACTGGACGCAGCATTGATGGGGAGGGCGGCACTTCATCTTTTCAAGGACGCCCCTCTGCCCCTTCTCAGTGATTTTCTTCTTCTATGTGGTGTATTTCATCTCCCTGTTGTTGTAAGTCGTTGGAGGCGACTTGTTTTTTTTGGGGGGGATGATGTTGTCAGGATAATTGTATGTACGGGTTATTATGTTAGTAAAGTATTATGTTACTCTCGGTCGTTAGCGACCGAGAGGTTAGACAGTTACGTCACGACGTTTCGGTCGTGACCCTTCGGGTACTTTATATACTCTCTCGGAGGTTGGACATGGGAGATATTATTGTATGATCCTCACGATGTAAATGTACTTGCCAGTATGGAATGATTAATGAAAGTATTTATTATTCTATGATACATTCTGTGTTTATTATATTTCCTGTACTATGTCTGTGCAATACTAAGTTTACCCTAGTGGGCAAACACTGCATTATGATTGCATTTCACTGGTTGAGCGTGCAGGATTTCTTTTCATTGAATTTTGAAAAAAAAAAAAGTTTAGTATTTAAGAACTCGTGTGTGTGTATCGTTATTTCGATATCAATTCCAGCCCGTTATTCTCATCAAATGCATTTGTTTTGGGCATATTGTGATATTTGTTGTCTCGGACAAATAATCTCCATTATTATGGAGTAAACAACAGAAACATTTGTGCTTTTGTGTGTGCGAGTAAAATAGTCTCTGGCACAATCAATCGTGACCAGTCGCTGGCAGGCCTGGAATTTGATGGTTTAAATAGCCGTATTTCTACTTTTACACGGTATATGACAATTTGAAATTGCAAACCAAACACAGAAATAGGAATTTCTCAATTCTAATTCCAATTTCAAAAATGGCAACCAAACGCAGAAGATGGATTGTCTCAGTCATCTTCCGGGTCAACCAAACAGTCCAAACTATCTTCCGAATACACAAAACTGGAATTTCAAAACCTGATTTTGAGATAATCAGATTTTGACTCAAATTCCAATTCTGCAAACAAACAGGGCCTTATAGAAGCATCTAAATTCAAGCATTTGTGTTGTTTAATTGTCCATGAAGTTGGAATAACACTTTTGCAGTGAGAATCCATTTGTTGTGAACGAAGAAATGGTCCGTCCAAACTCCATATTACTTTATGGATCAAAATGTGCCCAACAATAAAGTAGAAAATACTACATTTTGAAACTCAGCTGAAAAATTATGAGACAATTTTAATTCTAGCTAATTATTTGTTTGGTTATCATTTTTTTTTAAACTAACAGGAGCACTAGCTGAATTTAAGAAATTAATACCTGGATACTACAGTCACGCTCACCAAAATGAACGCAATTACCATATTTATCTGCAAGAATCTGTGAATCAAAATTTTAAGTAAGCTCAGTAGATGTTTTGACTTGTAAATCAATCATTGCCTAACAAATCAATTAATACTAGAACTATCTAATTTAACAAAACAATGTAAATTAAATGTGTCCCTTGTTAATTTTTAGATTGACAAATCTTACCATTTCCTTGTGAATCAGTTATTGGATGGACATTTAACCACCCCAACAAAAACAGAATGTTGAAAAAAGATATACTAGTGAAAGAAAAACAGTGCATTATTTACAACAGACTGCAAATATTAAGAAAGGATATTTACCTGGAATTCGATATGTCTAGGATTTTTTATGTATCTCTCTAAATAAACACCATCATTTCCAAAGGCTGCACCTGCCTCACTTCTTGCTTGCTGAAAATATAAAAAAGTATATAAACTTCAGTTGTCCAGTTGAAATAGCTCTCTTGTTCGGAACAAATGGATTATGCCAAAATTACATTGATGAAACTTTTTAACTGAAAAAAATACAGATAGGTCTTCATTTTTGGCATATCTCAGCATGTGTTATTTGGAAAATAAATTTCAGTTAGTGTGATCTTGTTTAAAGAACAGCCAGCACTGATGCAATGATTCTTGACTTTGTGGCCACATCCATTATTTACTTAAAAAAAATTAATACGCCAGACCCTACTTATCCCCTGAACGGGTTTCACTGTCAGATGTGAAATACTGTAAAATTAATTCAATATCAAGAATTCACAAAGGCATCAAACTTGATCCTTCCTCTGGGACAGAGGTTGTTCACAATCCATCAACAGTTAATCAAGAAAAGGATCAGTCTCCATTGACAAGATTGGTGAGAATAAACCCACTCTGAGTATGAGCAATAAGATTAATTATAGCAGAAAAATAGTATTTAGTGACTAAATCTTCATGCCATGCATAATCACCAATTGCAGATCTTCCTGTTACTTCTTATTGAACTGTCTGAATACACTATGCACTTAGTATGTTGTAGATTAATGCACTCAGAGGAAGATTTGTCTTCATAATAGCATTAATCATTTTGGTGGACTCCATAGTGATTGCTATATGTGGACTCTGATTGCTAAAATATTGTCTTAAGGTGGCATATATTTTCCGAAGATATGTTTTCTGTATATTTAACTGTATGTACATTGCATTGAATTACACTTGACTACTTGACGAGAAAGCAAAGTTGCATTGGTTTATTGATGTTGTTCAATACAGTTCTGATTATCTAACATTTCATTAGAAGGAACGCAACCATTAGTATTTCAGAAATTCACAGGAACAATGGAGACACTTCCACCAATTAACAGCATATGATCAAGACTAGTTATTTTAAAATTATTTACAATATAAATGGCCATACTAGAAACAAGAAAAGCAGCTAGTACCTGTAACAGTTTTACAAATTCTCCTGGTTCATTTGCCAAGCGCATTCCACGGCCTCCACCACCTGCAGTTGCCTTCAGAAGATAAAAAGACAAGTATTATCTGTCTAAACATATACCAACTGTTAGTCTGCCTCTCTGAAGCCTTAAAATGTGCAATCTCATAGAATTTGTTCGTTAAAGAAAGATACAAGGATGTCCCAGTTAGTTAGAGATCAGGAGACGTGCATCACAATGTGAATGGTTTTTTCCTTTTAATGGATTTAGAACAAAAATAGAAAAAAATGATGCATCGAACCAAAACTCATAACAAGCAAATCTTGGATGCCTCAATAGAGCATATGATATGCAAGAATGTAGGCTGTAATGTTGAACACTTGTGCTCATACTTGTTGTATTATCTCTCCCATTGTCTAAACATATGTTATGCAGCTATTGCCTATCAATAATTATTTTCTTAAAGGCATTCCTCATGCTTAAGACTATGCAACGCTTTATTCTATTGATTTAACAAACAAATAACATTTGCAATGTCATAACTCTGTTACAAAATTTATGAGTATTTTGTCTAAATGGTATATTTTATGCCATATCAGTAATCCATGTCAGTACATTTCATGTTTATAACTCACTCCTATATATTGGCCACCCCAAAGAAAAAGGGTAATGTATTGAATATTTAGAATCTTCTACAAAAGTATATTACTGGTGTGTGTGTGGGTGTGTGTTGTCTTCCATTGGCCATACACATGAAGCAAGAAAAGTCCCAGTATGGTCATGCCAAAATGTATTATTGAAACTGATTTTTGAATTTCTTCATTTTCAAGTCTGCTACCTGAGATTTTTCAGTATTTTAATGATTTCCTCATCCTGTAATATTATTGTTCTATTAAACATTGCACCGAAGTGATTCATTGACCACCACCATTAAGGTCATTATTTAGGTCACAGCTTAGCCACCACACTTTCTGGGCATATATAATCCCCCTTTTGTAATAAAGAGGACTTTCTCACTTTTTACTATACACATTGTTCAAAATTCATAAGCTTTGTGTTTTGCCCTGTTGATCAAGCTCAGGGGAAAAAGGGCCCTTGCCAATCCACTAAACAAGGGGTGCCTTCAAAATTCCAAAATATGCACCAAGAGAAATTCCCTTAAAAACCTCTTAGCAGGTTAGTAGAACGCCTTGCAGCTCCATACTGAGATTAACACCATGATACACTTCGATTGAGCCTTATTCTTTTTTTTTACCTATTACCTTTTATAAGTTTAATATTTGGAGCTGGCCCCTTTGGGTGCCCATTTGGTCATTTATGTATAATAATTCAATTTCAATTTTTGCTCTGAATTATAGTGGTTTTAAGACCTTGGAGAACAAGGCAGTGATTGTTATAATTTGTTGAGCACTGAAAAAAGACATCAGTAGTTAAGGGATTATTTGCAATAGCAAATCAAAGTTATCATCCGTGACAAGTCTTCTGTTGCAGTCTCAGTCAAAGAAAATAACTTAGACAGAACACATTATGTATCAAACATTCAACATGAATAGTTCAACCACGGAGTAACTTGTGGGATATCATTACCAGAGATGAGACTACGCCAACAGGCTAATACTGTGCAACATAGAAACAGGAACCAAGAAAAACCTGTGGCTGACTGCAGGTGCCCAGCACCTGGCAATTTCCCATGCTGATCAGAATCAGCATGCCCAATTCAGTCAATAAACCAGTCAAAACCATGTCAAACTGCCAAAAAAGGTCGAAGTTTAAAAAAACCACAGGTTAAAAGCATGAAAATTAAAAAACCGTGTGTTCATCCCAGGTTTTTCAAAATAACAGTGGTTTAGGTCCTAGGATATAGGGGTTGGGGTTCAGCATTTTTTTAATTTGCCATGTTTTTCCCACTTTCAATCCATGTAATTGGATTCCATTTATACTTTCAGTTTTCCATATCATTACTATGTAAGTATAATGCTACTGTGCTAAGAAGTAAACTGAATTTTATGAGAGAGGTGAGGTTAAAAATAAACCAATCAGTCAAAATTAGCATTTTAATTTATCTCAGGGAATGCAATCTTGCTAAAGAAATATGGAACATCCTTAAATCAACTTTTAAGACAGCATATACATCAAGAATTCCTTACATAAGGAACGAGTTAAATGAGGACGAATGAGTAGAAATCGATATCTATTATGTATTCCATTAATTGTAGTGACTGATTGTATTTGGCCTTTCTTTATGTGAGAATGATTGAGATTTTCTTTCCCTATCTTCAAGGTGAGGCCCGTTTCTTATTACGAATTATTATTATGATATTCATTATTTATTTATCTATTATATTATAATCATATTCCATTTATCTTGTACTTACGATATAATAACATTGCATTGTATTATTTATTTATTTATCTTTTAATATTATTTATTTATTAAATATTTCTTTTGTTATTATTTATTTAATAAAATTTTACTATTTTTAAAATTAATAATCATTTATTATTAAATTATATATCGGAAAAGGGGCCATCACATCAAAGTTCAATTAAATCATTAAATTTTATTTTATGCCGATTCACTCTCAGCATCTGGATGTGTTCAACAATACATAGAGGTAAAAAGAAGCAATACCATAGAGCTAAGTTACCAATCCTAGTACTACTTTGGGTTCAAGTTAACTGGTCCAATTCATGGGTTCGGACAAAAAAAATTTGGTGGTTGGGTTCATCAATACAAAGACATATAAAAATTGCATATATGACTTCGATTTAAATAATAAATTAACATAGTAAATTAAAAATCGGAGTTCCATAACCCGCCGCAGGTCACACGGGTTTTGATGACCCGCGGGCCGAGCACACCTGGTCGGGTTTTCATGACCCGCCAGGATGATCTAACGGTCATGGGTCATGACCCGCGTGACTAGCCGAGTCAGCGGGTCATGCCATGACCCGCCGGGTCCGTCCCCCATGACTCGCGCCGCGGCAGGCCCGGCCGGGCTTTGAAAAACAAAAAAAACATTGACTTTTTTAACTTTTTTTTGCACAAATGCTTTCATATTTGCCCTAAAAGGCATTCTAGTTGCTTTTTATGAGAAGACGAGAGGAAAAGTGAGAGAGAGGAAGAAAAAATAGAGGCCATAGGTTTGCAACCAGCCGGGAAGAAGAGCATCAAGGAGTCCACAAAATCGCATTAGGGAAGCATAGGTTTGCATTGAGAGCATCAAGGAGCTCATAGCAGCTGTTCCAAGACTTCTCAACTCATTTGAAAGAGGTAAGTCTTCAATTTTCTAAATTTTGTTGATTTTTTTTTGTATGTTTATGGTTTTCCATTTTTTATTTTTTATGAAATTTTATAATTTTATTGCAGCCACCTTCAAGTTTTGAAAACATTAATTCTTCCCAATGCCTCAAAAAAGTCCATCTAGGAAATATACCGAAGAGTTTCCCGGTAGACAAAGAAACCAAACAAAATGCATGTTTTGTAAAGAAATTTTTCATGGTGGCATCAATAGGCTTAAATAGAATATTGTCGGCATACCTGGCAACGATGTTGACCCATGTTTATTGGCAACTCTCGAGGCAATTCATTTCTGTTATGTCCGGTTAGAAAAATATGCAAAAGAAAAGGAAACTAAAAAGAGGCAACGGGAAGAGATAAATGCTATTGGCTCCCATTCATCCACACCCGCATCCGCATCTGCAGGCTATGTTGGAGAGGGTTCTTCCATGCCTCCCTTTTGTCCTAGTGCTGGTGCTTCTACTGCTGCTCGTTCTAGTGGCACTATTACCCTTGGCCCTAGAGCCCAAAAATCAAAGTTGGACAGTTATTTTGTGCCACGCACTACTCGTGGTGTACAGCCCTCGCTTGAGTGCATGGGTTGGAACAAGGAGGTCCATGATACAACACGAAACAAATTTGCAAGTTTTGGTACTTTTGCAACATTTCATTTCTTGCAGCCAAGTAATTCTCTTTTATTTGATTCCTTCAAGTTTAAAATTAAATTTTAAAAGTTATAGTTTGAAATTGAACTATGCTTTGTCTAATGATTAATCGTAATCTATTTGTGACATGTCTCTTTATTGGCAAGGCATGATAGATTCCATAACCATTTGTGGGGCGGGCTTTAAAGCCCCTACTGATGCTGAGTTAAGTGGCCCCCTCTTGTTAGAAATGGTTAATGATATGAAACTTGGGCTAGAGGACCACAAACAGTCTTGGAGCCAAAAGGGTTGCACCATCATGACAAATGGTTGGACGGATAGGAGGAATAGGACAGTCCTAAATTTTCTTGTTTCCTACGGAGGTGATTGTTCATTGAATTCTACTTCCCCAAATGCATTGAATAATTTAGTTTTGATTTTGATTTTTTGATTGATCCATGATAATTGATAATTATTTTTCTTTATATTCAAGAACCACAATGTTCTTGAAGTCTATTGATGCTTCCTCACATGTGAAGAATGCCACATACTTATGTGCAGCTATTGAGGAAGTTATACTTGAGGTGGGGGAAGAAAATGTGGTGCAAGTGGTGACGGATAATGCAGCAAGTTATGTTGCTGCAAGTAAACTTATAGCTTTTTAAGTTTTGATGGAGAGGCATCTATGAATTTATTTAAGATTTTTTTAACGCTTCTAAATTTCTAACTAATTTAAAATTGCTACAGGTAAACTTTTGATGGAGGGGCACCCAAAAAAATTTTGGTCTCCATGTGCAGCCCATTGCCTTGACCTCATGTTAGAGGATATTGGCAAGCTTGAATGGGTCAAATCATGTTTTAATAAGGCCAAAAATATTTGCAAGTTTATCTACAATCATGCATTGGTCCTTAGCATGAAGGCAATACACGGAGCAAAGGGAGTTGGCTCGTCCTGGTATCACGAGATTTGCCTCAAATTTCTTCACACTAAAATCCTTGTTGAAATCAAAGGCAACTTTGAGACACATGTTTGTTGGTGAGGAATGGACTGCCTCATCCTATGCTACGACCACTGTGGGTAGGGATGTGGCAGATTGTATTTTTTATGAGCCAGGTTTTTGGACCCCATGTGCAAAGATCATGGAGCTAAAAATATTTTTGTTTTGTTTGCAATTTTGCAAATTTTTTTATTTTTAATTTTTAATGCACACTTGTCACTTAACTATTTTTTTTTCCATTATATGCAAGTCACTAACTCCTCGTAGTTCTCCGACGAGTTGTTAATGGGGAGAAGCCCTCTATGGGCTACATATATGAGAGCATGGATAGGGCCAAGGAGGCCATTAGATCCAGGTATGCAAGAATTGAGGATAAGTATGGCCCCATTTGGGAGATCATTAATAGGAGATGGCAAAACCAGCTTCATAGGCCCATCCATGCAGCAGCTTATTTCCTCAATCTGTCATTTTGTTTCCTTGATAACTTCAAGGCGGATGAGGAGGTTCTTAGTGGCCTATATACAGTGATGCAAAAGATGTCTACCTGTAGCACATCTACAGTGCAAGAGATAGATGCATATAATAATCAACAAGGGGTATTTTTGCAAGCAAGATGTGCAAAGAGGCTAGGACAACATTGCAGCCAGGTAGAAATATATGTTAAACTTATGACTCTTAAGTTTATGGCTTACGCATTTTGATTTTATAATCTATCTTTAAAGTTGGAAATGAGACTGATTTTTTTCTTTTCCTTATTTCAGATAGATGGTGGCAAATGTTTGGGCCTACAACCCCAAACCTTCAAAAACTTGCCATCCGTATTTTGAGTCAGCCATGCAACACTTTTGGATGTGAGTGTAATTGGTCCATGTTCAAGCACATCCACTCGAAGAGGCGTAATAGATTGTTTGTGGAGAGGTTGAATAATCTTGTCTTCGTTCATTACAACCTCCGTCTTAGGACCAGACAGATTTTGGACACTGACTCCTCTCCAGTCACTCTAGCAGAGATCGATCCAGAGTCCGAGTGCCTCACTGAGTCTACCAATCCTATCTTCACTGAGGAGGACCATGAGTGGATTGACCAGGCAGACAGAGAGGCCGAGGCTGTGGCTATGGCAGAGGAGGATAGAGCACGATCAGCCGCCCATGTAGTTGATGTTGATCAAAGTGGCACCTCACAGGCAGAGACTATGGCTTGTCAGTCATCCAGGACCTACCTCAGACGCATTTGTAGGAGGCAGACAGACTACATTGAGGATGAGGCTGACCTAGAGCCTGAGTCATAGACTTTTTTTGTTGTTTACAACTTTACACATGTTTGGGAACATTTGATGTCATGGATTTCATAGATTTTATATACATTTGACAATATTTATATTTTATAATTTTGCATATCTATGTTTTCTATTTCCTTCAGCTACAATTTACGTTTGTACTTATGTGATGGATGTATGTTTATGTATGTGATCAAATTAGATTCTATTTGATGATGTTATAGTGTCTTTAAGCTTTATTCAATAATGGGTGCATGAAACAAGTTTTAAATCGTAAAAAATCTCGGTTTTTTCGCTTTGTTGAGTCATAGCCGAGTCGTTGCCAAGTCATCGGCAAGCCACAGGTCAAGTCGACCTTGCCGAGTCATGCACAAGTCTGAGTCATGGAACTTTGTTAAAAATATATCTAATATCCCTTCATATAAATATAAGTAAAAAATAAGAAACATGTCAATACAATTGTGTATATATAAAATATTAAAATAGTTATATTATTAATATTAAATTAATAATTTTTAAGAAAATATATTCAAAAAACGTGGAGTGGCAAAGGAGAACGATGGCGGACAACGTGCGTCTGTGTAGCGTCTAGGGAACACATGCCCTAGCCCGTTTTTTTGCTATTTTCTGCGTGCGGTGGTGTTGTTGGACGTTAAAGGGCTGGGAGAAGGAAGTTTCACAGCCGTTGGAGGGTTTTGGAGTTGAAGGGTAACACCGGTTAGGGGGATGTGTTGGTGTTTTGTTGTTCATATATATTTTTTGTTGAAGGTTTTTATTAGAATCAGATGCAAGGCTCTCTTGTGTGGAATTGTTTTTTTTTGTAAGGGTTTTTACGGTAGGAGGTTGGGGATTTTTGGGTCATCGGAGTCTACATGGCTCATCTCAAGGCCTCTCAAAGTCTGGTGATCTCTGAGGCTATGGATATCTCTGATCCGTCCCTTTCTACGCATGCAAGTGTTAAAGATGCGAATAAAAGTTCTAGTGAGGGTGATGTCCCTTCAAAGGGAGTTTCAAAAATCAAGAAGGTGAATGGATGTTTGGATAGATGTCAAGAGCATCCAATCTTGATAATTCAACCAAAATTAGTTGCGGATGACATTGCATATTGGAGCAATCATGCTCTTATCTACAATTTTTTGGGGGCTTCACTTTTCTTTACCAATTTTGGAATCTTGGACGAGAAAAGTTTGAAACCCTGAAGCGGACATGGAGATAGTATTGGCATCCAACAATTACTTTTTGGTATCTGCAAATTCTTGGGCTTCGTCTTTCTTTACCAATTCTAGAATCTTGGGTGAGAAAAGTTTGGAACCCTGAAGAGGACATGGAGATAGTATTGGTATCCAACAATTAATTTTTGGTTATTCTCTTGCATGGCAGACAAACATAAAGCTTTTGAAGGAGGCCCATATTTCTTTAACCAGGTTGGGCTCTTTGGAATCAACTCAGCAAAGGAGCTTCCCTCATGAGTTCCTATTTGGATTTGTCTTCCATGGCTTCCCTTGCATTCTGGCGAGACAATATTCTTCACTCCATTGGTCTTCAACTCAACAAAACTGTTGAACCTGCTACTCACACTCAACATAGAATGGTAATCTCTTATGCCCGTATTTGTGTTGAAGTTGATTTAAATAACCCATTACCAGATTCTATGGAAATACGTCTTGGATCCTCTTCTTGGAACAGTTGGACTATGAGACATTGTCATTTAGATGTAGAATCTATCACGAATATGGGCATCTACAAAGAAAATGCCCTAAATTCAAGTCATTTGCATCAGCTAATGTCCCTTCCAGTTCAGCTCCTAGGGTGGATAAAGGAAAAGCACCTATATCTAATGGTGTTATTAATGAAGATGGCTTCATTCCTATCAAAACTCATAATAAGGGAAGAGGTCAGAAGAGAGCCTGGATGGATAGACAGAATGATTGGGCCTCTAACCGGTTTGAAGCTTTAGATAACTTGGTTTGGGAGGAGGGCATTCCAATTGAATTATCTTCAGGTGTTAAACTTGTAGAAGTGACATTGGAGGAGGATAATGGAAATAGTCAATAGAATGCAACCATAGTGCATCAGAGGGATGGGCAAATGGATACAGATCTTCCTCTAAAATCTTCAATTGTAGCAAAGCCTAGTGAGACCTTAATCTCGAAAGATGTGTAGATGTGGTGGCTTCAACTTCTCCTTCACTGAAGGGATCTTCAGAGGCTGGGAAGAGTAACAAGACTATTCATACCTTTGGCTTATAGGAAAAACCCCTTAAAAAGGGGCCTATAGAGAAACCTTCAAAGAGTGGACGAAAGACAGACCAGGAGAAGGTAAAGATTATTGGAGATACATTGGTTGAGTCTAAGTCTATGAAACCCATTGATTCCCATTTCTCCCATCCTCAGAAATGATTGCCTTATCATGGAATGTGAGGAGGTTGAACAACATCCCCGAACAAAAGGTTGTTTGGGATTTATTTGCTTCTCATTCTCCTAACATTGTCTTTATTCAGGAAACTAAATTGTCAGTAGAGGATATGAAAAGTAGGGTTTATAGGATTTGGCCACGTGGAGCTTGTCAATATGTTGGGGCTCATGATAGTTCAGGGGGAATGGCTTGCTTATGGTACCCAAGAAAGGTTGTCCCTTAGTGGTGGATTACAAGTCACTCTTCTATTTCTATGGTTGCCACTTGTCTAGATTCAAGTGAAACTTGTCTTTTTTCCAATGTTTATGCTCCCACTACTCTCTTGGGCAAATCATAGCTCTAGGACCCTATTAGATATGTTCGTTCTCTAAACACTACTTTTTTTCATAACTCTGTCAAGGCAAGGAGAACAGGTAATCTAATTTTGTCCATAGTCTCTTCGGAGGGGGCCCAACTCTCCTCTTTGAGGGGCATCTCTCAGGAAGCCCGACAATATTTCTCTGCTTTGTTTAAGGAATATTCTCTTCCTGCTAGGGAAAGAAGAGGTATCTATTATGGAGTGCATTCCCCCCTTGTCTCTAGTGAAATGAATGAGGCTCTTATTCGCCCTGTTTCACTACAAGAATTGGAGAATATTGTTTTTTCACATGAAAAATGGAAAAGCCCCAGGTCCAAATGGATTTCTAGTAGAATTTTACGAGGAGTTTTGGGAGGCTATCAAATGGGATCTTTCGGAGGTGGTTCAGGAATCACGTAACAATAAGCAAATGTTAAAAGTTGTGAATTCTACTTTTCTAGCCTTATTCCTAAGAAGAAAAATGTGAATAGACTTGATCGGTTCCGACCCATTGCTCTCTATAGTGTAGTTTATAAGATTATCACTAAACTTATTGCCGAGAGACTCAAGATATGCCTCAAAACTATTATCTCTAATAAGCAAGGTGGTTTTGTTGCTGGTAGACAAATTCTGGATGGAATTGTGATTGGCCATTCATTTCATGGCCACTTCTAAAGAGAAAGCCATGTTTATCAAACTGGACATGGCAAAGGCTTATGATAAAGTCAAATGGGTGTTTTTACAGAAAGTTCTTTGGGCTTTTCGATTTAGCAGTGACTGGGTTAGTTGGGTTATGGGTTGTGCTTTTGTTGCCTCCTTCTCGGTCTTGGTTAATGGGGAACCTTTTGAGCTTTTCAGTGTCTCTAGGGATCTTCGGCAGGGAGACCCGTTGTCTCCTTATTTGTTTATCATTATGGCTGAGGGGCTTAGTAGACTCATCAAATCCAAGGTTAGATAGGGCTTGATTCAAGGGTGGAGTTGGTGTGAGAATTTGCCTTCCTATTCTCATTTGCAGTTTGTGGATGATACCGCTTTGATGGGGAGGGCCAAAAACAATGAAGTTGTTGAATTCAAGAAAACTTTAGAAACATATTTGGCTGTCTTGGGCAGAATATTAATGAGAATAAGTCTTTTATTTATTTCTTTAATACTCCTCGGCTTATTCAAAATAGGATTGCCCATAATCTCAGATTTCCTATCGGTTCCCTTCCTCTGGTCTACCTTGGGATTCCGATTGGTGTGGGTTCTCAACACAAGGAGTTTTGACAAAAAAATTTGGATAAGTTTCATAAGAGGGTTAGCCACTAGACTTGTAGATGGGTTTCATCAGAAGAGTAACTTTTCTAAAGTCAGTAGTTCATGCTCTGCCTATCTACCGATGTTTTGTGTGGTTGCACCTAGTTTTGTGAAAGAATTTGATGCTCTCTCTCATCAATTTCTTTGGTCCGGTAATTTCCTTTCTTTCAAGTCGAGCTTGGTTAGATGGGATTTAGTTTGCACACCCAAGCAAGAGGGGTTCTTGGTCTTAGGCCTGCTGGTTTAATGGGTCAGGTTCTAGCAGCCAAATTATATTGGAGATGGTGCACTTGCCATGATCAAGATTGGGCTAGAATCATCACTCACGAGTACCTCATAGGTGTTGATAGTATGGATGTGCCTCGGTGCCACTTGATGGGGAGAGGCTCCATGATCTAGGACACTCTCAAAAAAGGGACAAAACTCATCAAAGAAGGTCTCTTTTGGATCTGTAATAGAGGATTGGTTGCTCGGTTCTTGCATGATTATTGGGATGGTCATCCCCCGATTATCTCTCAGTTCCCTCACCTTCAACCCCTTTGTGATATTTTTCTTCCAGCTGGTTGGAGTAGGGTGGCTGATTTTAAAACTATTATTTTTAAGGGGCATGTTCAAGTGACTTGTTGGAGGAATCCTCAGGAATGGCCATGTGGTGGTACTGAAGAGAACCGTCAAGAGCTAGCTGAAATTTTAGCTAGTAGATTTTGTAACTCTCTTCAGGGTAGAGATGTTTTGTCTTGTGGTCCTAACCCGAAGGGCAAATTTATTGTTGCCTCCAGTTACCAGGAGTCGAACAAGCAATTGCATGGCTAGGAAGGTGTGCCTTGCTGGAAACAAGTTGGGATTAACTTCTCCTGGCCCAAGTGCAACTTTTTTCTTTGGTTGGTTGCCCAAAGCAGATGTCTCAATTGGGAGAATTTGAGAAAGAGAGGCTTCCAAGGCCCGTCTAGATGTGCTCTTTGTAGAAGAGTGTAGAAAGTGTCTCCCATCTATTTTTTCAATGTTCTTACACTAGAGAGATTTGGCACCTGTGGTGGGGAGCGTGGGATCATGCTTGCGTTCATGCCACTTCTTTAGTGGAGTTTTGGGATAGCCTAGTTGTCCTCCAATTGAATCCTCTTTTTTGCAAGTTACTTGGCTTCTTGGTCCAACTTTCATCATCAGGAATTTGACTGGAAAGGAATAGAAGGATCTTTCAAGATTCAAAAATGATAAGTGCTCTTCTATGGAGAAGAATTGTTTGCAGACTTCATGAAATTATTCTTACAAAATGTGATTTTACTCGACATGTGAATCCTAGTGATCCAACTGTGATAAGGAATCTGAATCTAGTCGGCAATAGAGTACCCCTCTGCTAGAAGGAGATTGAGGCAAGTCAAACATAGAATCCGTAGAGAAGAAAGGTGGCTCCCTCCTCTTGAGGGAATTTTAAAAGTCAAAACTATTGGGTCCTCTAGAGGGAGTCCTAGACGTGCGGGAATTGGTGGTGTTGGTCAAGGTAGCAGTGGAAATGTTGTGTTCTTCTTCTCTACCTATAAGGGTTGTCACTCTAATAACCTTATGGAGGCTATAGCTATTATTTGTGCTATAGAAAAAGGGTGCTCTCTTGGTTGGAAGAGAATTGTTTGTGAGTCTGACTCTCAAATTGTGATTGATATGTTGAGTGCTCAACATCTGGAGGAAGCTAATTGGCAATTAGTTGTGGTGGTAAAACAAAACCTTAATTTGTGTTCCTTGCTTGATCATATTTCTTTTTGTCATATTCCGCAGGAATGGAATAGGGTGGCTGATTGCTTGGAAAAATGGGCTTCAGAGAACCCAGGTGGGTGGGATATGGATGATTGGGGCCCCTTGGAGTTCAACTTGTCTATCGTTTCGAAGGTGGGTAGGATATTGTATTAAATAATATAATATAATATTGTTAATACAAATATAATATTATATTAATAATATTATACAAATTATCTTATAATATTATATGATACATCTATCATGGGCAAGGCCACAGATTGAATGCAGAGTGTAGCATATCGTAGTGCAGGGGATATTGCAAGAATGAAACTGATGAAAGGGGATTTTCTTCAAAAAAACGAAGAAAAAGGATCTTTGTTCCTTTCATCGCAGCATTTGCATGCTCCAAGAGTATTCAAGCAGCAGGGAAGAGGGGAAAAAAACTCAAAAACATTCAGATTTTCCTCCAAAACCTAATAAGTTTATGTTAACTTTGCTGGGATTTTTAAAAATTTGGCTGATTGTGACATGAGTCTGCACTGGTTCAACAACATAGAACCCACAGGAAAAAGTCAGAAACCTCTCCAACTGGCCAGGTACGATCTGCACCCAAACCGGGAGCAGATCATACCCAAATCTGGGGTTTTTCCCTGATGGACCGTTGACATAGCCATAGAGATAAGAGGCAAGGAGGAAGATATCAAGTAGACAAGCTTTTAATCCAAATTTGAGGAATATGGACAATCTTTATATCAAAATGATAAAACAACAATACATCATTTGCATACAAGGATTGGATATTGTTATTATTGTGAAAAGACAAAGGACAATTTAAATATCTATACAAGAAAAAATTTGTTGCTTCTGCTTCTTCATCTCATAGCTAAATAGCACATAGGCAGTCATGTCAATTTATTGAAAGATCAATTAAGAATAAAATTGGAAAAAGCATATATTTATTGCAGCCTTAGCTAGCAAACACAATTCAATTACAGTACAGTAGAGAATTCAAATTAGTTGAAGCTAGTGATCTGATAGTGCATGGAGATGAAACAATGCATAAATAAACTGTAAAGCATTGAGAATGTTCTACATATGCAAGAACTAGCTGAGTATACTTTCAGTCAGCTATACTATAGACCAAGATTTTGAGTTCAATTAAAAGAGGCATCTTGCTAAATAATAAAGACTCAGGACAAAGCACGTCCATAGGAAATTGTACCAATAGACAATAAAAGAGAAAAGTTACCAATTTCATACATCAGTGATATATCAATAAGCACTGGCAGCAATTAAGAACATTTAAAATTCTAGAAGGCAGTTATTGCATGAGAGATGAAGACATCTCAAATTATAGGAATTTGCAGGTTTTACAGTCAGAATATTATTGCTCATTGTTGCAAAGCACATGGAGCTAGCATAATCAACTGCCCATATATGCATATTAAGAATACCTCAACTGTTAGCCTTCTCCCTACTTATATGATACACCTGATATTACTTTAGAGTTTAAACACTTTTCCTCCTCAAACAGAACAGCAGTTTTGTTGTAATCATCACCATTGTACTTAAGGGCCATTTTAAAAGTTTGACATGAGAACTCTTATTGACACAGAATAAATAAAGTCAATAAAACATGGAAATATGAATCCATTCCAAACTCTAGCAGATACATATAGATATAGTCAACAAAAAATTCATACACATACCACTAAATATTCTCATCAAGCCAATGTATACATCAGATTGTTCTGGATTAGCTGGGATCATGACAGCCAAAGCAAGTTCAATTCTATTTCTAACTAAGTATTAGGTCATAATCAGAGGATATTGGTATGAACTCTATTATTAAATATCCCCAAAAACACAAAGGCACAATCTAAGATGACAATGGCATTAGCAATGTAACAACTTTCTTCAGTAGAACCTAAAATTATTTTTTATCAAATTAATCCCAATAATCTAAATCAGGAAGAGAAGACACATACCTTAATCATTACTGGAAACCCAATTTCCTCAGCAAGTCTCACAGCCTCTTCTGTTGACTGTAGATTTGCATCCACAATACCAAATACAAACTGATGATTAGTAGAGGAAAAAGAGAGAGAATCAGTTTAGATTGACTACAAAATAAAGGGCTGCAAAACCTTAGTATATCAATTGGACATTTCAATTTATCATTTATGCAAAGACAGTTCATAAGTTGGCAGGGCTGTGAACAGATTGACAGAAAAGATTCAAATGCTTACCTCTACCAACCCATCACTTCCAGGTACAGTTGGAACACCAGCCTTTTTCATTGTCTCCCTAGCTGTGGCTTTGTCACCCATAACACGAATACTGTCTGGCTGTAAATACAAAATTTTAAATAATTAAATTTAAATTTAAATTTCACAATTTCAAACAAATCTCTTTATATTGACTAGCTTTTGTAATTCCTCTATGTACCTAGCTTGGTTTCTAAAGGACCATAAAAGAATGAAATCAGCATTCTAAAAAAATGTTCTTGTTGCACAATTGCAAAAGGTAGGGTAAATATAAAAAAAATTATTAAGTGTTTTCTTTTGCAGGTTGTTGTCTCACTCCAGTTTATTTGGAAATCAACATGCACATGCGTAAAGATTCATAGCTTGATCTCAATCACAAAATTGAACTAATAACAGCAGAGTGCAATGATGTTTTACCTGTCACTTGAAATGCAGAAGACAATAGCTAAAGTAAGGCTCAAAAACTACACCAATAGTCATTGGCCAAAAAAACAAAAAATCAGCCAGGATCCGAAATTATTGAGAAAAAGAAATCAATGGCAGAGATATCAATTCTATCATTTTATATCTTAGTTACCAGTTTGGGTTGGGTTCAGGCCTGGGTACATTTTGAATATATCCATAAAAAAAATCTATAATCACCATAAATGTATACATACTTTAGCCTAAAAAGTTCAGATAAGCACATAACATGCATATTACAAACAAAACAACCATAAAAAAAAATCTGTAGCCCCTTCTGTTGATCTCATTGAGAGCTTTGTCGCATGTCATTCTGAGATGAGAGTGTCCAGGATAAAATGTAGCATACCACAAGAGCATAAAAAATAAAATCCATGATACCAAATCAGTGAACACTTATAAGTTTGTAATGTCCCGTACGGCCTACAGCACTTCCCCAAACAGTCAATACCACCATGCACAGATGGCACAAACCACCCCCATACGGCCAACACAGGCCCTTCACCGTACGCAGACAATGCACACCTCTGGATGTAGACATGGCACACCTCCGAACGCGGACACGGCACACCTCCAGACGGGGACAAGACAACTCCGAACACAGACACGGCACAACTGCGGACATGGACACGGCACAACTGTGGGCACAGACACGGACGCAAATGCAGATGCGAATGCGAACACGGATGTAGACGTGGACATGGGCACGAGCACGGACACGTATGCGGACACGGTAAAGATAAGGAACTTAGTGCTATTGATTTATGCCAGACCTGGACACAATGTTTGATAAATTGCACAGGTATAATGGAGATAATCGCACAAAGGAACAAATATAGAATTTCACATAAAATATATTCGTGATTACAGTAGCTGAGATTCACAGGCAGAATAGGGTGAGGGATGATTCCCACCGAAACTACAAGTGCCAGAGTAGGGAGGATCTTGCACCTCCGAAACAGCAAACAAGCTAAACTCCAACTGGAATTCGCAAATACAAATAAAATATCCAATTCAACATGCCTACAACTACGCCAAACACGGCCTTATAAATGGGTTACAAGCGGGCCGACACCTAACAACTTATAATTATACTAATTAATAAAAAGGGCTAGTAAGATATTATCTATTTCAAGGCCATACAAACAAGTAAATTAATTGGGTTATTTAATTATTTCGGGGACATTACAGTCCTCCCCACCCAGAGATTGCTTGCCCTCAAGCAATCGCAAATTCGATCCTGGGAATCCTACTAGGGGCGGATCATGAATCTTCCCTATGATAATCTTCTTTAGTTGTGAGGTAGGTACCAAGTAGATTATGTCATTGTAGTACATGACATCATCAACAACCTTGTACCTGTCATCCTATATTTGAGAAATCCATCAACTGGAAGGCAAAGGTGTTCTTGGAGTACTCAACCAACAAATGAGCCCTCCAATCCTTTAAAATCTGAAACAATAAGCATATGGCAGACATCTCGAGTAAAGCATTGGCCGCCACATTGTTCCTCACACCTTCAATGTCAAAGTTATATGCTAGAACCTTGTCTAAAAATTGTCTCTATCTTCTTCAGTGAAATTTCCCTTGGGCCTCTATTTGACATCCCTTTTAGCACCACCCTCTTATCATCCACCTCAAATGAAAACTCCATCTTCTTGAAACTTTGTGTGTACTGGTCGAGGGTCTCCATCCAGTGAATGGCCAATATGATATATGTATCATCCAAATCTATCGCAAAGAAATCATCCGTCACTGTATAGTTTCCCATGGTAATGCTCATTTGTGGAATCACATGAGCGCAAGGTAGTAAAGTGTCTCCTGCCACCTTGACCTCAAATCCCTCATGCTTCACCGTGTCCAAGGCCCTCTTAAAGACAATTGATGAATTGATGAAATTGAGTGTGGCCCCACTATCAAGCATGACTGAGACTCGCTCCCCCTGAAGTGTGTCACGAACCCACAATACGCTACATCCGAAAATTGCAGAAAGTGTCGAAATGGTACCTTCCCCTTGTACAAGTGTGGCAATCCTTTTCGCATGATCAGTCTCTTCCTTTTCGGGAGGTTTACTTGATCATCATCAGGTACCACCTCAATATAGTGAATCTTCCCTTTACCAAGACAACGGTGACCTAATTCCCAAGGCTCTCTAGAAGTGAAACAAAGCTTCCTCCTTCAGAGCTCCTGATGAGTGGCCTCATCCATCAGAAGCTTCTTCTGAAATGGCTCCTTGTCTCTGTCTTCCTGTGGGGATAGGTGGTTAGAAATATGTGTGAATCCTGGAGGAAGAGGTAGCCATGTTACATGCCTTCTTATATGCCTCTGTGAACGTGTTGGGATTGAAAACTTTGACCCAACCCTTGAGGGGTTCCATCAATCCATCCATGAACGGCACGACAAGTCTTCTCTCAGACATGTCGGTAACCAACACTAACAACCTCTGAAATTCTGAAATGTAATTGTCCACCGATCCGGTCTACTTTAGTTGTGCCAACTCCTTGAAGTTGAGCTCTGGATCCTTCCCATCAAAGCGGTCTATCAGTTTCTCTATGAAATCTGCATATGAAGTGACTCGATCGTGACAGAGGGTGACCATCCCACGATGCCACCATTCATGAGTGACTCCTTCCAGGTGAAGTGCTGCAAATTTGATTGCCTCACCTTCGAGCATCGGGTTGAGCTTGTAAGTAAGTATATGCTTTCTATACCCATGCCCATGCTGATGTTGTCTAGGTCCCATCAAAGGATGACAAATTTATCTTGTCAACCTTCTATTTGATATCATCGTTGTAGTAGCCACGACTCCTACCGCCCGAGTATTTCATTCAAAGATCTACATAATCCTTGAAGGATATATCTCCCTCGAGATTCACATCCTTCCAGTCTTCTCTCAACCGCTCTTGCAACTCTTGGAAAGTGGGCTCTTGCTCTTTGCGATGTGCTTATGTTCTCTGGGAAATTTCGGCATCAACAATCGAGAATATGAGCATTGTGTGTTTCCAGTGGTCGAGTTTTCGCCGTGTCCATTATGGTCTCCATTTGTTCTACCATCTACCAATCGACACCATGTCTCCTCCATGAGATGTTGTTGTTCCCCTCTGACCATGGTTTCGTTGAGCTGAGCTTGGCTTCTGGTTAGCTCCCTTAAGAGTGCCATGATTTGTGGCAAGATCTTGTGGTTCCCCCATTCGCTCAGGAGAGCGGTACCTCCTTCTGGTGTATACTCGCATCCACTACCCGACAGGCTAGCATAATCACCAACTCTGATACCACTGTAATGTCTTGTACGGCCTGCGGCACTTCCTCGAACTATCAATACCACCACGCACGGACAATACAAACCACCCATGTACGGCCAACACAGGCCCTTCACCGTAGAGCCTTCCTTTCACCATACGTAGACAAGGCACACCTCCGAACACGTACACGACACACCTTCGGACGCGGACAAGGTACACCTCTAAACACAGACACGGCACACATGCAGGCAAGGCACACTTTTGGACGTGAGCATGGATAAGGCACACGGACGCAAACGTGGACGCGAACACGGGCACAAATGCGAACATGGTCAAGATAAGGAACTTAATGCTATCGATTTATGCCAGATCCAAACACAATGTTTGATAAGTTGCATAGTTATAATGGAGATAATCGCACAGAAGAACAAATTAAAATTTCACACAAAATATATTTGTGATTATAGTAGCTAAGATTTGTAGGCAGAAAAGGGTGAGGGATGATTCCCAACGAAACTACAAGTGCCAGAGTAGGGAGGATCTTGCACCATCAAAACAGCAGACAAGCTGAACTCCAAGTGGAATTCGCAAATACAAAAAAAATATCAAATTCACCATGCCTACAACTGCGCCACACACGGCCTTATAAATGGGCTCCAAGAAACTTCCCGAAGGGTTACAAGCGGGCCGACAACTAACAACTTATAATTAAACTAATTAATAAAAAGGGTCCGTAAGATATTATCTATTTTGGGGCCAAAGAAACAATTAAATTAATTGGATTATTTAATTATTTCGGGGACATTACAAAGTTAAAGGCACTAAAAGTAAAGCATGTGTTATTTATAATAAGGCGAAGCTAGTAAATATTGCTTTTTACAGAGAAATGAAGCAGGTGAGACTCCAAGACTTATCGTACAAAGACAAGTCATAAAACCTCCCAACAGTTGTGCAAATCCCCAAATTGATAAAAATAGAAGTAAAGAATCGGTATACAAACTTAAAACATCAGCAGCACCAACAATAACAACACCACCACCAAAACACCATAATTGTTACATGCATACTCATTAGCCATTGTTCCACATAGAAGTAAATAGGAGAGTGTTTACTCCTGAAGGTATGTAGACAACAGTATTGCCCCACTTTGAAATAAACATTTATACTTAGTAAATAATTATTTGGCTGTGTAATGTTATTTTACTTCGAATCATTTCTGGATAGTTGCTGACGGTTGGCACCCTTAGCTACCGTCTAGCACTAACTATATGAAATTACGTCCTATTGGAAGCATCTTAGTAATGTTGTGTACATTGCATATTGGAAATAAAAGAAAAGATTTGTCTGCCATATTGTTGTGATTGTGCCTTCTTTCTGTTATTGTTTATGGTAATGTTCCGGTATCTTGTTTACTCTACATAATCGAGAAGTCCCTTCAAAAGTAAACATTTTGGCGCCATTGTCGTACAAACCCTGGAGATCTAAACTGTGCAAGAGAATGGCGGCAAGTGGTATGGCAATCTAAATGGGCCAACCTTACAAACAACCAAAAGCCTCTGACACCGAAGAAGAAAATACCACAAAAGAAGAGTTGACACAAGACCTTATGCATGTGTGGGGAGTCTCCATCAACTCATATGTTTGTTGGGAAGCCTCCCAGCGAGGAGTTTCTGAGAGTGAAGTAAGAGAAGGGTTAAGGGTGAACGCAAACATTGAGCGTCTCCTGGCATTCTTGCCACTTCCTCACACATAATCTAATAACCCTTTGAGACCTTTGGGAAGAAAGAGACTGAGAACTGTGTCGGCAACAAATACTACAACGATGCAAGGAAAGGAACCAAAAGGAGGACGAAGAGCATCACATAAGCAGATGTCGTACCTCCAACAATTCTAACAATTAATGCCCCTTCTCCCAAACAAAGACAAAAGAAGACGTATTGTTCACACTTGGAAAGAGAGAGAAGCAAAAGCATCGATGAGAAGATCTCTCCGAGGGAACAAAGTGAAAGGCAACAATTACAAAGAATCGTTGAGGAATCTCAAAGCCCACCACAAAGAAAAAGTCAAAGTTTTAGCTAAAGCCAGTGTTGAGAGAGGTAAGAGCCACCCGACAGGGAAGGCACAACACCACGTATGTGGCATGAATGGGACGAGATTGCCCAAAACCTACCACTCTCTCACAAGGTAGTAGAAAATCTTGCCAACCATGCAAACAATCCATCTGTACAAGCACCATCAAATAAGGAAGACTCAAATACCAACTCCACAAAGAGTGGCTCATCAGTGCACTCCGCATGTGGTGAAGACACCGAAGAAGAGAACCTTGAGAACGAAGTTGACCAAATATTCGAGAACACTCTGCATGGCATTGAAAACTTGTTCATAATAGAGGAACCGAGAATAGGGGGCCTAAGCCAACAACCCTAGGGAGGACGGAGATCAAATTTGAGGAAGGTAACCACGGTACGAGGGACATTGACAGCGGACGTGTAGAGGCCTCGTGTGTGGCCGAGAGTGTGGAAGACGCACCAAAATGTGGGCAAGAGCGAAGCAGTCTAGTCAAGTTCTTCGTACACAATACATATCATTCCAGAATGGTGACCCCTCGGCAAGTCCTGGCCTGGATAGGCGGAAACTCCCTAAGTTCCATGGGCATGGATCAGAGGATCTAGTGCGGCATTGCAAAGATATGAAACCATATGGTTCGCAAGTCAACAAGTAGACAAAGATTACTGGTTGAGGTCACTCCCCGCCACACTATGGAGAATAGCCATTGATTGGTTCTCAGGTTTAAATTGAAGTACAAATAGAATCCTAGGAAAATTGAAGGTGTCCGAGGAGGAATTCAAACTCCTTAGGGGTGACAATGAGATTGCGGCCGAAATTTACAACACCAAGCAAGGAAAGAACGAGAACGTACGATTTTGGGAAAAAATTGGATTTACAAAAAACGTAAAAATTGAAGAAAAATAGTCAAAAAATTATTTTTTTTAAATGAAAGGGCATTTCCACAATATAAATATATTGAGAGCAAATAAAATATAGAATTCAACCATTAATTGTAGAAAATAGATTTTCATCGTTTAAATTTAAATGGAGAGTTGGATTTTACCTGTAGATAAAATAAAATGCAGCAGCAATTCAATTTAGATGTGCCATTTATTTCCTACATGACTGTAGCAACAATTCAATTCAAATGTGCCATTTATTTCCTACATCACTGTAGAAGCAATACAATTCAGATGTGCAGCTATATGGTGCTCCAAAGGACTTGGAAACAAACTTTAAACAGGGAACTAACAAGCTCAGCCTCTAAAGAGAAGTAAAGGCCAGGAAATTGGAGTCAAAAGTAAATTATGCAAGACTAAACACAAACAGTCAAAGCTTCACATTGAAGAGATTTGTTTGAAGAAGAAATGCAAAAAGGCTAAGACAACTAGAGAAACAAATTGAATGTGAAGAAGAAATGCAAAAAGGCTAAGGCTGATTGCTCACCACCTATGAAGGCCGACATACTCATTCTCCTTCCACATATACACAATCTGAGCAAGCTGATTTTCTCAGCTCTCTCTAATAATCATATATATCTCTCTATACAAATAATGTTTCCACCCTCAAGACACTAAAACTTTTAAGTGAACTAAGTCAATTTCTACTTATCTGAATTCTAATTTGAATACAATGATACATTTATTTAAATAGATAGAGAAGCTCCAACTGTCTTAAACCACAAATCATAAAGGAATACTTCAAAACTTCATTGAATTGAAAGATTTGAGCCATCTAATATAATATTTATTGATTGTACGTAAGCCTTGCACAGTTATAACTAATGGTGACTTTGCCTGTCTTTATTGGAAAAATGTGAACAGCATTTCCTAGTTCTTTTCTCAAATTGTACTCTTATTTTTTAGATCTTCTAGTAGTGCATAATCTAGATACACATCTCTATTAAAGAATAAAAAAGACTTTGTTCCATAAGGGAACAACTTCCTTCAAAACGGTTCTAGAAAACATTAGTAGATTCCCAAAAAACTATTCTAAGTTTGTTAGGAAAACGGGTATAAAATGAAGTTTGTTTGCTTAGCTATGCACTTTCCCGAGCTGGAAGGCGACAAGGATTAGAAGAAATATACATATCGAAGTGTTCTACTGATTGGAGAAGGTGAAACGATGATAAAGAAGAAATATACATACATATACGCAAAGGAGGAGGTGATGTCAAATGCTCAACAAATAGATAAATGATAGCATCTTCCCCTTACAAATAAACAATAGCATTTCCAATAATCCAATAAACAATATAAACAGAATATCTAGAAATGGCGATGAAAATGATGACACGCGGCAAATGGAAATGGTGTTTTCTTCTTGCTTTGCATGGCTCACAGCATGTAGAATCAACTGCAGAGAGTTTTCTTCTTGCTTTTCACGGCTCACGTTGCTCAGGCTCGTCGTTTCTAATTATAGGTTCGCGTGGAATTGAAAAATAAGAAAAAATGGGTGTTTTTTGGCGCCATTTAGGGTTTTCCCAGCACCAGCAATCTGTGCCCTTTTTATTAGCAATTAATCATGATTTAAACACGATTTTTTCGGCGATTAAATGCGATTTTGTGCCCAAAAAATTGTTGACCATAGTTGACCGATTTTAGCAGATTTTTTTGGGGAAAAAATCGGCAAGCTCTGGGATTCAGGATTAATCGGGTATAATCAAGATTTTTTGCAGATTTTCACTACTATGGTTCTCAGGTTTAAATTGAAGAACAAACAGAATCCTAGGAAAATTGAAGGTGTCCGAGGAGGAATTCAAACTCCTTAGGGGTGACAATGAGATTGCGGCCGAAATTTACAACACCAAGCAAGGAAAGAACGAGAACGTACGATCTTACAATCGTGGGCTCAAGGAGTTGCTTGCAAAGATGGAGGTACAACTAGCTAACAAATTGAAGAAGCGCTAGTTCATTAAAGGGTTGATTCCCTCACTAAGGAAAAAGATAACAATAGTACCCCCATCCTTGTATGTTGATGCTCACAATCGCACGATGGACATTGAAAGTGAAGCCAAAACATTGCAAGAGAAGAGAGTCAGTGATGAAGATAGTACGGAGGATAGTGGTAGCGACAATGAATGAAAAACCGTACAAGCCCTCCATAAGGATATGATGCGAATGATGAGGGAACTAAAGGTGAAGAAAGAAAACTCCAAGGAAACCAAAGAAGTATGGTGCACCAACTGCAAGATAGAATGTCACACAAAAACCACTTGTCCAAAGAAGTTGTTCTATGACATCTACCAAGTACTAGGACATTCCATTAAGGAATGCCCATACAAATTGAAGACAAGAAGCACGCAAGTGCTCTTTGCACAGGGGGAATAGGCAACCCCACCACCCACACTACTAAAACCACATGACAGTGCAAATGCATTGCCCGGTGGATACCGTAATAACAAGCGAGGCAACAACAATAATAATAACAATAGTGGCACACAAAGTAGAATTCAATACGATGCAAAAGGAAGACCAATGATTCAATGCCAAAAGTGTAGTGAATGAGGTCATTTTGCCCATGACTGCTAAAGTGGTTAAAATAACTCTGTCTTGCTATGCAAGTGGTGTGGACCTAGAAATCATGAAGATGTCAACTGCCCAAAGCAGAAAAGAGTGAACATGTTGACAGTGGAGAAGCCAAATGAAGTATTGGCAATCACGAGGTTGTAGACGAAGGAGGCAATATATCCAGATCCCCGTACAGAAAAAAAAAAGTACAATCACAACAATACGGTATAAAGCTCTTTTCTTTTATTTCTAATGTGCAAGGTATACAACATGACCAAGTTGTTTCCAATAGGAAGTAATTACATATATATAGTGCCAGACAGTGGTTAAGGGTACCAACCGTCGGCAACTACCCGGAACTGATTGGAAGTAAAATAACATTAAACAGACAAATAATTATTTACTAACTACAAATGTTTATTTCAAAGTGTGGCAATACTGCTGCCTATAGAGAGACCTTGGGGGAAAAAGGCCTTCCAACTACACTCTTCTTGGTTTCCTATCTGTAGCAGCTCTGTTTGTACGAGCCCCCCACATATACAGAAAAAACTTTTGTAGAAGGGAGGAGCAGAGGCAATTTTTTGGTTCATTTCATAAAATGTGATATCAAAAGAAGTTATCTGAAGAGAAAGAAAAATTAATTTAAGTAAATTAGAAAAGGTGCAATTCACACAGAGTTTGCTGTAGGCATGGGATTTGGAGCGCAAATTCACCCTCAATTGAGAAAGAACCAGACCCAGATCTGGTGTTTTTCTGTGCAAACCAATAACTTAGCTTATATGGACACTAGCTTCTCAGCATCCATAAGTATTACAATCTTGTTATTGTTTTACTGGTTTATTCCATTCTCCTGAATTTGATGCTTTTACTTCTTATACTTATGAAGGTGTGGAGGTATATGAATCAGAAAATATGGCTTTATCAATGTATTCTATCATATATCCAAAGCTTCTAAACACCCTCCTCTCAATATGACCACATCTAATTGTCTTTAACACTCTAAATTCCCTCAATCACATCCCCACATGTTCCCAAAATTTCTTCCCACACCATTGTGCACCCCACCATCCATCACCTGTCGGTGATTGTAAATAAACAAATGACTTGAGATACCTACAAGTTGCTCAATCGAAACCTCAAGTTTGATGTAGCACCCACTCCCATCCAACAGAAGCTATTTAGAGAGTCTGTCATCTTCCCCTTTTAAATAATGAATAAAACTCACAGCTCCTTTATTAAGAGGGAATTAACTTATAGCAGCATTGTGTAACAAAGCCTTGGTATTTTTAAAGGATTGATTTCTCTCCGACGCCTTCTTGTCAAGTTACTAATCTCAATAGATAGCACTCCAAACTTATCCATTTTATGATGCTAAGTAGTGACCTCCATTTTCTTGCTATTACATCACCACCATCCTAGGTCAAAATGCCATACATGAGTTATAAACTAAGGACATTAAATTTTTACATGACAGACAAGCTTTCTGTACTTCCTTACGAAAAATGGCAACCATTTGAAAATATAAATTTGAGGATAGAATTATTGACTGTTATATGTCAAATATATGACAGTTGTTTTCTAACTTGCTACATTTGCAAACATGTTGAAAAACTTTCCTCCCATTGATCTAGAACACAAATGTGCCGAACTTGATTGCAATGGGGATAAGTATAATTACAACTCTCAAAGTTGCTTGGTGGGTCTCCCATGTTTACAAACTCCTGACCCAGACATCCTACGAGAAGATCTAGTCAAAATTCAGAATTGCAAGTAGTGTGGATCAACAAGACACTTGCTTTTCAGAATTATATGCCATAGAGCCTAGCCTAGTGGTATCTACCTATAGTGGTATCTAGCCTAGTTGTAACATTCTCTCTATAGTGAAATTTCTTCAATCATTAGCATTTCCTTTTCTAGATACCTTAAAACACTCAATCAATTTTAATTCATAAATATGCATTTTCCAAATTAATTGATAATTTCTGGTCAACTAAGCACATTACTATAATTTTAAAAACAAATTCCTTCATTCTCTCCTAAGTTCATTTAAAGCTAATCTTTTCTTGCATTGGATGCATCTATATATGGTACCATAGCAGAACTTGTAATTGTGCATCACACAGATCTAGAGAAATATAACTGTCTTCATTACCAGCATATAATACTGAAATACAAAATTCCAACTAACATCACTATTTGATAACCAGCAAGCAATACTAAAAATACAGAAAACAAATAACATCACTGGTCATTCAGATCAAGAAATGTACCTTCAAAAGAAAATCTTGACTAAAGCAATAAAAGACATTTACAGAACACACTACCCTCTAACAAATGTATCCGCCTATATACATGCAGCAATATGAAAGAAATTCCAGACACTGTGGGATGCAGCCAATGTCTTCAAATAAACTGAGCACTTATAAATAAGAATGAAAACAACATTCAACGAAACAATTTACAGATAGATGGATACAAATACACAGAATCTTAATGACATATAGAGAACTTAGCCTTTTGTTACTAAAATTGTAAATGAGTTAATAGAATTGATTTTTGTAAATATAAGCTGTAATTAAATTAGAAAACAAATCCCTCACAAGGTACTTACATTTGGCCCAATGAAATTGACTCCATGTTCTTTACACATGCTCACAAAATTAGCATTTTCCGAAAGAAAACCATATCCCGGGTGCAGCATGGTACAGTTATGGCAAAGTGCCGCTGATAAAATATTCGCAGTAACTAAATAGCTGAAATTAAATCCACAAAAATCCAATAATCAGTTTGATTCAAACAGTAGCATGCACTGCAAATAATTTCCAGTTTTGCAAATAGAAGAAATCCTAAAAATATTTTTATTTATGACTACATATTGGGAAGATGGAAAGAAGAAACTACAAGAGAACTGTTGAAACTGGAAATGCATACTTGATTTGAAATTCATTAAAAAAAGAATTGACAGTTTGCTAAAGAAATTTGATGCTCTCTCTACCCTAATTTATGAAGCATATCAAAGTTCATATGCAACGTATTGTTTACTAATGCCAGTTCATTGTAGCTATTCATATAGGGCTTATAACTTTAATAGGTTTTAACATATGATTGCACAAGCACATTCACACAGATATCAATTAGAACTATTGTTAATAATAAATATACACAATTATGACAAGATAGATCTATGTAAGAATATAATAGATGACAACATCCATTAAGTTACAATAAAGTTTAGCGTATGAAAATGTCTCTAATTTCCCTGATAAAGGGATTTGTGAAATAAGAACACAGTTGTAGCCACCAAAGTCAACTCCACATGATAGAAATCAACAAAATTGAATTTTGATGGAGTAGCTAAATGAAACACAAGCAATCCATAGGGGAGAGTTATATGAGATTGGTTAGGAAGCTACGATGGAGTATTATGAACATTTTGAAACAGCTACAAATAATCTATCGGTGATTCAAGTTATGCATTAAGGGATAAAAATGGCTAAGAAACATGGACGGACAAAATTTCAAAACAAAGGGACCTCCATCATCATTATATAAGGAGTTAAAAGGATATATAATGAATTAACGGCTTAATGGAATTATACAACTAATCTTGAACGACCTACAAAGTTGCTCAATCAATCAGTGTCTCACATAAAATGGGCAAGAAAAGAGTGGCTAATAACCTTGATAATTCAAGAGTAGGGTTAAAGACTTGAGGTAGCAAGTACATGATCTTAAGGTTCTTAGATTTCATAGTAGTCACCTAGCTTGGAGAAACTTATCCAAAATGATATGGAGAATATTACCATATCTTGAAGGGCAAATAAAGTCCCCACTATCAGCATCAAAGGATAAGTCGCATGAACTTGAATCTATTAGTACATTGACTGAATGGCAATTGTGGCATTAAAACAAGATAATTTGGTTGATGCGGTAGTTGTAACTTGGAATTATATAGCTAGACCAAAGTTATAGGCAGACATAACTGATGCTGAAAAATTGTTTTGGTTTACAAATGAATGATGATTAGGAATGTGAGGGTTGCTAGATAACCCTTTAAAATATTTGAATGTATACAGGGTGGTGATTGCATCTGCTACTTCATGACACAGCATTTCAACAACTAGATGGTTGATCTTATGGGTGAGCAACTCAGTGATGAGGCCTGATTGTTTGAAGGATAGCTTGAATGATGATTTTCTTAAGTGGTATCATATATAGATAGGTACATGTAAGTATATATATCATAAAATACTGTATATGTACTATATATAGATAGTTAGATAGATGTACCATATAGATCGATAGATGTATATATGTATTCTATTTAGATACATCTATGTATGTATGTATGTATTTATGTATACATTAAATCATACATGTATCTATCTATATAGAATATCACTTAAAATAAATCATCATTCCAATCTATCTATATAAATGTGTGTGTCTATGTGATAGATAGACAGACAGACAGACATAGTATGATCCTCAACAAAAAAGTGAATGTGTTTTTCTGAGACTGAGGCCACAAGGCAATTTTCAGCTTGTGGTTTCACTGATGCATATCACATGCAAGACCATCCAAGGAATGGTTAGCGTGAATAAGCTGGACCATTTATGCAGGGTTGAAGTGAGATTCTACCTCTCTTGCTGTCGTGACGTTTCATCACTGAAAAGTGAAAACCTCTGTATTATGCGGACTGTTATAACAAGGCCTATTAGGAAGAAACTGTTGTCCAACTTTGGTATAAACATAGGAGGTATGAAATGATTAGACATATTGAAATTGTTAAATTAATGAATAGCACTCAGTTATGGATATGTGTTACTTCAAGTCTGTTTATTATAGTGTTTTTGTCCTATAAACAACTTGTTTTTGGGACACAAAACTACAGGATTGCTCATAATTTGTTTACCTTAAGGTTGTTGGAAGTGTTCGGTCCTGAAACCGCTGCTCAACACTCCTAGAACTCTTCTTACCTTCAAGGCCAGGGATTTATCGTCGAGAGGGTAAAACAGGGGTTCATCAACGGACTAAGGAGGGTTAAAGGCCAATTGATGAGAGTGGGTAGTCTCTCCTGCACATTCAAACTCAACTTAAACTTGGGATGGCATTCCAAGAGGTGTTCTTGATAGGATTCTAAACCAATTAAAATATAAAATGATTAGAAAAACAGCAACTATACAAAATGTATGCTTGACCCCTGTAATGGTCACTAGGTCAAAGACTAACTAGCTACCTAAAACATCTTAGCTGATAAAACACCTTGCACGTGCACCTATGGATACAACAGTATTATAATTCACTTGGACAATTTTATATTATTTCATACACAATGGCAAGGTATAGACATGCATACCATGATTCTCTAATGATTTAGTTAATTGCATTTGATTGAGATTATTTCATAGTCTATAGTAATAAATCATTAACAGCCATATATGAAACCCAAATCTACTCCTACAGCTAACAAGGATGGAGAGATCGTTTTAATGAAAAATATTTAATCCCTCACAAATGTGGACATGTGTCTACCCCATTGGGCAATTGAGTCATGAACAGCAAAGAGGAAAATGCTAACTAGCAAAATATCTATACAACCAGATTGCACTTATATGACAATCAAAGATTACATCATTTGTTATGGACACAATAATATATAAAACAAAACAAAACAACAAATATGCGACAAAAGAATGACCATCACAAAAGCTTTGCAATGTGTAGTTAGTGTACAATGTCTATTGTTATGTTCGACAATATTGGTTATCCAGCAATGTATTAATTGTTTGTGTTAAGTTGTTTGTCACTCTTGGGTAGTTATAAGCATTGGTTGGTTGATGGTTGTATTTCTCTTGACAACCATAGGGTCCCTTAAATATTTTGTGTATTGTCAAGGAAGGTAGTACAGTGTAGTCAAATGAACTATAATCTTTGGCAGACCATCTCTGTAATAATTTCATGAGCGAATATTTGGTAGACATTGTCATGTTTATTATTACTTCATGTATTTAATTTATCAGATATAGCAGTAAACATTTGGCGCCATTGCCTTAAAAGAAATCAGGTCAGATTTGATTAATTCATGCCTTAGATCCCAATAAAGGCAAGAAGAGGCCACATGGTGGTCAAAACCAAGCGATCCAGTAACTTTTAGGGCCCGTTTGGGTGCTGGAATACCAAATGCCAGATATAGTCAATTCTGGAAGATGCTGCAATTCTGGAAGATACAAATCCTGAAAATGATTTCCGGAATATGTGATGACCTGTTTGGTTCACCCGGAAGATGACTAAGAAGATGCATAAGGAATTTTAATTCTGTATTTTAATTTCTTTAAATATCGTGTGTATACGTCTGTATATATACACACATACATGTGTGTATATATACATATATGCACACATGTGTGTATATACACACACACATGGGTGTATATGTGTATACATGTGTGTATATACACACATATATACACATATGCACACATGTGTATATATACACACACACACCTGTGTATATGTCACATGTGTTTATATACACACGTGTGTATATATACACACGTGTATATACACACACATACATGTGTGTGTATATACACACATACCCATATATATATACACACGTGCATATATACACACATACATGTATGTGTGTGTATATACACACATACACATATATATACACATACATGTGTGTATATACACATGTATACACATATACACGTGTATATATATACACAAATAAACACATGTGTGTATATACATATACACACATTTGTGTATATATACACACGTGTGGTGTGTATATACACACGTGTGTGTGTGTGTATACACACGTGTGTGTGTGTGTATACACACATATGTATATACACACATGCATATATACACACGTGTGTATATATACATCCTTATAGCAATATAATATACATCCTTATAGTCACGGATCCAACGAAATATTAAATTTGGTTTTATAAAAATTGGAATTGGAATTGGAATTTCCAATTCCACCTATTTGAGTGGAAGATGAAATGCCCATTTTGGGGGCAAAATTGGAATTTCGAAATTCCAATTCCAATTTTTTGGATGGACACAAACATGGAATTACATTATCCGGAAATCTAATTCCGGAATTAGAGCTCATATTCCATGCACCAAACGGGCCCTTAGGGATTGTAGAACAACAAGAACAAAGAAGAAGATTACGAGAAACAATTGAGGAGAATCTAGTCAAACGATTCCCAAGTCAAAGCCCTTCCGGAGTAGAAGCATCAGCAAGAGTCATAATCAGGAGGAAAGAAAACTATCTAGCGAGGAAGGCACAAATTGTATGTGAAGTGGGAGATTGCTAGACACTTACCACTCTTAGACGAAACATATCCTAACCTTGCTGCAAGAGGACAACCCATTCGTACAGTCAACATCGGACGAGGAGTACAAAGGATAAAACCCTAAATTGACGAGCATATTTCACTGCAATGAGAATCTATCCATCTCGGGGGAATCCAAAATGGAGGAACTAAACCAAAGATCCCTAGACAGAGGGAGTACAAGAACGAGTCAAAGCCTGAAAGTATTGAAAGTGTTGGGGATGTTGGAGGCAGATGTGTAGAGGACCCGTGTGTGGCCGAGAGTGCAAGGAAAGCACCAAAATGTAGCAATCAAAATAGTCCCCCTAATTCTGACACGCAAGGGAGTAAGCATGCGAGAAAGATGGCGACTCCAACAAGTTAAAAGAAACTGCCAAAGTTCATGGGGGAATGGTCAAAGTATCCTACAAGGCACTACAAGACATGCGAAACCATCTAGAAAACAAGCAGTGAGGAGGAGGAGGACAAAGATTATTGGCTGAGAGCGTTTCTAGCAACACTATAAGTTACAACCATCGATCAGTTCACAAAACTTGATGCTTCATTAACAATCTCTAGGGACACACTGAAGAAGGCATTCAAGGCCGACTTTAAATTACTACAAGACAACAATGAGATCATCGCCAAAATTTACAAGACCAAACAAGGGAAAAGTGAGAATGTACGACTTACAATCATAGGCTCAAGGAGTTGCTAGGAAAGTTGGAGAACCAACCAACCCACAGACTAAAGAAGCGGTAGTACATCAAGGGACTGATCCCTCCATCCTTGCACATCGATGTGTACAATTGAGCAATGGCCATCGAGTGAAAAAACATCCTCCTAAGGGAAAAGGAAGATGGACAATGAAAAGAGCATCAAGATAGTAGTGATGAAGAATCTAAAACGGTTTAGGCCCAATGACAAGATATGATGAGAATGATGAAAGAATTGAAGCTAGAGAAAGGAACCAATAAATAAACTAATAAACTATGGTCTACTGAGTGCCAAATTGAGGGGCACATGAAAGGTAATTGTCCTAAAAAGATGTTTTGTGAGATTTGCCAGATGATGGGTCATTCAATAAAGGACCCATATAATTTGAAGACTAGAAGTACACAAGTACTCTTCACACAAGAAGAGTCCACTTCATTAAAAGCCACAACATGCATCACCAAGCAGTTACGGAAATCAATGACAGCAAAGTCAAATACAGTTCGACTTCAAAGGATGTTCCATCATACAATGCCGACAATGTAGTGAATGGGGACACTTTGTGAGAGATTGCCAATATAAGAAAGACATCGTGCAATTATTGTTCAAATGGTGTGGACAAGGTGACCATGAAGACACCAACTGCCCGACACAAAAGGGTATTAATATGCTAGACGTGGATGAACAAGACGATGCAGTTCTAATAATCACAAGAGCACAAAAGAAGAGGCATACCAAGACCCTCGTACAAAGAGGGAAAAACTTCGAGAAGCCAGAGCAAAGGTAGAACAAGTGATGGTGAAGGAATGACGAACCTCCAACGAAACAGCAAGCACATCATTGCAATCGGAGTTAGAGAAGAAAATAGTTTGATAGGTGCTATAGAAATTGTACCCATCAAGGTGACAAACCTTCTTCAAACTATGTTGCAACTAATAGTAGCAATTACCAATACAGTCAATGACAACACAATCAGCCAAAACCAATGTAAGCCACAAGAGGAACCCACAATCCCATGTTACAGATGATGAGCATCGGGAGGAAATCGGTCATTGTTGAGATGGAAATAATGGGGAAGAATCTAACAAACACCATCATCTACAAAGACTCAAGAGTCAATGTACTACTAGAAGATACTTGGAAATGCCTTACCAACGCTCCAATCACCAACCTTCAACTTGGTAGGCATCGACTAGCACGGCATCAAATCACCTAATGAGAAAAAAGTAACAATTAAGATACAACAATTCCTCTTGGACTTCGTAGTCATTCTATTGCAAAAGAAGGCATACAACACACTCCTCGAGACAGGATGGTTGATTGCTGCCAAGGCAGATCACAATTGGAAGCAGAACATACTCTTGATCAAGATTAAAGGGAGTATGTCATTGACCTAAGAAACTAGGGGGTGAGCGATGAGTTGGCATCCTTCGAATCAAAGTCCAAAGATGGAGACTCGAGAATGGACAAAGGAAGGAAAGGCATGGAACCAAATGAGGAAGGGGTGCTCGAGCTAGAAGATTATTTTGAAGATGGGACAAGTCCTTTGAATGGATTATTTCACTGGCAAATGGAGCACTGTGGGGTATTTTCATCAACATGTAATTTCCTTGAAGTTGCGACCCTCCGTGAAGAGCGACCAATGAAATCATGCAAAATTATGGACGATACATCGGAAGATATGAAAAGCAGAATGGAACATATAAATAATTGGCAAGGGAAATCAACTTCGCTGGAAATTCGTAGGAAAAGAAAGAGGGAATTAGGAGGGATGAAAAATAAAAAGCAAAAAATAATGGAGTTGGAAAAAATAAAAAATTTAAAGAGAAGCCAAGAGTGAGAAATTTTCAAAAAAAAAAGAGTTACTCAAATATTAGGGTTGAGGGAAATTCAATTTAAAGTAAAAAAATTTGGGAAGTGGAGAAGAAAAGAGATCGTTAAAATATTAGAATTGAGAAATATAAAAGAGTGCAAAGGCTGAAGTATCAAAGTGCCAACAAAAGCAAGCATTAAAAGGGCCAAATTAAACAATATTATAAAGTATCAAGGGGAAATAAAGAGAAAATTAAAAATAGCTCTCCACTTTTGGCGAGTATATAAATCAACCTCTCAGCCATCCATTTTACTATTTCAACATTATATGAATTAGCATTGGCAAGGTTTATTCTCAGCAGAACCCTTGGTACCGCAACTTTGGTACAGACTTTGGCTCCTTGGTACTATACAACATCCCCTTGTTTGCATACCAGTACCAAGGAGCCAAAGTCTTGTGGACTCTAGTGTATGGCCACCACAACTGAAGGTGTGGATAAGTTCAATAATTACCATATGACATTACTTAATTCATACCATATGGGCTGGTTCAAGACTCATCGTATGTCCTAGCACTTCTATACTCATCATACGGGCAAGTTCAAGACTTGTACTTGCAATATGGGCTTCAAAGAGAATTAGCATGTGACTCCAACTAAGCGACATCGTACAGCCTTGCATCCACCTCCAGGTACAAGCTTACAGTAGCATTGTATGACATCCTTGTCTCATTGTATGACACTATGCTAGCATTTTACAACAGCTCCCATGTCTCCTCATAAGGCATAATTTTTCCACTCGGCATAATCCAGATTGCACCATACTACCTCCATAGATGCACCAAGCATTCTTGTTATTGAGACACATTTATTGGCCATACGATCTACACAAAAGCTCTTGTTGTGTAGAAGCCAATAAATGTGTCTCAATAACAAGTATGCTTGGTGCATCTAGTAATAGTTGGTCGATGTGCTAAATTGCTAATATTGTTGTCTCTAAATAGTGGCTAGGCTGACCACCTTGTAAAATCACAAAATCTCAACAATATTGTAAAGGGGTAACCTTTATAAAAATGTTGCTCAGGACACATGCTCAACAAACTTTAGATATCTATTAATGATAAGTTTGTTTTTCATTGGATCAAGAAGGCAATTAATCTTAGAATTATCCCAATAGCCTACCATAAAGAAATATCCAAATAGCCTAACATAAATGTTGGCTCTCTTAGCATCCAACTTCTTCCTCTTCTCATTTGGAATACAAAGATATGCAAACCAACCAAACACTCTAGAATGGGCTATTAGAGGAATCTCACTAGTCTAGCTTGCATAGGGCATGGAGTTTCTAACAACCTCAATGAGGATCATATTAAGCACACGAATAGCACAACTGGTAGATTCTCCCTAGCAACTACTATGTAGCTTGTGCCCTGATTGGTTCTCAATAAGTCCCTTGTATTTCTTATGTTTCTCAAACATTATCCTTAAACTTCTTAAGATAAAGTGAGAAAGTAATTGTTCCCACTTGTAGACTCTCACTCATATCACAAATATTACTAGGAAAAAGCTCCAAATGTGAACCTAGGAATCCCTCAAAAGCAAGTTCAGAAGAATGCACAATAAGTAGCCCATTAACCATCTCCTTTTGGCACATGATTGTGACACTTTTAAAATTCAAATGTACAAGGTGTTTATCCCAAAATCTACTAATGTCATTTGCTTTGACCACAAAGGCAAGATCTCTCTGACCATCATCTAATGAAACAAAGCTTGTAAACTTGCACAATCTATCCTCGTAGTCAAAATCACAAATAGAAAACATGATTTATGTCTTTCACAACATATTCATCAAGCCAAAATTTAAGTTCTCTCGATTTAGAAAAAATCTAACAAACAAGAAATATGAATGAAGTTGAGGCACATGATAAAAATCCTAAATATTGCCTCTAGAAAATCAGAATCAATACTCCCAAGTGATCTACAAAGGAACCATTAACCACAATAATATTTTAAGTTTTAGTATAGAAAAAGGGGAAAGTATATTATTAATATTTGACATATATTGAGTAAAGCAAAAATCAACATGCCAAGTGTCATGGGGAACATAACAAGAAGCATCCCAAGAGAAAGAAAAATAAGTGTGCCTGCTTCCTCTTTCTTCTCCTTCTAATTTTTTCCATTTGTACTTGTCACATTTTTCCTTTCTGGGGCCTTATTACCCACAGAAAGATCAAACAAACTTCTCCTTGCACTTCTTTTGGTTCTCTTTGTTGACCTTGCTGCCCTGATATCTTTTAGAACTACATCTATAGCTGGAAATCTAGTCCTTTGAGTCATAACAATAATTTTGCTTCCATGCTCAAGCTCTCCCTATGCCACAAACATGTTGAGTCTGATCCTTGGAGTCAAAAGCACCCTCCAATCAAAGACATCCCTGCTCCTCAATGAATCATTCTAAAAAATTTACCATTGTGAAACCCATAAACTATCCTTCCATGAGCTTCTAGTTGAAACATTTGTTGATGAAAGAGATTGAACAATGATAAAAAATTAGGAAGTAAAATATGACGTCATAGTAATCTTCAAACTCAAATTTATTCTTACAATTATGAAGCTTACTCTACAAGTCCAAGTACATTGCCAAGTAATCCTCAACCTTATTGAAATCAAGAGTGTAAGCATCAACTCCCTTCAATATCTTGCTGCAAGTGTTGCATCTACCTTATTGTACTTCCCAAAAAAGAAGTTCCAACTAGCATAAGCCTAAGGTTGATTGAGAATTCAATGCAGTTTTTCCACTTTCATTGATGACCTAAGAACTCCAATGGGTCAATCATCCTTCAAAGGAAATTTTCTATTTTTCTTTGGTTTCTGCTCTCTTTGGGTCAACCACATACTACAAATCCTCAAGGTGAAGCAAACTCTCCACTTGAAAGGACAAGGTTCAATAGTTTTGCCTATTGAGATTTCCACAACAATTAAGATATCCACAAATTTCTTTGCAAGTTTCTCACTAATTAATGATTGATAATCTCAGTCTAGCTACATCATTGTGTCAAGCCCAGAACTTTCATGGATAAGAAAAAGTGAGTTCCTCAAGTTATCACAAGCTTTTGACACCTTTCTGAGCAAATTATTAAAAAAGAAAAAATATGTCCTACAATCATCAAATAACAAATTCAAGATTGATAGTTAATGCCCTATATTGACCAATCTAAGAAAAATATAAAATCACCCTAGATTTGTAGACAGTTTGGCCAAATTTGACAAAAAACCAATGTACCCCAAGGACATGTCCCCCCTAAATCCCAAGCATTCCCAAAATGGGGACGCACCTGGGACTTGGGGATGGCGTTCTGTCGTCCCCAATGGCGCCACCATTTTTTTCTCCCACCACCGGGAACTTGAGGACGTCTCGACATTCCCAGAACACTGATGGGGACACTTGTGCATCCCTCAAGCGTCCTGGGGATGTCAAGGCGTCCCCTGCAGCAGCAACAAAAAAAGTATGTTTTAAAAAAAACACATTTTTTAATTGTTTCTTTGGTTCTATATTTGAACCCTAAGGGTATGTAGGGTCCATCTATGGTTTTCCATTCCTTCAAAAGGCCTCTAGGCTTCATTTGTTCTCACATTTTCATTTCTAATTGATTGCTACAACAACAACAACAAGAGTGAAGAGCTGAGAAAACTTTAACGTTCATTGTTTAATGTTCAAGTATTTACTATTTTAGTATTTTGTATTTGTCATTTTACTTCTTAATACTCTTATACATCTTTTCATAACTACCATTTTAAGTACCATATGTATAGTATACACAAACACACACCCCGCAGCCGTCCCCTCACCATTCCCCCACTGCCCCCAAATTGAGGCCCCTTTGTCCCCCCATCTCGAAAACCTGTCCCCTCATCCCCAACAGTGGTGTAACTATGCAAAAAACATAAGATGTGTTACTTGTAATTTGGGAAGAAACAGTACCATCTCCTCAATCATGAACCTTTGAGCAAGAAACTAGAGACCAACTATCCTCTCCTTTCAAGCCATTGAGGGAAATAACAATTTAGATAAATTTGGGAAAAATCAGAAATTTCACAAATAAGCTCCAAGGAGACTCCTACTTGCAAAGCCAATTGACAAGATACAAAATCATTCTTAACTCTAGCAAGGAACCCAAATCTTCTAGGATTGCTTGAAACCTTCATGCAACATCCAGCTAACAAGCTCACGTGTGCCTAAGCTCAAAACCCTAGGATCTGGTTACCATATTGGATACACTCAAAGAGAAATGAAGAGCAAACATATTAGAATGCTACACAAATGAATGTTGTTGCTTGCTTTCTTGTGCACTAACAATTGAGAGAGCTACTTTTATGGGCAACAAAAATCAGGTCTGGCCACAATATATGAGTGAGAATTAATTGAATGCAATAAAATAACCCAAAGGACCAAATTCAAGCCAAAATACTTCCCTGAGGTTGGTTTACACCATTAACAGTAGTGACCTTTGAGTAAGAAAGCATTTAAATGTTTTCTATTTATAGATGAGACATTGTTGATCCTTTGTCCTGATTGGATGTTCTTAACTATCAAAGTGTTGCTTTCAATGCAAAGAAGGTAAGAAGGCATGAGGACTTATTTTCATAACTTCTAAGAAATGTCAGAATTAGCCTTTTTCATCAACTGCTAAGTTGCTAACTTATTTACATTGAAGCTAAAGCTCTCCCTTGAACATGGATAACTCTTCTTAATGGGCCTTTGCAACTTATAAGGATCAATTTCCAAATCTTTAGTCACATATGTGCCTTATTGATCTCTCATTAAGTAAATAACTTTAATGACTGAAAACTAGGGTGACTACATGTCAACGCTGTCTTAAAAACTGTAAACATGTATTTCAAAGATCCCAAAACTGTTAATAAGAGAGAATCAGAATAAGAAACTTTAAATGTGAAACAAATAATTGTAATGATAAAATGTTTAAATTCATTAAATTTGAAAACGAAAAAAATCAAGAAATTTGGAAAAATCACCAAAATTCAACTATTTAAGAAAAATAATAATTGTGATTTTTAACTAATAAGAAAATTTGCAACTAAACAGCGACTTTGGTTTAAAATTGGAATAACAAGTCAATTGAATTTACAGGATTTTAAAATTTGCCATCACACCATAGCTACTCTTCCATGTTTAAATTTTTTAACACTGTTAACACAAATGCAAAGGAATTAACTCACGATTGACTGCTCGGTGCTTCTCCAATGCAGACAGCTTGATCTGCAATTTTAACATGGAGCGCATCCCTATCGATGGTTGAATGCACTGCCACGCAAGGGATGCCCATTTCATGGGCTGTGCGAATCACACGAACAGCAATTTCACCTCTGTTTGCAACCAGGATCTTCTGTCCCTCACATCTGCACACAAGTGCACCAGTGCGAGATTTCCTTTTTTTGGTGAAAGAGTAAGCATTTTGGGAGAAGGAATTACTGCTATTATAAGAAAAATTGCAACTTCCACTCCTTGATCCTTGGGTTGAGCCCCTCAAATTACTGCTCCATCCAGAGACTTGGCATGATTTTGGCTTAATGCCTCTTGAAGTGACAACAGTACTTGGAACCTGACAATGGATCAAAAGAAACTAATCAATTCTAAACATGCAGTGTTTTCATACATGTATTATATAAGTAGCAGATTTGTTCACTTGAAATGGCATCCAGGATAAAACCTGACAGCTAATCAACTCTATGTGGATGGTATTTTCATATACTTTAGGCTAGTCACTTCTTTATTTGATACAAGATCTAAGTAAAAAAGCTGCCAATGTTTCAAAAAAATTAATTAACTCTATGCAAAAGTGTTTCTCATATACAGGAAACTAACCATTTCTTTATTAAGAATGAAATTCAAGCAAGGGACGCTGACAAAATTCAACAAAAATTAAAGAACTCTTTGCAGGCAGTATTTCCGTATACATTAAACTAGCCACTTCCATAAGGAGACTGACATCCTAGCTAGGTACCTCACAGTATTCTGACAAAATTAACCAACTCTGTGTAGACAGTGTTTCAATGCACATAATACTATTCCTTTACTGGAAATGGTCAAAAAATATTGAAGCGGGACTTGCTGAGTGTTTGAGGAAACCATGAGTCAGACTTCCAAGTAAACCCAAATCCACTGAATTGTCAACTCTCCCAAAGGGTTGGCTCAACACAAGTAGACTTGGCAAGATTAACTGAAACTCGGCTAGATTGGGGGTCCAAAAACCCCATGATAAACATAAGGCACAAGCTTATAACTCAATCTCCCAACAGGTTGGCTAAACACGAGTAGACTTGGTGAGACTAAACTAAACTCAGCTAGCTAGGAGTAACAAAAAGCCCACAATAAACTTACAACACCATTTTATTACTCAATCAAAATGTACTCAATTCAACTTGGCAGGTAAAGGTACTAACAGACAACCATTTTAGTAGCAATAAATTAATATTCTAGCATTATTTGAATTTTTAGGAAGATTAGTCAATGTTAAGTTGAAATAAAAGCACTTTTTTTGCAAAATCCCTTAGAATGAATGATTTTTATATTCCCCAAGTCTGATACAATTCAGAATCATTTAAATCAGACTCATGTTTACACACAGATCTTAAAGACTCTTAATCTAGCCTGCATTCGGCCTAAACACTCATAGACCAATTCCTTTAGTAAAGAAAACTATTCTAATTTTGAAAATAACAACCAACAAAATGTCATACCGAAACTGAGCAAATGGTATTGGATAAAATTGAAGCCTCCATTCTATATCACAGATTGTAGGTTGCCCTATAGACCTGCACATAAAGAACCTTGTCAATGTCTACAAAAACAAATTTATAGGAGCTAGCCATCATATTGCTCAGACTTTCATTAACGTAAAAAATCAAATTTCTTTTTGAAAAAACTTTTTAAAAAGACTACTAGAGCTAAGCATGTCCTACTCCTAAAATTTTAGTAAAAGTTCAGGCAAGAATTCGCTAGAGATTAGGATATTCTATAGTTTGAATTTCTGGATTTTCAAAAAAATAATTATATAAAGTTTTAGGTTTTCAAAAAAAAAAGTCCAAAGCTTGATAGCAACCCAGAAGAAAACCAGTGGCTTGATATAAACCAATAAAAAATGAAACAATTGCTTGATATCAATCCAAAAAGAAACTGTAGCCTAACATTAACCAAAAAAAAAGATGCGCTTAATATTAGCTTTTAGAAATTCTAGTTGCATAGCAAAAACAGAAAGACAACAATCAATTATGCTTAACACACCCCACTGTTAAAGCTCATATTAACAAAAAGGAAGCTTTTGAGAAAAATGTTATTAACTTGATTTAAGCTTTATACAATTCACGTAACAACTGCAACCATTCTGTGAGATTTACTTGAAATGAATCATTTTTTCAGATCAAAAGCAGAAGAAAATAATATAAGCCTTTTGTCATGTGCAGCGTAAATGATCTCGTTTTCTGAGATTTGTGTGACGGAGTACTGCCGCTTTCCCATAAAAATTCCTAGGCAAGTAAAATCATGAAGCAAGACGATACCCTGTACCATTTGAAGCAAAAATGTACTCATCTTTGAATATTTATGTGACATGGATTTAGTTTTTCAAATCAGAAGATTCTCAAACCAAAGCCAGAAGGAAAAAAGATACCTTGCGCCCTTACGATTGCAATGCACTCATTTTATGAATTTTTTGCAACATTCATTCATTTTCATAGATTAGAAACTACTAGGCAGAGTAAAAGCGTAAGTAGAGAGAGGCAGTTTCCATGATTTGAAGTACAAATACATTCATTTTCAGAGATTTTTCTGACATACGTCATTTTTTCTTCATTTGAGAACAAAATCGCGCTGTTTCTGAATCTTTCTTCCTGCACGGATCCTTTTATCGAAACAAAGAATTGATAAACAAATCAAAAGCATAAGCAAAACTAATACCTTAAAATGGTTACCCTGCAGCCTGCAAGTCCCGTTACATCCAGTATGGAGGGAGCGTGGGTGTATAGGAATATGAATATATTTAATGCATATACAAAAACGATGGCTGTATGAACGTGAAAATAGAAATCGATTTTAACGAGGCCTACATGATCGAAGGCTCCGCCCAGTTCACGCCGTTTGTATTTTCTTCGTGTTATTTACTGGATCCTAAGTATTAATATATATAATTAAAATGTCTTCAGTTTTGATGTGGCTCTAGACCTTGGATCAAGGGTCCAGATTTGTTCCAAATATCTGGGAGTAGATTTGACACCGTTAATTGAATTATCAATTCATTCGATGCTCTTTGATTTTTTTATTATTTTAGCGTGAAAGGTGACAAAAGTAGTTGAAAATCTAGACAGTACATTTATTGGAGTTAGATGGAGTTGGCCAGCAAAGTTATTACTTCTGAAAGCCTACATTTTCTTTGTTGGCAGTGTTAATAACACATTTAAAGTTGTCTATATTGTTTTTTTCATTTGGAAATGTCAATTTTTATGATTATACGTTGTATGGTATGTTTTTGAAAAAAGTATTTTTTTATTTTTTATGTTAAAGATGGATTTATCTAATTATTATTCATGAAATATGAGTCAATAAATTTGATTCGAAAATTGTGTCCTTGAATTTTGCATAAACATCATAATTCACATGTTGCAAAAAATACCTCCTACTAATCAATCTTTATATCATATTTTTTATTTTTTTAACCTAGAATTAGATACATTTAGTATGTGTCATAAAATGGACGCAGCTATCCTCTCGATAGATTGCACCATACCGTACAAAAAGGACACGAAAAAGAGCATTATACATACATAAAAACCCATAAAAACAGGCATGGAAACATGGATGACCATGGAGGGGATCCCGTGGGGAAGGACAGACGGATGGACAATGGTGACAGAGGACTGTCCCAACAGACCGGACGTAACCATTTGACAGAGAATGAAAAGGACACCAGAGGATAGTTGTGTCCCCGAAAAATAAATGAAAATGACACATCCATCCTAACAGCCTTGTTGTCCAAATAAAATGTTATGGACGTTACTCCTTGCTAACAATCATCATTGCGTCTAAATAGTTTACATCCATTTACGCCAATCGCATGGTAAATTCATCATTGAATCGTATTGGGTTGACAATCGGCAAGTTATCCTAATCACAATTAGCATCGTAACTTCACCCTTAAGTAAAGGGAAAATTGGCGGGAATAGGTTATTATGATCAGTAGAGTCTAAAAACAGTCTATGTTTTTGGTGAACAGTTTTTGAATTTTTGGGTCTAGAATAACAGAGAAGCCCAGAAAAGGTGTGTTGTATATATAAAATAAAAAAATGTATTTATATTTATTTATTTTTTCGTGAATTTTTTGTGTGACAATAGTTTGTCTAAATATTTTAAAATATATGATTTGTTTTGGGTTTTGTACATTAGCTTGTATTCATGTGACATTACTATTGAATTATTGTTTTATCAGTTAATGGATTTGGGTTTTGATGGGGTTGGGTTGTAGATGCTATGAGCACCAAAAATTGTAGTTGTAGGCATTGGGTGCCCATGGGAAAAAGAACCAGTCTGGCCTTGAATGTCTAGGGTTTGGCTACTCGTTCAATGACCCTTGCAAAAACCCACAACAAAATGGTAAAATGGTCAAAAACAGATAACAATTTCCACATTTATGCATCGGCATAGAAAAACAAAAGTGATTCCAATGGCGAAAACACATAATAGCCCACACCTACGCACTTACCCTTTCGTCCATCTTATATTTAATTACGCAAGCGCGATTGAAAAGCAGTGTTCGATCTTGACAAATATGACCTCTCATTAAACTTCGCTAACATAGGTTAGTGGGATCCACAGTAGAGAAAATAGTCGAGGTTTTCCACCACACACTTGCGCTTAATATTGAATTTTAATCGTGCACGATAAAATCTGCAATGTTAAATTATGCGGGTCGAAACGAACAACATTTACCTGATCGACAAAACCAAATTAATGTTACACTAATCGTACATGTCAGCACAACATTGCCCATCATAAGGGGCCGAAAATAATCCAGTGATCACCCGAGTTACGCCGATGTTACAGACAACATTTTCCATCAACAAAATAAGAATGATGTTATCGATGGCTATCGGGGTAACAACGTCCATCGGAATGGGTGTAATCTATCCTAGCGAAGAGGCAAGTTATGCTGATGGCGCAAGGACGGGATGTTTTTGACCCGCTTGATAGATGCAGAAACCACACAATACTTTATTTAGCGGTATAGCAAAAGGAAGGTACACCGATAGAAGTTATCGGTTATCAGTATAACATTGTCCATCGAGATGGGTCCAAAATGTTATAGTGAAGACCTGAGTTATGTCAATAGCAAAAACACAACACTTCACACTGATAGAACTTATCAGCGTAGCATTTCCCATCGGGATGGGGCCAAAATCTCACTCTGATGCCCTTAGTTATGTCAATGGAGAAAACACACAATAGTTTACGTACAGGCACAATAAAAATAAAGTTACACCAATAGAAGATATTGGCATAACATTGCCCATCAGGATGGGCCCAAAATCTTACAATGATGACCTAAGTTATGTTGATAGCAAAAATACACAACACTTTACACACCGGCATAGCATAAGTAATGTTACCCTGATAGAAGTTATGTGTATGACATTGCCCGTCAAGATGGACCATAAAGCTTGCATCGATGACCTAAGTTATGCGGATGGTGAAAACACACAATAGTTTCCATCGCCCGCACATGTGTACTTAATTGTTCCTCCATATTATATTTTATCGCGCAAGTGCAATTAAAAATTAGTCATTGATCTTGAAAGAGATGATTGTTGGTTAAACTTCTTGTAAATAAGGTATTTGTGACCTACAATATAGAAAACAATTGATGTTTTCCACTGCGTACTTGTGCACTTAAAAATTTGTGCATCTCAAGTTTAATCCTGTAAGCGGCGGCTAATGTCCCTACAAAATGCACCAAAGACAAAAAAAAAAAAAAATGTCAAACTTTTTTTATCAGATTCACGAAAATGAAGTGTTGGTCAACGGTGCATTTTGTAAGAAGCTTAGACGCGTCTATTATGTTTTTCACAAGCCCTTAATGTTGTCGGCGAACCACATAATTTGTTTTTTGATATTTTTTATTTGCAATTTGTCATGATGGGGAGAAAATGCAAGTGCCACCTGCTCGCCCAACTTGAAATGCAAGATGGAGGTGGTGGAGTGCATCCTTTCTCATCTAATGAAATTGATTGGAGTCCAATTGGTGTGGAAGATGACAAGGTGATGGACTAGTGTGTGGCGATTCGAGTCAACAGAATCGAGGCTTTTGTCACAGGGGAGTCAAAGAGGGAAGGCATGGAATGTGCATTTGTCTGTGTGAAGCATATAGAGCACAGGCATGAAGAGTACAAGGAAAACACAACCAAGATTTATTCTACATGAGTAGAAACAATCATCATTATAATTTTGATCAAAAATTGTCACAATTCATTTATGGTTTACAACATGACTATCTTTATGTGCAGTTATTGGTGTTTGTTTGGGCCAGACAATAAGAGGAACAATGCACTGACAAAGAAATGCATTTGTCAATTTACCAAGAAAAGGGGTTGTCAGTGCGACTTCAATGTTAAGGTTATGTTTGGTAGACCAGACGTGGCTATTTTGAGTTTCACTAAAATGTTACACGTAAGTGCAGATGGTATAGATTGTCATGGTGAAAATGATCCAAGCAACGAGCTACGTTCTGAGTTTGCGTCAAACCTTTATGCAGAATGTAGGCTTACATAGAGGACCTATTGGCAATGGATGTCAGTGTGGATGTTGTCATGGACAGACATCTGACCGATCCAAAAAAATTTAGTATGTTGCATAAGAGAGATAGTTTCCTGACACATAAAGATTTCACGAATGCATGGAGAAGAGTGAAGTTCACTCAATCCCAAAAACATGTTCATGATCTCACTAGTATCCTTAAATGGAAAGAATTGGATCAGAATAATTTCTTTTATTGGTAGCAGCCACAGAATGATGGGACACCTTATGGGTATCCAAACCCCATGGATGTTTGATATGATGGTTCTCCACTCACATAAATCTATAATCTCCATGGATTCCACATTTTCCACCAACAAATATGGGGTGAGACATCTACAATTGTGCTTGTAGTGAGTAGTAAAAAGTCTGTCCTACTTATATGTCACTAATATATTGTAGTCATTGTTGTCATCTTAATCATGTGCAGTATTAGCTTTATTCATTGGTCGTGTTTGACAAGAAATAATTTTGGGTTCCCGTCACATAGATCGTGTCCTCCTATAACAAGATTAAGGACATCAAAAAGTGACTATTTGTGATATATAGACAAGGAAAGGAGGCTACAAATGAGTGGACAATGAATGCCTTCTTAACTGATGATGCCAATGCAAAGATACATGTCATTCAGTAAGTTCATCTATGTTTTTCTTTGACTTCCCATTTCGACTCCATATACGAGTATTTTTTCCCAATTTCCCATGACCAAACCAAGCCATGCTCCAATTCATGTGCACCAAGGCATCTTTCCAATGTCAAGTCATTCTATGCAATTGGCATGTGCGTCGGGCATGGCTGAAGAATGTGTACAAGTATGCATCGAAAGATAGAGCAAAGACAATGTTTCAATGCCTCGGCACGATAATGATGACAATGGGTAACAGTGAGAAAATCACTTATAGGTTATTAAATGAGTTTTAGGTTGATTTTTCTGATCAACCACAATTTCTAGAATATTTTTGGAGGACATGCTGTCAAGGGGATGATTGTATACGTAAGAGATCTTTGTCTTTTTGTGCAACTATTTTTTATTTTACAATTCTTATTCTGCTAATTACAATGCATTCCCATTAAAGCTAGTCCCATGGAACCATTCTACAGGCAAAAGGAGAAGTTACAAGATATTAGTTTCATCAAGAACTACAGGGTGCAAAGTTTGGAAAAAAGTATAGAGAAGGCAAAGGAAGTTTCCGGTGATGATTGCTTTCTCGATGAAAGTAGACCAAGATTCTACATTGCGAGAAGCCAGATGTCATGCAATTTTTATGTGGTCAGACCTTGCGGTGATCACTTGTATGTGTGTGATTATCCTTGGGCCCTATAGGGAAACACATGCAAGCTCTTGTTGAAGGTTTCAGCCATGACTGTTGGAGGCATTAGTGGCAAGTGAACATTTTCTGGCCATTTACTCTTTCTTTGAATTATGTACTTTTGTTATGGATTTGTGCATTGATCGATTGCCTCTAAAATTAAATTTGGAATGCAAGCAATATCTGCACACAGAATGATTTAGTCACATTAGAGACAAAAAGTTGTCCACCTCATATGGGCGTTGAGAATTCACGCCATGACACATGTACTTTAGACTGCCCTAAAATGGTAGTTGATGTTCAATCACCTCTCCAAACAATGGATCAGTGGAATGAATCGATCAGGTTGTTGAAGTCTAAGATGAAAACAAAGCCACAGACACATGAACAAGTGAAAGCATTCTCAGAATGTGTCAGTTGTTTCCTGGTCATTTACTCTTTCAATGAATGTTTTATGGCCATTTACTCTTTCTTCGAATTATGTACTTTTGTTATAGATTTGTGCATTGATCAATTGCCTCTAAAATTAAATTTGGAATGCAGGCAATATCTACACATAGAATGATTTAGTCACATTAGAGACAAAGATTTATCCACCTCATATGGGTGTTGAGAACGCATGCCATGACACATGCACTTTAGACTGCCCTAAAATGGTAGTTGATGTTCAATTGCCTCTCCAAACAATGGATCAGTGGAATGAATCGATCAGGTTGTTGAAGTCTAAGATGAAAACAAAGTCACAGACACATGAACAAGTGAAAGCATTCTCCGAATGTGTCAGTCGTTTCCTAGTCGATCTAGACCAATCTAGTGTTGTGCCATTCACCCTGACTTCCAACATAGATCCATCTATAATGAGCACAGTTCATATGTATCCATGGTTTAGTGCTATTAGGGTTCTCATCCCTTAGAGGTGACAACACACACGTGATTCTAACAATGAGAAATTAATTGAAGTTTATCCTTCACAGTCATTTGTGTTTTCCTCTTATGGCACCAAGAGGGAGAGGTCTAAGAAGGATCCCTTACATTTTGCAAAACATGATGGCCACATTGCCTCTACTCTACTAATCGTTGGTGATGACTTAATTTCCAAAAAAACACATTCTTTCACAATGGTTGACAACATTGGATCTTTTTATTTTACTTTTCCCTTTTATTGGCAGTCTCCAAACTTAATCAATAATTATTTTTTATGATTTGTAACCACCAACAACAGTTGCCTCAAGAAAACAACGATGAAGTTTGTCTTATGATGGTGCCACTAGTGGTGAAGTTTGTCTTATGACGGTGCCACTAGTGGCAAAGTTTCCCATGGTGGTGCTAATTAGTCCACACACAAAAGATCATGTTCACTATTTCTTTGCATTGTGCACCCATGAATTTCAATTTTTTTATGTTTACTATTGTTGAGTGCACATTGTCCACTATACGTAATATTTCATAGTGTTTGTTCTGATAATTAGTTTGGATATTTGTATTTGTTTCATGTCATTGAACAATTATGTATGACATGGAAGTTTTGGTACGCTGTGTTACGACTTCATATGCTCTAGTCTGTTAATGAACACTTCATCTTTTTGTACACAATTTTGTGAATGACATAGTTTTGCAAAGGTTTTTAATTGGTAATGGCCCATGAGGTACACAAGCCCCACTAGAAATAGCAACAAAGAAAATTATTATTTGTGTAACTTTCTAGCTTTCACAAGCTTAATATAATGACCTTTTCTATGATACATTTTTGTATATATTTATCAAAAATTAATGTATTTTTGTTTAACATACTTGTTACTTTTTGGCAAGTGCAGAAACTCTTTGATTCTACTATTTTGTGGTTGGATTGGTTAGATATGAATGCGTTCATAGCAATACGATGTAGGAGGTATTGTCTTCTATCCAACATACCTTTATGGCTGTTTATAAATATTGTTAGAGTAAAGTATTAATTATATTAATTAACTTTACTCCCTTCTTAAGATGTCAACACTTTTATTTTTGGTTGTTTATATTTAAAATTTATGCACTAGTTGTTTTAAATATAAACTTGCATGCATTAGTCTTGTACTAATTTAACTAATTATTACATGCACTTCTGCTTTTTAGGTTTACCTTTCAAGGCTTTCGATCTCCTTTATAAGGATGATCCATTGTACATTCTATTCATTCATTACTTGAGGATATTTTCTTCTTCATATTCAGAGTCAAACCCTTGCCCTCTTCTTGTCTCTACTTCCTTGTAACAGGTTTTCATATGCAAGTGATCTTTGGGTTTTGTGGATTTGTATTGCTCAAATCCTATATGGTATCAGAGCCTAATCTCCTACAGCTTGTTCGCGTTTGAAGGATTCAAATTAGAGATTTTTTGGCGGATTTGAGAGGTTTTGGTTATATTTCTCAGATCTAGTATTATCTGTAGGACGTTATTTTTTGTTTAAATTTTTTTTTGTTGCACTTTTTAGGGCTTTTTAATGTTTTTTTATTAAAATTTGGTGCACTTTGAGCTCAAATGGGCCTCACCATTGAGCTCGCAGCACCCAAAAACCCCTATTTTGATATAAAACATGTCCAATTTGGACAACGTTGCAGGGAGAGGCAAAAAAAAATTTGCCCCAGGGTCGTACGACATTACACACACCCCGATGCATTAAATTCACGTCGTACGAAGTAGTGAATTCAAAAAAATTGCAAAAAAAATTTGCACCACCCGCGCTTAGCCCGGGCATCGCCACCACCTCCCCTTGGCTCCGCCACCCCAAACCGCCGTAGGCCAAAACCGCCAGCCTTAGTCGCAAGCGCCTAGCACTAAACCACTAGTGGCGGGCCTAAATCACTGATGGCCAGCCCTCTAGCACCAGCACCCAGGACTCATGTGACCAGGGGCTGATGCTTAGTGACACAAATTTTTTTGGGGGATTTTTTTTTCCCTTTGGAGCACCTTTCACTCAAATTGGCTTTCCGGGAGCTTTAGGCATCATTTTTCGACAAACGAGATATCACCGAAAAGCTGGTTTCGAGCTCAACGCTCTCATGGATTTTAATCTGGTATTTTTTTCCATCTAGCTTTCTATTTTTGATGTCAAAGCCAGATTATCCTTTTTGCATTCCAGGGGGGTTAATTTGCTCAAATTAGCTCCATTTTTCGATCCAGAAGAAGCGTTGAAAAGCTCTTCTCGAGCACCATCCAAATTTCTGTCTATTTTCATCAAAAAATTTTCAAGGTACACAAGATTCAGATCTAAATCTTTTTTGCTCTTCTCTTGATAAAGCAAATCATTTTAGGCTTGGGGGTTCGATATTTGGCTTGTGGGGGGGTCTTATTTTCTTGTTTCTTTCAGTTAAACAAGATATTTGTCAAACAAAACCCCTTCTAAAAAATATGGTCGAGACCTCTTCTTGTCTAGAACTTCTGACCCCACATAATTACCACACATGAAAAACCCTGATGACATGACTTCTCTGTTCAAAAGGGCTCTGGTCTTGTCTAGATGCAGTGCAGCCAGTATTACAGAGGCCCTTTGAGATCATGCAGCAGTGAAACAAGATGGATGAAGCTATGGGGTTGATTGCTTTACAGGTATCAGACAGCTTGCAGTTTCACCTTGATGGGTGCAATACCCCTCTAGCTATGTGGACAAAGCTGAACACTTTGTTTGGTACAGTGAATGAGTTCCGAGCACTTCAGATTGAGGTAGAGCTTACCTCTCTTGTACCTAATTCTTTTCCCTCTATTGAGGACTTTCTTATGAAGTTCAAATAGCAGAGATCTTTGTTACATGGATGTGGAAAGAAAAAGACTGATAAAGAGTGCATTTATTTGATTCTATCTAAGCTTAGGGGAAACTTTCAGATCTTCTCTTCTACCTTTCATTCTACCATGGACGCTTTGGGACCTACATTGACCATGCCCACTTTTCAGGTGTTCTATGATCATTTGACTAGAGAGCAGGCCAAGCTTACTCAGTTGGACTCTCTAACAGGATTAAAGAACCAAGCATTGGTTGCCCAACCATCCAAAGAAAAGCAGAAGCTAAAGCTGAAGCAGTTATCAGATTCCTCTTCTTAGCACACTACTAGCCCACCATCTTCTTCTAAGAAGGAGAAACAAAAGACTGAGAGACCTACATGTTCCTATTGTCAGAAGGGACCTCATGATGAGTCACATTATTTTCAGAAGAGATTTGATGGCTATGAGAAACAGATTGCAGATTTGTAAGTTCTTCTTCAGAAGAACATTGTTTCCTCTCCATCCTCTTCTACCTCACAGGGGTCTTCTTTTCAGTCTTCCTCCACATCTTCGACATCTGGACAGGATTTAGGAAAGGGTCGTGCATTACGGGCATCCATTACATCCCCTTCACAAGTCCCTTGGATACTAGATTTAGGTGCTTCTCACCATATGGCGTCTTCTTCGGAGATGTTCTCTTTTATTAAGGCTTCTCCTATTCCTCACATTCTCATGGGGAATAACACTATTATGCCAATCTGCGGGAAAGGTTCTGTATGCATTCAAGATGACACATTCAATGATGTATTGTATGTTCCATCTCTGTCTGCAAACCTCCTCTTGATTTATCAAATTACACTCAGTGGGTCAGGGAAGATAGTTGATTTCACGCCAGATTCAGTCTTCATTCGGGATAGTGTGACAGATGGCATTGTTGCTATAGGGATAGTTGATCATTCCACCCATCTCTACACCTTCTCACACTTTGGTCCACCATCTCCATTATCGGAGCACAACTCTCCTCTTCCGTGAGAGCATCATGTGGGACAGTCAGGTCACTTGAACCTCTGTGTTGTTCCTGAGACCGCTTATATGACTGCCTCACCTCATCTTGTTGGGGTTTCTTCTCTTCAGCAAGACCCTTCTTCAACACTACTAGACCCTCCAACTCAATTCATTGAGCCACCAGGTGTAGTTGTTGAGGATTCTACAGAGGACACTCATCTCCTCTCTCTTGATAGTGTCAGCACACCAGTCACACCACCTACATTGGGGATTCCCTTTCAGGCTCCTTGTGTTTTCTCCTTTGAGCATCAATTAGGCCTTCCAGTTTCACCTCTCATTTAGGAGTTTCCTTGTTTCATGCCTTTGTTTCTTCTGCATTGGAGTTCCATTGGTTCGATCATTTCCACAGGGGTTCCATTATTCTGGGGGGGCTTTGGTGTCTCATCCCTCTCTCATGGGGGGCCTAGTTGTACTTATGGTTTTGAGAGAGTCTCTTGAGCCTTTTTTTTTCTACATTTTTATATCTCTTTTTGGAGTAGGGTTTTTTCCCACTGGGTTTTCTCTATTTCTCTATTTTACAGAGATTTGGTTGTGCTGGGTACCTCATCAGGCCATGTTGTCGGGACCCATTTTTATGCTTTCAGCAATGTAGTTTCCTTTGCTTTCTTTTGCATTGTTTGTAGCTGCATTGTTGCTCATCTTAAGGGGGGGTGTTAGAGTAAAGTATTAATTATATTAATTAAATTTACTCCCTTCTTAAGATGTCAACACTTTTATTTTTCATTGTTTATATTTAAAACTTATGCACTAGTTGTTTTAAATATAAACTTGCATGCATTAGTCTTGTAATAGTTTAACTAATTATTACATGCACTTCTGCTTTTTAGGTTTGCCTTTCAAGGCTTTCGATCTCCTTTATAAGGATGATCCATTGTACATTCTATTCATTCATTATTTGAGGATATTTTCTTCTTCATATTCTAAGTCAAACCCTTGCCCTCTTCTTGTCTCTACTTCCTTGTAACAGGTTTTCGTATGTAGGTGATCTTTGGGTTTTGTGGATTTGTATTGCTCAAATCCTACAAATATATTTATGTTTTAGTTGATCATTTCAATTATTTTATTTTTTTGCTATGCACATCCTTAAATCACAATGATTGTCATAGTCACTATATATGCAAGCTTCTAGAGTACGGTGTTGCAAACTTTTTCGAAGTTGCTAGAATCATACAACTCTTGATCCATGTGCGAGAGATTATTGTAGAGTGCTATGGTGATGTCGATTTTGTGTGGAGGGGGTTTGAGATGAACATTTGCACAGATAGCGTGGGCAACCATGACTTGACAATTTCAATAAATGCATGACAATTTTATATCACATATTTAGTTGATAAAGAGGATATGTGGGCACATGCAAGGATAATTTGGTATGCTATTATGTATTGGCATGTACGTCTCCCGAGGATAGTCATGTCATGCACCATGATAGAGACTAGGAGCGGGTGACAGGATCAGCACATATTACCTAGCAACTTCCTCTCTGATGTATGTGCCCATTTTCCACCTAATCTCATTGTGCTAGACTATACGAAAGGTTTCAAGATACGACACAATCGCAATTCGCCTTTGAGATTCTGCACGATCATGTTGTGATGGCCATGCCCAGATAGATGATCATAAATGTCATATTGTATTTAGTGTATTAACGTTCATTGCATCTATGCTGTTGTAAGGTTGGTACTTGTTTGGTCAACTATAATTAATGTAAAGTATGTTTTGAAATAAAAAATTTGTATTCCATATGTATATGCAATGGCCACCCCTTCAAACATTGTTATTATCTATTTTTTCACCGCATTATGTAGCATAAAGTTTTTTTTTGTTTTTTTTTAAAGCCACAATATGCTTCTTCTTTTTTTAAATCAAATTATGTATATGTCTTGTCGGCATACTTTCACACGTAGCTATTATCCTAGGAACAAGGTACATTTAAAAATGCAGGAAGCACAATGGATTTTTACGAACATGATTATGTTTCATATTGATGTTAGTTATATGTTATCACTAGTGTCACACATTCAGTCGGTAAAGGAGACAATTAGGCTAGTCAGTCAACACGCCAAGAATAGATACCAAGCAAAGCACAAGGTAGAATACCATAATAATTGAGTACAATCTTGACCGAGCACTCATACCGAGCTAGATGATTATCAAGCACAGTTTAACTGAGCATTCATATATACCGAGAGTCAGTAAATTACCGAGTGATGAATGCAATTTATATAGAGTAAACCAGGAAATGACATAGAAGTTTGTATTGGCACAAAATACAAGGTAAACGGTTTACACCGGTCTAGAAAATGGTTTACCATGATCGAGGTGAAGATTAAATATGGATGTAATCATTTAAAGATTCATGATCTCTATGTAATGATGTTTAGGTTATTCATTTTGGCTGTTGATCTTAGGTTTTCTAAGATGTTGCCATAACCCTAATTAGGTCAAAATATTTTGTTATAAGAATTGAAATGATGTCATTTTGACATGTATCACACATGAAGTAGCCACACTTACGGACATCTGAAGGTCATACAAGGTTGTGAAGTTGAAGCATTGACAGAGCATTTAAGGACTGAATTAGATATTAGATCATAAGGTTACTGAGAAAAATTCAAAGAAGAGATCCATCACAACAAGGTGATAATAGCTAAGTACTTATCAGATCTGAAATCAAGAAAAGTTAGTTTCTATCTACAAATCAATTTCACTGTTGCATTCTAACCATTATAGCAGACTTTAAATCTCTTAACATAGTATACTTAATAGTCTTATGTAAAATCTCTTAACCGCGTGCACACTTGAAGAGTATTTCTAAGATCCTCTAACTAGGTAGATCTAGTTGATCTTTTTGTTACTCCTAACAAGATAAGATCACTAGAAGTGATCAATCTTTGTATCCTTAACTGACAACTTTATTTAATGCAGTATTGAAGCTTTATGGGTTCCATCCCCACCACATTTTTTACCTTCTAACAAGGGTTTTTGCGATACCAAAATACATGTGTTATGTGTATGAAGTTTCATGTATGCATATTAGATTAGATTAGAAGTATTTCTATTGCAGTTATGTTATTGAATGAATGGAGATAGTATTTACTACAATCGGTTAATGAATTACATTGTTACAAGGATTGAGAGTTAAAAAAAATAAGGGTTACTGATTCACCCCTCCCCTCTAAGTAACTCACATTTCCATAAACCCAAGAATTGGTATCAAAGACAATTATCTTATCGAGGAAGTTTAATCACTGAAGAGAAAATATTTAAGGATGGAAAGGTATAATCTTGACAAGACTATTGAAAATCTGAGATTGGAGATGCAGATTCTCATGGAACAACTTAAGGAAGCTAGAGAAAAACTGAGAGAATCATTGATCAAAAGAAAGGAATTAGCATTTCAGCATAATGAGACTGATTATTAGGAAGAGGAGATAGAGGAATTATCTAAAGGATCTAGATATGGAAGTATATCTGATGCATTTGAAGGAACCATATCATATCTATCTAAAAAGAATCAACACCTTACCGAACAAGTGAAAGCACTACAAATTGGACAAGAGACTCAAATGATAAGAATGATTGATGTCATGAACAATGAAAGACAGGATGAACAAGAAAGAAATTTGGCTCTTGAAGATAGATGACAAATGATTGAAAAGTTGGAAGAAAAGGAATCTGAAATATTGAGACTTACTGAGCATCATTTTGAAATTTCCAATCAGATGGTTGTCATGAGTCAAGAAATCAACTAAGTGAACAATGAGCTTGCTAGAAGATTGGAAGATATTGGAGAATTGAGGGAAGAAAATGAAAGACTGAAGAATGAAGTGAAGATTCAATAACAACATAATGAGATGATAAATAAAACTGAAGAAAGTACTAAAAGGATGGATGAATTCCTAAATAGTTAGAGAAGACTGGATAGTACTATCAGTTTAGGTTATACCAAGCAAGAAGAGTCATTAAGGAAAGCTGAAAAAAGAATTCCAATGCAAATCCAAGGCCAAAGAAGCTCTCATGCTATCACTGTGGAAAACTAGGTCACACATAAAATATTTGTAGAAGCAAAGCAAAAGGTATTCCTAAATCTACTCCTAATTTTGATGGTTATTATTATAATTGTAACAAATATGAACATCAAGCACATGAGTGTAGATCAAAGTTGAATAGGTCACCTAAGAGACACTACATGGAAAAGCACTATCATACTTGTAACATGCATAGACATATATCACAGGAATGCAGGACAAAGATGAAGCAAGTCTAGAAATGAAAAGGACAAAACAAGACATATCAACCGAGAAGACAAGGTAATGCTTACACTTGGGATTACAATACTTGGGTTAATTGCACAACATGTGGTAGATATGGTCATATTGCAGAAAATTGTATGAGATTGCACTGGAGAGGAAAATCTAGAAACTGGACAAATTCTAGAATGGCATGTTTGCACTGTCATAAGTTCGGCCATTTAAGTAAAGACTACAGAGACCAAGCACTAGAACCAAATATTGATGCAAATGAGAACACCATTGAAGGAATCATGAGGATAAGGAACCAAATGTAGAGAAGAGCAACAAAAGATAATGTAGGAACATGCACAACAGTCGGTGATACCTCACCCTACGAGTTAGGTGATCTCACCACCTCCACCTAAGAAAATCAAGTAAGTATGGAATTGAATTTTAATCGGTTATATCTTACAACATTTCCTTATATCTAATACATGAATACCAAATCACCATGAAATAAGATGCACTAGGTTGTTATATGTTTTGAACATGAAATATGTGTAGTCAGTAAAAGCATGACTGAGTGAAAGTTTGTTAGTCGATGAAAGTGTTAAGGTTAACCAAGTTGAAGAGTCAATTGAGCAATGTTAGTGTTAACCTAGCTAAAGTTTCAAAAGAGATAACCGAATATTTATTGTTAATCAAGTCGTGGTTGGTGAAGAAGTTAATGCAAAACTTTGAGCGGGAAAAGATTTTTGTGTATAAATAAGCATCGAGACAACTCATTTCTTCACACAGCAAACCAGAGAAAATCAAGCAAGATTTGAGCAAAGAATTTCCAAGCATTTCACAACGATTTGAGCAGATCACAAATAGTTTTAAATCGATTCAAGTAAGTTAAAAGAAAACTGAGTTATTTTCATAAAGTATTTGTGAAGCCCTAAATTATTGAAATGATTACATCTTCATCTAAGACCACACAATCCAAGGTTGATAGTGATAAGAAGGTCACGTTGATTAATTTTTCAACCTATGAAGAACCAAGATATAAACTACACCCCAAGGTTACATCACAAGTGGATGAGAAAGATGCTTTTTTGAGCATATTGCCTAGGGTTTTACTGATCCAAGATATCCGATCATATATTCATTGCAAGATCAATGAAATAGGAGATTTCATGCTATGATCCACATATCAAGAGTTATGTCAAGATGAAAAACTGAAGGATAAACACACACACCTAGAAATCAAGGGTTTGACTAATGCCCTTCACTTCCCAAAGGAGTTTAAGATAGAGTGGATTAGGGTTGTACTCAGTCAAGTTCGTGAGGGAAAGATGTGGTTGGATGAACCGATTAAGATCACTAAGGACATCATTCACACGGTCATCGGGTATCTAACAAGTGACAAAGAAAAAGCCCTAAGGAACCCACCAAGGAGTGAAACTGAGAAAATGATAGGAGTCGAGTGGGATGGCAGAGGCACATGAGGATAAATACAATCACTAATCCTGAAACTAGATTTGGAGCATATGTCATTGCCTATAAGATATTCCAATCTAGCAGACCAAACAATGTCCCATGTGGAGCAGTTGACATAACATACAAGGTTGTAAAGAAAGGTTTACTATTAGACCTCGCTAAGTTGTTGCTGAAGCAATTAGAAGAAAACATGAGGACTATCTGTGTTGCCAAGACCAACACATGTAACTTTGGTTCACTACTTGTGTGTATCTTTTTCTATTTGCATAATTTATTTCCATCAGTCGGTAATGTACAGTGGGATGTTAACAAACTAATCATCATACAAGTCAGTGAATTCATAAAGAGTTTAGGATATAATTTTGAAGCAGTAATAGATGATTACTTTAGGAAATTCAAATAAATAATGCATAAGAGAAGCGGGATACCTGCACAGCTGGTGGAAAAGTACAAGGAAGATATCTATGTTCTAGTGGACACCGACACCACTCTCATCAAAGAAGTTAAACCAAGGACTGCATGGTTACCCCCTATGGGCTATGAACTTGACATTGATCAAGCCTCTAGGTCAATAAAGGCACTTTTGGCTGAGCCCAAAGACAAAAAGGCAACTAGGTTTGGAACCTATGAAGAAATAAAATTAAGAATCAAAATCAATTAAGTTGGAGTTAAAGTAAGCAAAAAATCAAAGAAAATGATGGATAGTCTACCTAAGCAATTCGACGATGATGAAGAAAAAGTAGAGAAGCTAGTTGAAGAAGCAACTGAGGAATAACTACTGATTAGTAATAGTGAACATGAAGAAGAGACCGAGTTTGATGAAGAAATTCAAGTTGTACCAGTGAAGGCAAAAGTGAAGAGGAAACAAGCCGAGACCCCTACATGAGTGAGGACAAGATCTTCTACAGGTGTTTCCCCGCCCTTGAAATATGAACTTGTCAAAATCACAAGGCCTACACTGATAAAGACCTACCAAAAGAAGAAGAGAGGTACGCAAGCCTCTACCGAGCCACCTAAGAAGAGGATGAAATTAATAAGAGGTAAGGATGATATTAATTCTGATGAAGAAGAAGATCATAGTCAGTTCAAAGAAGTTGTGAATAAAGCTCAATCAATTGATGAGCTAGTAAAGAACATAAAGGAAATGGGTAGACTAACTCACTCTAAAATGAATCGGTATGTACATATGTCTACCGAGGATTAGGAAAAATTGGAGGAATCAAGCATCAACATGATGATTAAGTTTAAAAGACTACTAGTTTAATTTTTAAGTTACATTCCCAAATATCTCTATGAGAAGGTATCAAAAAGATGGTCTTATGCCTTGCATACTGAGAAGAAGATGACAAAAATATCTTTAATTTTGGCAATGCCAAATCTATGAGTTACTGAGATTGAGGATTTGATGAAATAGTATACCAACATATTTTTGATGAAGGGCAGAGCATTAAACATATTATAGGGAAAACTTGAAGAAGTAGATGAAGATAGTAAAAATTTATGGACTAAAATTTTGAAGGCCAAGGCTGAAGCAAACCAAACTACACTAGTAGTATCCTCGAGCAAGATGTAAAAGGAAAAGACAAAGGGGTACACTCAAATGATGTAGATCTTACTACACATAAACCAACTGAAGAGCCTATCCATATATATGACATTAAGCAGCCAGATGATGAAACATACGCAAAAGACTTCTATCCAGCTAGCTATACCGAGGAAGAGAAAATGGATACTCCCGAGCAACTAGTATAACTAGGAAATATGAAGTAATAATTGAAGATATTACTGAAGGAGATCCTGATGACAAGGCCGAAGATGATGAAGATGTTACAGCTACTACTGTCATGAACATGGATGAAGACAAATCTATTGATGCAACAATTGTAAATATACTGGGTAACTTACCTATTTTGGTGCAAGCCATAGAAATAGCTAATCAAGGGCAACTCAAGGAGAATACACCCAAGAAATAAATGGACACTACCAAATGACAAGGTGAAGAAGGGAATAAGGAGACAAAAGAGCACGAGACAAAAGAGGATGAAACTAAAAGAGCAAAAACTGAGACAAATGTAGATGATTCTACAATTGGTACTTGGACAGAAGCCCAAGGACCCCAGACCAAGGGTACAATAAAAGGGAAAGACAAGGAGGAAAGTGTCTCGATTGAGAAAACAAAGTCTAATCCAGAGACTAAAGCTCTGATTCTATATGGGAAATCCCCCACAGCCAGTACACAGGAGAAAAAGAAGAAGAAGAAACATGGTAAAGGTCTGGTCACTTTAGATGAAGTCATTGAAATACCTTCATGTGACCTGAGAACCTTAGACCCCAAAGCTCTAAGGAGATATGGTGAACTTTGTACAAGGAAAGCAACATAAGAGAAGCTGAGACAAGAGAGAAACATAAACAAGTATTAGAAGATGTTAGAGAGATTTGAATGTAGGTGGTACCTAATATCAATGTTGATGAGGAAACCATCATTGATCAACTTGAACTCTAACGAGATATATCAACTCTCCTAACATTGATGCTGAGAAGAAAATTGAGGAGAGAGCTAAATCCAAAATCCAATTTAAGATTTCAGAGAAAATCAACCAAGCAGTGGCTATACATAAGGTGAAATTATCGAAAACCATCAATGAAATTGAACTTATCATTCAACAAATACTCACCACTTTGAAAAAGCTTTGCACTATCAAGATCTTCACTACAGAGATAACCTACAAGCTCAAGCACTTAGATGATGGTTTGTAGAAGAGTGCAAAAAGCTTACTTACCAATCCAAATGCATTCAAAGCACATTATGCAAAAGTAAAGCATATACATGGGTTAAGGAATGAGCTGAGAAGAGAAATGGATAAAATACAGGATCAAACAATCGAGCTTTGAGCAGAGAGTTGTTACCACACATTGAGGTGATGATTAATCATGTAAAGAAAGCTAAGGATCTCGTAGCTACTCCTAAGCTAACTGTGGTAGATCATATATTTGATATGCATGCATAAGTTGGTCTGGAGAAAATTGCCTTAGACAGTTTGAATGAGGAATGGGACAACCTCTTCACCAACTTGGAGAAAACCCATCAAAATATTTTTGATAAACTGTAAGTATATACAAAATTTTGGCATTATTCCAAAAAAGGGGGAAAAGATATGTATGTATACTTACAAAGAACACAAGGGGAAAATACATGTATAAATAGCTTGTATACTTACAAAGGCACATACAAAGGGGGAGCTTACAATTTTGAGTATACGGTTTTGAAATTTTGAATAAGGCATACATATGTGTTTTGTTCACTAATGCCAAAGGGGGAGAATGTTAGTTATATGTTGTCATTAGTGTCGCACATTTAGTCGGCAGAGGAGACCATCAAGCTATTCACTCAACACACCAAGAATAGATACTGAGCATAGCACAAGGCAGAATACCATACTGACCGAGTACAGTATTGACCAAGCACTCATACCGAGCCAAATGATTATCGAGTAGTACCAAGCACAATTTAACCAAGCATTCATATATACTGAGTGTTAGTAAATTACCGAGTGATGAATACAATGTATACCGAGTAAACTAGGAAATGAGATAGAAGTTTGTATTGACACAAACTACAAGGTAAATGGTTTACACTGATCTAGAAAATGGTTTACCGTGATTGAGGTGAAGATTAAATATGGATGTAATCATTTAAAGATTCATGATCTCTATGTAATGATGTTTAGGTTAGTCATTTTGACCGTTGATCTTAGGTTTTCTAAGATGTTTCCATAACCCTAATTAGGTCAAAAATCCTTTATTATAAGAATTGAAAAGATGTCATTTTGACATGTATCACACATGAAGTAGCCGCACTTACGGACATCTGAAGATCAGACAAGGTTATGAAGTTGAGGCATTAACAGAGCATTCAAGGATTGAATTAGATATTAGATCAAAAGGCTACCGAGTAGAATTCAGAGAAGAGATCCATCACAACAAGGTGATAATAGCTAAGTACTTATCAAATCTAAAATCAGGCAAAGTTAGTTTCTATCTACAAATCAATTTTAGTGTTGCATTCTAACCATTGTAGAAGAATTTAAATCTCTTAATAGAGTAGACTTAACAGTCTTATCTAAAATCTCTTAACCAAGTGCACGCTTGAAGAGTGTTGCTAAAATCCTCTAACTAGGTAGATCTAGCTGATATTTTTGCTACTCCT